>JACEII010000026.1:170861-255694 GCA_014332785.1 Antheraea mylitta | reverse complement strand
CACATTGATACTAGCGCCAGCATATTAGAGATACACATTGATACTAGTGCCACTATATTAAAGATTATATAGATTTCAATAAGACATAAATTAGAATTACAACTCAATATATTATATACAATTGATTTATTACTTGCATAACATAAATTTGATGGTTATCATTATTTTTGTGTTACTTAAAGTATTTTACAGAATTACGAATAAATAATAATAGCTTGACTTAACACATTTAAACAACACAAATTCTGAAAAATTTGTTGATACATACCAGAGTTCCATTATGCTGACATCGATATGATATTCTACCAGTCAAACCAATAGAGCAGCACAATAATATTAGGTTATAAGACTGTCTATATAAATCACTTTTTTTTTCAAAACAATGTAATAAGTATATACTTTTTTGAATTTTGAAATCATTATAGACTTAATGATTTTAGTTTCTTAACTTGTAAATTATAATTGTTAAAATTAGTCACGTTTTTACTTATATTGGCACTGCAAACAATGGCTTTTATACATCTTTTCAGGTTTATTAATTGATAAAACATGATGGGCTGCACAAGCTTAGTACAAAATATCAATCAAATTACATGCACACAGACCGCTATACAACGCGTCACTAGTTTACGCTAAGCGGAATACGTCACGAGCATATCAACATGATCGGTGACGCGAAATCCCCAGATTTTACACATACAAAAATTGAAACACGCATATGATACAGTCCAGTATAAACAATGTCCGGCGCAAATGCAAGCAATTCGAAGTTAGTGACGCTTCAGTATCATGTCAGAGTAATCGATGACCTGAACCCATTAGTTTTTCTCTTACCATATTTTTTTAAATAGGTTTTCACTTTATAAAATAAATCAAGAGGAGTAAAATGAATTTCCTATTCAGGGCAATGATTTCAGTTATGTAAAGATTTTTATTTTACAGATAATGGGTCATATGGATGTTTTGGGCATAATAGCGGAAGGTTTTAACATATACTTCCCTATGCTGGTTGTGTTGCTGTGTGTGGCAACGTATCTCTCTCTGGGCAGTCGGCTGCTCTCACTCTGTGGATTTCAACAATTCGTTGGTGATGATGAACTTACCACAGATTTAGTGGACGAAGGCAGAGAGATTGCTAAGCGAGGTGAGATTGCATGTTTTACACAATTAGTCCTTCTTTCCACTTTCAGCTTTATTTCAACTAAAACATTCAGTATTTATTATAGAAAGCAAACTCATAGGTAACGAACGACGATTTTAAAATACTGCATATTTACTTCAGCTTTATTACTAAAAAAACAGTTGCACTTAATGAAAGACCAATACATACAACTCAATATATATGTTAAAAATTGAATGTCTTCGAAAGTATATAAACAATTATTAGTCAATCAATCACATATTTGTCTCATTTATCTCAATTTATACCATACTTCTTTCTTTCTCTTTGCCAAGCCACGAAACTATTTTCCATTTTTTATATGACCTTTCATATTGGTAACTCTGTTGCCGTCACGGCGAACGGCATGACGCTCTCTTATGCCGTCATACCCGTTCTCGAGGCCCATGTGAGTATGTGCGCGCGTATTCTGTTTCTATATTCGTTCTTCACTGTATGAGTTGTGTACTATTTGTACGCATACTACATAGATTTTTGATCATGAATTCTAATATTAACTTGTATGTTTTACATCTGCAATGTGACTGCCAACTACTATCCTTTTTTAGATTCTCACTACCTAAATTGATTCCATATCTATGAATAATAGGCATATTGATTACATTATCTGCCGATAACATTGACTATGTATCTGTAACGAGTACTAGCCGAATAATGTTCCAACACTTTATTCAATAAGAGTGGACATTTCTGCTCGTTCTTCTATAAGACTGTATCGTATTTTAATCCCAATGCGCTTAAAGGAATTTAACTTAAACGGTTAGATATATTTGTTTGTATATGGAATCTAGTTTCGACGATGATGTATGAATTGTTTTGTAACATTTCTTAGAGAAACGTAAACGTCAGCGGTTGGAAGAGTCGTTGACGCGGCGACGCGACTACTCCGAGCGGTTCGCGAACTACCGCACGAACCGAGACGCGCAGGACGGAGGTAATACGATTTACCATTATAATTACTATTTTTATCGAATATACTACATTATTAGGAATTGTTTCGTGTACTCTACAATATCACTTTGGGTTTCATTAATGTGTCAAATGGCCTTAAAGTTCGACTGTCCGGAACACATCTATTGGTAGTTACTAAGGCAGTCATCAGACGACTTATTATTTGTCGATATAATTAAATATTGAAAAAAATAGGACGGTTTTTTGCTATATTAGGAAGCAGTATAAAGACGCAGTACATCTAGCTGTATTTTTATTCCCCAAAAAAATTAGATTAATCTAAAACTTAATTATATAATCTTCGACTTGAGTTTTAGTTATGTTAGATGAATCCCTTTTTCCTTACAACTACAATTATTTATAATACCCGAACATTCTAAGAACTGCAATGATTTATTTATAAATTGATCGTAAAACGAATAGAATCATCTCGAAAAATTTTTTTTTCGATCTGACTACATTTTTGACATAGCAAGGTCGTAACAGTTGCACCGGACTACTAAGGCGAGCCTCGAAAATTGACTTACTCAGTGACTCTAAATTTAAAGTATTATTCCCGTCACGAAACGTTAACAGGTCTTTAACCTGTCAAGTAGTTTATTGATAGATGGCATTGCTTGCAATGTATAAGACGTAGAACGTCGCTACGTTGGTACGATTGGTGCGTAATTAATACATTTGTATAAGATAATTCACACAGAAACACTGTAAAAATCCACATGCACGTCTAGAAGTGTAAAAACACGATACGAAAAAACATCGTATTAAATATCGATATTAATTAAGTATCGATATAATAACGTCGTAATTTGTATTATATAAATCACTTTGGTGGTGGACCAGTTATGGTGAATGCTGATATAAATGTTCCTTTGCGATCTAATATCACTCCGTATCACTTTGTGCACTGTCTTTTTTAACTCATTTGTAACGTCTGGTTCGTTATAACATCTATGATGGGTATAGAACGAATGTATTTTATGTATATTTTACGAAAATAATAGTTTTTGATATAGAATTAAGTCAGGTATATAAAATATTTTCAATTACATTATCTGGCCATCACAGAGGTTACTTGTTACTTAATGTTGATGTATGCGAAAGAATTACTGTGAACTAGGTTTTGCTCGCGGATTCGATTTGATTCATCCCTCGCGAACGGTAAATTTTATCGGGTTAAATTGTATGCCTTGTCCTTTTATGTACCCCTTTTATGATTGTTTTTTTCTTATTCTTCTGTCCTGCAGACTCGTCGCCCGCATATTTTTTTTTTCGTTTTTTTTTTTTGAATTGTCTGCATGAGAAATTATATGATCGGTATCTATGACCAGTTAAGTAGACAAACAAAGTTTCCCTTTTTAGATTCGCCGTATATGTAATACATATATTTATATAGAAGTTAGTTCCTTTATATATTGTATATAAAAAAGTAGTGTTAGTATATCTGAGACTGATAGTATCCAACTCTATTTAACTTGTAACTGTAAAAGTTAGCACAACGGAGTGTTTTCCTTAGAAATGTTTTTTATAATCTATTGTAACTGGCGTAAAGAATGCCGTAGATTTATTTTAATTATTTATTTGTATATGTTTATTAATTTTTACCTTTTTTTAATTTAATGCTATCGAAGTCCCAAGCAAAAGCTAGTAATACTGTCGTAATTTAAAAAGGATAGTCGTAATTCTTTCGTATACACGGTAACATAATATAACGGACGGGCATCGTGTTTTCCTTTCCATCATTAATATTATCGGGTATTGTGCATGTCGGTCACATTTCAGCCCACACCGGGCTCCTCAACGATGTGGACTCAGATTACTATGTGACCCCGAGCCCTGATCGCAACCAGCACGCGGCGACCGGCTACCAGCGAGCCGAAGTACCTTACAATAGAACTAACATTACCTTAGAGGATGAACTGGATCAGCGCTTTGGAGAAAGCGCACAACCTACACTAAGAACGGAGTTTGAAGGCCGAAACAAAATGACGATTCCTCCCAGAGGATTGTTTGATGATGTGTAGTGTGCAATATTAATATAAAATGAAATTGTTATATGAAGATATTTTTCTTTGTTTCATTATTATTTTTTTTTTATTATCTTCTAGATTACTACTTCCCGTAAGTAATAATATTTTACAAGTGTCTTCTTCTTTTTCTTGTTTTGGCTTTGCAGAAGCACTTTCCAGTGTCAATGTTTTGTTTCAATGGACGTTATAGCACAATAATATTACAAGCGTCGTGTGATTCTAATCAATTTCAAATTCAATATTCTAACAAGATGGTGGATCCCTTCTTAGAACCTTCCAGGGAGTTTTTGTGGCATCTCAGAATTTCATGTTCCGTGTTATTATTCTCCATTTACATCACTTATGCACAATAAACTAACTATATTACGTAAAACACCACCAAATTAACAAAATATAGAGTCAAATAACACAAGATTATGAATAAAATATAAAATACACTACATGTCAGACTAGGATCCCGCCAAAAACACTCATTACAAGTGTCTTGTGACTATTTCAATGTTCTGAGTAGATGATGGCCACTTTAGTAGCACTTTTCAGATTTTGTGGCATAATGAAATATTTGAAAGACTTAAAATCTCTTAAGAGTTTCTTTTGTTTGAGATATGTTTTATCTCACGGGTATTCCCCTGTTATAGACATATGCTATACAAATAGGTACAAAAACAGTTTAGTATTAGTTCCGAAATAAATTTAACAGTCGATAACAAGACACGGCCTAATTTTAGGGTGATTACTTTAATATGTGTTCTGCTAGATCCAGACTGAAAACTTTATTACTATCGATGTCCCCACTATATGATAATTCATTATAGAGTATGTTAGGAGATTTTAGCGGGATCTTGGAATGCCATGTAGTAGTCTTTATATTTTATCCATAACCTTGTGTTATTTGGCTCTATGTGGGGTATTGTTGGTGGTGCTTTACGTAATACTGTATGGTTATTGTGCACAAGTGAAATTGTGGTATACGTAGTAGTATTAAGTAGTCCGGTGAAGCTGTTAAGACCTTGCTGGATCAATAGCGTAGTCATTTCGAAAAAAAAAAGGATACATACTACAGTTCAGAGCGGCAACATGAACGCGCGATGTACGCGCACGACACCGCGCTATATTAGACGGCAACGTCTACACCGCTCCTGCAGCGCAAAATAATATTACTCCTAACGGATCGTTCTGCAGTGTCAGACTGCGTACCACGTCGTCCGCACGCCCGATCGCGCATTATCGCCTTTACCGTTACAACGAATCTAATACTCCACAAAGTGAATCGGAAATAATACCACGGAGCATGGATTCTGAGTTACAACAAAAACTCCCAGGAAAGTTCTAACAAAATGGCCACCATCTTGTTAGTTCATTGAAATTATATCAAAAAACTTGTGATATCGTTACTCACTTGACAGTGGCAGTAATAGTCTACTAAATAGAAGACCGGTTGCCAGAAATAAAATAAAAGAAGATGAAGAGTATGTTAGTTCAAGACCGGTATTAAATGCTGCAAAGCTCGTGTACAATACAAATATTAGAAACCATGTAATAACTCAGCATTTTATTCTTGTTAAATAGTAAGCATTCCAATGTTTCTTCTAAAACACAGTTCTAAATTACATCCTGTGATCAAAGGATTATTTGCAAAAATAAATAACGAAACAAAATATCTTCATACAGTCACAATTTATTAGTATATTATTTAATATTAGTATTTTATAGTTATTCTGTTATATTATAACCATTTTATTATAATTAATTTATGTGTAAATTGTTATTTTAATATATCAAGTTCGATTGTGATTTATTAGTTGTTTATGTACAAAATAATTTTTATTATAGTATAAATATTGAATATGTGAGAGACAAATGAGTAAATAATGTTGCTGATTAATAAAAGCTCCTTAGTAAAAGTAACTAGGTATACTTTAAACTATTTATATCAGCTTTAAAGAATTCATGATGGCAACGCTTTATGATTTAAATATAAAATAATGGGCAACTTAGTGCAGCAGAAGCTATGTATATAGTTTATATATAATTCACGTCTCAAATTTTCACTATAAATCTAGATTGCATTACGTTTCAATAAAGAACCTTTGTACTTACTCTTTTGGATTTATAATGTTAAAATGTGGCATTAAATATTGTATAATATATTATTGCACCATATGTCACTTTTTAAGATATAGTACAACAATAATAATTAATGTACCTACGCAATTGACACGAGAGTTATTGTAAATAATGCAGTTACAAAAATATCAATTCTTATATCAAAAGCATGATGAAAATGTACGATAGGCGACGTATCAAATTGCTTAACTCCATATGTTTTAGATTATTTTTTGTATTGAAATTTGTGGAAAAAAAATGTGTACTGTTTATGAAACCTATGAACAATAATTCAAAACATCTTTTTATTTAAAACAAAATGTAAAACTAAAATTGAAAATAATACTTAATTTATATGTTTTGCATATTTAGTGTTTTAATTGTTATTTAAATTTCAGTTTTATTATATCGATCAAAACATCCAGTATATTATATCGGTCCTCGGTGATGTTTTACGTAAGGGCTTTTGCCAGCTAATATAGTAAAAAAAAAATTGAGTTGACCGCATGTAACCCGACGAGATTACACTTATGCCCTGAAAGATGGTTGCGTCGGCATAAGTGTCCCATCTTCCATTTTGAACTTAGGTGGCTGGTGCATTTTCTCCTTCAACAGATCTCAGCTGTAGCATATATGCTACCTTTGGTATTGTCTAAATCAGTGACGGGCAAACTTTTTTAAGGATGGGCCACAAAGTTTAAGAATTTCTAGAGGAGAACCAGAATTATAGAAAAAATGTATTTTGTATTAAAGCTTTTAATAAACAAAATACCTTTTACTTTTACGCCTCGTTACGCGTGTGAGACATATGGAATTGGAATATTTTGAATGGATGGACCCTCGACAGGCCGGATTAAATATTATCCCGGGCCAGAGTTGGCCAACACTGGTGTAAATATTGATCTCGGAAACTGCGTCATCTATTTCCTTACTTGAAACTTAGTATGTAGGTAGTTTCGGGGACGATAAATCGATCTAGCTAGATTTTATTCATAGAAAACTTTTTAACGGAGATTTCAGGCAATGAAAAAGTATAGCTAGATTATGAAGGTAAATTTCGCCGCCGCTGTCAAAACAAAAATAGCTCAGATGGAAATCGGTTTCTTTATAAATTCGTGTAACTCCAGTTCAAATCCGAGTGACAGCAAAAGCGGTATTTTTTAACCGACTTCAAAAAAAGAAGGAGGTTATCAATTCGACTGTATGTTTTTTTTTTTTTTGTAAAAGAATATTACTTTTTTAAGGCAAACCTAACAGTTTTATTTAAAAATGTTTTTAAAGAATCGGGCTAGGCTGGGTCGCCCAGGTACTAATACATCTATTGCATTCATTTGTAATAACATGATTTAGGTGATAAATAAAAAATATATAAGAGTTTATACAAGACGGTGATGCATCAGTCCCTGTAATTTTAATTGCTATTATTAAATCTTTAAACGACTGTCTGTTTTTTCGGCAACAATAATTTTTAACAAGATAGACATCCCCTCTTGATATCAAGTCTTCGAAAAATATACGAGTCGATGTTTTATATGTGGTAATAAAGAATGTGGATTGTGCCCAAAGCTAATCGAGGAGATCGCCCGAGAATGAGGCTTTAGCATTATTATTGAAATCAAGACACTTTTATAGTGACAAGCTTTTCTAGCTTTATTAATACGTTTGCCGCTAAAAGCAGTACCGTACCTCGATTTTGATTTGGTATGTTGGAGAGCAAACTGGGATACTCGGTTAACTTCGGTTTCTTATAGCGTTATCTTCGACCATCGCAATCAATGTGGTGTGCACTTGAAGAAACGCTTTACAAAAGCGATGCAAGTCCATCTTATCCAGACGTTTCACTCTTCTCCCCGACATGTCAAATCAAACGCCGGGTACGATAAATTATATTTCTAGTGTATAATTTAAAACTACTTCGGACGTTAAATTAAAAGACAGATTAGTGCTTAATTAAATGCCTTGATACAATAAATGCCCAATTAATAATTTATGTGGTATGAAATATTTACGTAAGTAAAAATATCTTGATGTTGTACAGAGTATAAGCTTATGTAATAAAATCGAATTATTCGTGTATATGTTAAAAAACATATATCGTGATTTTTATGAACTGTGCGAGATTATTTCGATGTTAATTTTTAACACTTCGAACGTACTTACATGACGGTTATAGTTAATAAAAAATAACTATTGTATTCAAACTTTTCTGAGTATTCCTGAATTGTACAAGTATTATATCAAGTTATTAAAATATTAGTTAGAATACACTAGCATATAACCAAGTGCTTGTATTATTCAAGAACTAGTGTAAGAAATTATATAAATAAAATTAACCGTCCAAAATTCTGGAAATTAACACAATGTTCACTATGCGGTTATTTGAAAAGTTTGCTTGAATTAGGTTAATTTTTGAAATTGGCGTGGTTCTTCTTGCAAATGTTTGTAAAGAACATAGAGTACCTAATTATTATTTAGCAAAAGATGTAGGTGTCTATAAAAAATCGCTTGATTAGTAAATACGCTTAAAGATTATAAAACTATGCATAATTGTGTGCGATTTTTTTATTGATTTAATGACGCATACAAATAGGAATTTATTTGCAGTAGATAATATTATGTATACCCATTACGTGTAAACAGGGCGATCCTAACTTCAAGGCTAAAGGGGCTAAAAACCCGAGTCGGAAGTATTTTGAGGTTGCAATGTTTATTGGTGTTATATTTTCTACTATTCTATTTTTAGTAGTCGAATATCTTAGGGCAGACCTGAGTACGTAAAAAGGTACTATAACATGTGTATATTTTTTTATTTTATGTCACGCATATTAATAAGATAAATTATAAGCAATTATTTATACCCTATTGGAGTAATTTGTTATGAATTAATAATATTTTGTTTCATTCCACTGATATATCGTTTTAGGATTAAATAATGATGTGATACTGTTTATTCTTTTTTATTTTTACCCACAGTAGATATTTATGGTGGAAAACTTAATTGACAAGCGAACTTCCGAGTCGAGTATGCAGATTTGCCTTTTTTTTAATCAAGTTATAAAAAAATTGACTGCTAATTATCCCGAAAATAAACAGAAGAATAATTCATCTGCTGGAAACACCCCAGGTTTTGACAAAGCATTTTCAATTTAGTTTTACGTTCGTGTGAACAGTAGAAAAGCGAGAACATCATACTGTAAATTTCACCAGGATATTGTCTTTGTATGAAAACTGTAAGGCATTGTAGAAATCCAATAGACATATTACTATGTAGTATCTGAATTTATTGCTTCAGAAGCGTAGTATTGTTTTGGTAAACTACCATCACTAAAAGATTATCACTGCCGTTATTGAATAAGTAATTATTTCGTTTTACAAAGTGTCTTGTGATGTGTTCTGCGGTTTAAAAAAATGATAGTTACCCCTCTAAAAACTTACCAGGCAGTGATATCACGGAATTAATTCGCCGTTTTTTTTTTCGAACTGACTACGCTATTGGCCTTAATTCTTTGGCCTTTACAGCTTCACCGAACTACTTAATTCGCTGTTAATGTTAAAATGTTATTTTTTATCCGCTGCATTTGGCAGACTTACTAAAATATATTATACAAAATGTCGCCAATATTTATAGTGTCAATAATGCAAGTTTCAAAATAAAAACTACTACACGACCACCTAAAATTCCCAATAACTTGTCCAGACGAGCTAGTATTTATTTATTTTATTAATTATAGCCAGCTATACTCTACTTATTTTTAATGACGAAGGAATCAAATGCAAATACTAAAAAACTACCTACATCTTTCACTTTTTTAGAAACCACTGAAGAGTTGCAAATATTTTGACTAATTATGCCAATACTCACGTAATTATAGAATTTTTATTCGTTTTACTAAGATGAGTGGTAGGTCAAAATGAATTAAATTCTGCTTACGTACTGAAGTAAGCATTTCATGCGTTACTATTTTCAGCCTATAGTGAAAAATAATTTGTCATATGAAATTATGTATATATTAGGTTTTATTTCTCCTCATATGATTTTATGGGTCCAAACCGGTAAATTATGAATCATAGCATTCACACGTCTTATATTGGACCTCGCCGCTGATTTAGTGGGAGTAATTAGCGTAAATAATTTCTTTTACTATATTTTTTTTTTATTGAAGCACGACAAAGTGAATGCACTATGCCTGATGGTAACCATAGTACAATCCAAAAACAGTGGCGACCACCGAGACACAGATTATCCATCGCCAGTCGCCGCTGTCATGCCGGCCATAATGACGAAAGTCACCCGGTGCTGGATATGCACAGGTTGATCCCGAAACGCGACACGCAAAAGCGAGTCACTATGACGGGCTTTTTCGCCATGTACATGGTGGTTGCGACCCAGTCGGGCTGTAAAACCCTACCACCCTACCAACCACTATTTGTGTTGGTTAGGATGAATAGCTATAAAGAAGGTGAAACTGAAAAGTTTTAAATGTATGTATGTAACATAACATTTCATAGTAATACACGTACACTACATAACGCACTATAGGCCAAGGAGCTAAAAACAATATTTCGCAGAAATCTCATACATTTATAGCAAACACGCCAATAATAAATTGCTCGTTTACTACTTTTAAGATTAAATTGTATAAGGTACCTAGGAATACACGTTGATCATACTCTTAGTTGGAAGGCTCATATAATCAATGTAACAGCACGCACAGGAAACTTATTTATGTATTTAAGAAGCTGTGACACGTTGCTGGTAAAGCCACTCTGAAGATGATGTATTTCGCTTTCGCTCATTCCATTTTTTCATACTGTATTACCTCATGTGGTGGCGCTTATAAATCTAACTTACTGCAACTTGAACAGGCACAGAGAACTGTACTGAAGTCATGAATAACAAGCCTATATTTTATCCAACATTCCAACTACATACATAGTGCACAGTCATGACGATTAGACAACTTTCTGTGTTCCATGCTGCCATTGCAAAACATTGTAACCTATCTTATAAACTATCTATTCTTAACAGACGTAGAAAGTATGAGGTTTGTAAAGCATACCGTTATCGAACTTCGTTATCAGCTAGACAATTCACAGTAGGCCCTCGTATTTATAATTTTCTGAATATTCATCTTGATATATATCCGGACACCATCCGTGTAGTAAAAAGAAAGTAAAAGAATATAACTACGAGGACACCGAAGGTATTCTAACACCCCTTTAATATATTTAATAAACTGATCGATTTGTTATCTTCTAATACTCAGTATAACCGATACTTAATAATATATATGCACTAATTTATGCTCTGTTGTCTTACTCTCGCAGCCATTCAAACATTATATATAGATACACCTATATAAATATACACACCCTTATATTCACACACACATTTATGCTCAATACATCTAGAAATACACACCTTTATATTTACACACACTCACATGCTCAACAATCACACATAGAAGGAGCTAGTTACGAATGTCAGAGCCGGAGGATCAAAAAAAAACCAAATTACTTCAATTAATTTATTAAAGAAATAAAATTACAATCAAAACTAATACTAGAGAGCTTCCGAAGTTGGATAGCGCTCGCCTAAGACTAACATTGTGAGAGTGTAGCCGATGTTAGGCTAACTCTCACACACTAAACTAAACTTATAGCATAATGAATGCTACCGATGCTAGGTTAACACTGTTTAAACGTTGTTTCGTACAAGTTTTTATACATGAATAATGTGGGAACGAAAGAGTCGGACCACCGAACGTTTCCACCAAGTTTGTACACCTGTTCTACCGTGGAAATAGCCGACTCGTTGCCCTGAACACCTGCAGTGCCTTGAGACTGGGAACTCGGCTCTCTTAGTCATCGACTGTGGTGTGAGGCGATGGCATAATGCTTTGAACACCTACCGCATCGTGGGACTGGAAATCTTAGTCAGCAATTGTGGTGTGTAGCGATGGTGTAACAAGCTCTATGATGAATCATAATAATTTACATAATGCAAAAATTATTAACAGAAACCATCTTTACCAAGTATTTTCAATAATCAGTGGAGCTTGCGCTGGCGTCTGTGATACAGTCTCAAAGACTAGTACAAACATCAATGTGATCTTAAATTGGCACCGTCAGTGACATTTTAATTCTGTAAATTATTTATGGACAATAAATTATTATTATTATTATCTCCTTATTAATAAATAATTTAGACTTAAATTGTGTTTCTCTCCCTTTTATTTATCCCTATTGATTTCATGATGTTAAAATAATTTTCAAGAAAAACTCTGAAGTAATAAAAAGAAAAAAAAGAAATGAATTAGCTTTACAACCTATTTTTTGCTTTGCAGGGTTTGACCACAATCTTATCTGATGTTAGATGACAATGTCGTCTAGATGAAAATCACGCTAAAGTGAAAAACACTCGTGACTTCAACGTGCATCTGTCAAGTTTGATGCAAAGGGGTAGTACCCAAGACACATTGTAGGTACGTTAAAAATGTATTAGGAAGAGCACTGCCACCATACTCAGGTTTCATAGCGATGTTTTCCTTCACCAAAAGCAGAATTCGCTCATCGCAGGATCAGAAGAGAAATATCCAGGCTATGACCATTATTGTTCCTGAGTCGTTACCCTGAGTTATCGTCGAGAAGTTCAAGTATCATGTCAAGCGAATGTTAATGTATAAAAGCTAATATAGATGGATTAATATGTGAACGATGATGACATCTGGTAAAGACTTTATTTATAGCAATAATATTTATCTGTATAGTATAGGAAACAAACATTAAAAGAACAGGAACTTTATAGTGACACGTATTCTAGTATAGAAATTTCGAGAAAAGAGAGTGAAGATGTCTGTTTTAACTAGACTGACGAAATGGTTACTATAGCATGATTAAAATATAATTCGTATGACTTGTTATCGTCTCATTAAATTAACCTTTTAAATATATAATTTCTAGCCTCTGCCCGCGACTTCATTCGCGTGGAATAGATACACTAACACACAGCAGTTCTCATAAGGGAAAAACGTCCCGATTTTGAAACATTTTTCATCTGTCCTCCGCTCCTATTGGTCTTAGCGTGATGATATATGGCCTATAACCATTCTCGGCGAATGAGCTATATAACACTGGAAGAATTATTCAAATCGGACCAGTAGTCCCCTACAACGTCACAAACTCACAAACATTACCTCTTTATAATATTAGTATAGAAGTATAGATAACACAGTCGTGTTATGTTCCTTTATATTGATCAACTTCAAAAAAATTAATGGCGTAATAAATAAAACTTTAAATCTGATTCATAAAACTTTATTCTCTAGATCTTTCATGTCAATAAATAAACTTCACTTGTCTAAACTATTTAAAATGAACTTTAATATTATCGACTTTGGTCCTTATCTCGTGTGACAAGTCCTTTGATAGATCTTGTGCGTACGTCTGATATATTGTTCTCAATTTGTCCAATTCCTCAGTTTTTTTCAGATCTGTAAGTAATAATAAAGTTAAATCGTTGTATTATGTTTATACATTTTCGATTAAATAACATAATGTTGTCACTAAGAAAGCTAGGTCAAATCTCACAGGATGACCATATAATATAACTACAATAATATATAATGTAATATAACTACCCATATCCCACTTAAGTACCCATGGTATGTTTTATATGAAACAAAATGTTTGACAAATTGTATGGAGTAGTGAAAATTATGAGTGAAAAAGAAGTAACATAAAAGTAAGAGAGAGAGAGAGAGATCTTTAAAAATATTGACAAATTTGACGTCGAATTGCCACTTATATGGGCGTTATATTTTATATTTAGATTATTTTTACACAAAACTTTACTACTCCATACTATTCAAACAATTTGTTTTATGTAACCTCCTGACAATTTCAAATAAAACAAAAAATGTATTAGCCAAATAGGTGCATCCGTTCTTACGTACATTCTTTGATTGGTTTTTATTATAAGTAAAATTACCTTTTAACTGTTTAACGAGTATCTCCATAATGTTTAGAGCATCTCTTCGATGTCTCACTTGATTGCTGTTTTCTGTGAAAAAAAAAACGTAAGGATTTGTTAAATTTTAACAATAATCCTCAATAGTATTATAAATGCGAAAGTGAACTAATTTGTTACACTTTCACGGCATAAATAGTGCATTAATCATCATGTAATTTTAACTAATTAAATTAATTAAAACTAGTCACAGATAAAACACTAACAATAAATATCTCCTTAGGCATACATTATAAAATAAACATGTCCTGGCTGTCTTATCATTGGATTTTGTAGCCACACTGAAGCTATTATTGGTTTCAGCATGAATGGGTCAGCTCGTCCGGGATACTACCACCCGACCCACAGAAACGCTGACGTGAAGTAACAGTGCTTGCATTGTTGCGTTTCGTTCGGTCAGTGAGAGCGCCATAGACCCACTTCCCCTCCCCTCCCATCTCATCTCCCCGTCCACTTCCCCGTCCCCCCTTAAAAAACAGGCTAGCAACGCACTTGAGACTCCCCTGGTATTGCAAGTGTCTATAGACGGCGGTGATCACTTAACATCAGGTGACCCGCCTTTCATTCCAATATACATGTTGTGATTTAGAATCATGCAATTTTTAATTAGTAATTTTAATAGCTTAAAATAATTTAGCTAGGTCAGATCGGGTTTTCCTCGGTAACAGCCCAAGCCGAGGTGTGTCGTGCACCATTTAGCGTGTTACCTGAATATAATCGGCTGAGTGTCTTAAGTGCTCTTAGTAGTCCGGTGAAACTGTAAAGGCTTAGTAAGGTCAATAGCGTAGTCAGTTCGAAAAAAAATGGTGACCCGCCTGTTCGTTTGCCTCCTATAATAAACGGGAATATATATAGTAACATATACTTGCTTCCTTGATTCGGTATCGATATTAAAATTATTCCATCTTATTTCCACATTCTGTTAAATATACTTACAGTTTAATACCATATTACTATTGTGTCTGTATCTACATTTTCAACTTATACAACTTATAATACAAAAATTACTTTGAGCTAACCCTATCATACAGCGGAAGCTCTCAAGAGGAAAAATATCACGATTTTTAAACATTCTTTGTTGGTGCTCGGCTCCTATTGATCTTACAGTGACGATATATAGCTTCTAACCTTCCTCGATTAATGAGCTAGTACCTGGGCGACCGAGCCTAGCTCGGTTCTTTAAAAAACATTTTTGATTGAAATCTTAGTAAAAAAAAGTTTTCTATGAATTAAATCTAGCTAGATCAACTTATCGTCCCCGAAACTACCTACATACTGAATTTCACGGAAATAGATAACGCCGTTTCCGAGATCCTGAATATATACAAATATAAAAATATACAAGAATTGCTCGTTTAAAGGTATTAGATAGATAGATTGATAAACACTGAATAATTTTTTCAAATTGGACCAGTAATTTCTGAGATTACCTCCTACAATGTCACAACCTCACAAACTTTACCTCTTTATAATATTAGTACTGAAGTATAGATTCCAAAACACCTGCAACAATTTTTTTCACTAAAATCTAAAAAGTAAAGACACATTAGATTTACATTCTTATTATATGAATACATAAACAACTGATCTAATATCGGTTGAGTACTTACTAAGTGTGTACTCGACAACTGTGGAGACTTGTGCGGTGACAGTGCTCAGTGCCGTGGCTCTGCTCGTGTGCGATGTGTTATCGATATCCATGGGTTCTTCCGTACCAGAGAGTATTGTAAGTCGGTCCAAAACTTGAGCCATAGCGGACAAGATGGCGAGTTGCGTCGACCGGGAACTCGACGCGTAACAATTCGCACAGTGCTCGAAGAAAACGTCTCGAAATTTCTCTGTCAAACGTAACATAAGTTATAAATAACTGTGTATTTATAATTACTAATATTATAAATGGGAAAGTGAGTTTACGCTTTCACGTCTAAAGTACTCAATCGAATCATGAAATATCGCATACACATTATCAAGGGTGTAAAAAAGGGCAGAGAAAGATTTGGCTTCTTTAATAAATAAAAAATTGACTCAAAATTTACGTTTTACGAGTTTTCAACAGAAAGTAAGAGAACGCTATTCTTAATTTTTCTCGAATTGTTTCCGCTATTGGCAGTGGCGTAACATTACCTTCTGGGGCCCGTGGCAAATTCTTTTGATGGGGCCCTATCAGTAAAAATCGTTACGTTGTACTCAGTTTACTTTTTATAAACTTCAAGATTCTCAACGAACTCAATTGTATTATGGTCTTTAGTTGTCTCACTTTGGATTTTAACCAGAACTTATAAAGACATACTTTTCAAATAAAATAAAATGCTCAGGTACAATGTAAAAAAATATTTTTGCATTCGCGGTCTCTTGGACCAGGGCCTTCTTGGGTCGGGGGCCCGTGGCATTTTGCCAGCCTTGCCACCCTATCGTTACGCCACTGGCTATTGGCCTTGCAAGACCTTTACAGCTTCATCGGACTACTCGCGGCGAGCGCTTAAGACACTCAGCCGATTTTATTTGGGCAACTAGCTCAAGGGTGCACGGCACACCTCGGCTTGGGCTGTTGTAATTCATACACATATAATTCGCGACCTATCTTAGCTCACCTAAACTAACTAACTATTCATATATATATGAGTTGTTGAAACTTATATGTGTACCAAGTAGGGATGTTATGGATATGATCTTTCGGTTACGGATACGAATATAGGAATATAATTATATCGGCTACGGTTACGGATATGTAATTATTTCGGATTATCCGTTACTTCCGGATAGTTTCGGTTACGGATATTAGATAGAAGTAAAATATAAACACAGTTACTACGCAATAATTTGGTTAGTCTAACTCTAAGTTATCATTTGGCATTATAAATCCGTCATATTAGGCAAGTCATTAATATATCTACTCAATTTTAAGTCTTATCTAAGTACTATGATAAAAAAATGTGATAAATTGAATACTAAAAATAAACATTGCACATATTAAATTATAACCTATGTATAACATATTAGTGTGTATGATAAAATAACGAGAGTTTTTATTTTTTAAATTTTTTATGAGGAATATTTTAATCTATATTTATAACAAAATGTAAAGTTGTTTATCATAATAAATTTAAAGTTATTAATCATAGTTCTTATAGTCAAAACTGAGCAAAGGAAGATTATATTTAACAAAAAGCAATTTTGCAGCTTTATCACCTGATAGTCGTTTACTTTGTTTCAAAAAGTAAATAAAACCATATGTCATAAAATTTATTTGATTGTTTAATTTGACGGTTACCAAATATGTCAATGTTTACCTATGTTACGTATAAAAAATTGTAAAACCACGCATGTTTTGCAATCGATAAATTATGTCGTACAACGATGCTTTGGATTCGATGTTGACATGGATATAAACATCAAAGTTTTTCTAATAACGATTGTCCCTACTACAAGATTCACATGGAGTGCAAGTGCGGCGAAACAAAACATGTCGAAACATGCTTTATTTGGACTTCACCCGTATTCGAAATTTTTGTATCGGTTACGGTTACGGATATATATTTTTTTCGGATATCCGATAGTTTCGGTTACGGTTACGGAGCTTCATAACATCCCTGGTACCAAGCATACATATCTCAACAACTCTTACATATATTTCTTATCGGAAAATTTCTAAACTTTTTTCAGTTCAATAAAAAATAAAACCCTTCCACTTTTTTGTGTAAGCGTGTAAGCGTGCACGTGTGAGGGTGATAGTGTAGTGTTGTAGCAGTGATATATATTTTTGTGTGAGTGTATCGCGCTAGCAACGCACTCAAAGGTTCCACCGGTGGACCACGAGGGATCGGACCTAGGCTTGAGCCACTACCGACGGGGGCCTAATCTAGTGTAAGTGAACGCTGCTAGAAGAATATGTTCAATTCCACAACCGATTCCATACAATCACAACTACAATAATAGACGACTGTAGATGCCTTTTTTTATGATTTGTAAACGTAATCTCCTTCATTGACTAAGTAGATATTTTAATAGAAAGTTTACTTGAAATTTATTTAAAAAATGCATTAACTCAGATTCATGTCAGTATATATTATAAAATGTACGTAGATTTGTCCGTGACTTAATATAGTTTTATGTCATATAATATAGTACATTATACTGTTACTCCAGCTGCATTGGAATTATTTTATTTAAAAAAAAATTGAATTAACTACGAACTTTTTTGGAACACTTATTTAAGCATAATTCCATTTCAATAATTTTAATATACTTTTAGAAATTATTTAAAGAGCATTTATTCATTTATAAATATACTAGCCTCTGCCCGCCACTTCGTTCGCGTGGAATAGATACACTAACACGCAGCAGTTCTCAAAAGGAAAAAGCATCCCGATTTTGAAACATTTTTCATCTGTGCTCCGCTCCTATTGGTCTTAGCGTGTTGATATATAGCCTATAACCATTCTCGATGAATGAACTATATAACACTGAAAGAATTGTTCAAATCGGACCAGTAGTTCCCGAGATTATCCCCTACAACGTCACAACATCACAAACTCACAAACTTTACCTCTTTATAATATTAGTATAGAAATTATTTTTGATTATAGAAAGGGTTTCACTGAAGAGACAGTACTATTATCGAGAGATATGTCAAGTCTATTTTAACGAGAGCGAATCTGCGAGGAAAAGTTCAGTCGTTTATATATAAAAACCTTGTGTTTCTGCATCTTTAGGCCACGCCTTCCCCAATAACTCATAGGCAGCTTCCTTCAGCGCCGTCAGTTGTTCCCGTCTCTGCCTTACACCCTCGTTGTCCTCTTCGTCGGAATCTTTACTTACAGATAATTCGTCCTAGAAAGAAATATGCATATACTAGATTTCCACATAGCAAGCTTATAAGCTTTTATCCTCCAAATTGTGTTTGCTAATACTTAACTCATAATATTTGCTAACTATTCTGTTTAGAGATTAATATTTACATTATTTATAAATGGTAGAAGAATCTCATATCAAAATAAATTGATTAGTTTGCCTCATCAATATTGTTATATTTGTACTTAATGTTTGACCTTAATAAAATGTCTTTATAAATATTTTGATCTTTCATTAAATGAAAAGAAAACACTTTAAAATTAATATATTCCAAAAACTAAAGTTTGATACGCGCGACGATGAGTGTCTCTAGAGAGAGTGAAAGGCGTGATAGCACGCAGAAACTTCAATTAAGTTTATGGATGCAACCATTCGCTCTCACACATAGTTTGCAACTATACATATCTCCAGTCTTCTAGTTCGCTCTAAAGTTACTACAAGTGGAATTAAACAGAACATAAACAAAACCGTTGAATGTATTTAACACATTGACAGGCATTTTATTATATATATATACTTTATTTATGAACTTCATATTTTACATGCAAAAAAATTTCAAGATTTTGAAAAATAACGTAAAATATTAGGAACGGTTAAAACAGGATTTAGCTCAATTGGAAATGTAACGACACACTTATTATAACTTACCTTTGAGAGTATGACTTTGACGATCTCATAGACTTGATTGAATCGATCGCAGTTTGTTGCGGCGAGAGCGTCGCCGAGTGCACTGATCGCGTGCTTCTTGTACACCATCTCCTGCTTACGACACTCCACTAGTAGTGCGTTGATACACTCCGCTGCTAAGGCCGACGAAATCGGTGCTTCACCTTCCTTTACACTATAATGGAGTTGATATTATTAAAAAAAAAATTGAACCGTCACGAGACGCCTGGGAGATGTGAAACATCCAAATTGTTTTGTATAAATTATATACCTATAAGAACAGATTACGACAGGAATCAGCTATGGCATAAAGGAAAGATAAAGCATTACAATTTTTTCTATAAAATAATGACTATTTATTTTACTGCATATATTCTTTTTATTCAATACAAAAATTCAACAAGGCGCAAGCGCGGTGTGTTAGGCGGCATTTATCAAAGGACGCTAGGTCTTCGGCGCGTGCCGCGTAGCACTAGTATAACGAGTGACCGACAAAACAATTTGAATTTCAAATTTATACTGATAGGGTTGCAAATGTTTTTGAGTGTTTCGTTAACAGTGCAAATTTTGTGTTTTATGTCGCCGTCGTCAAGCCAAAATCAGATTTAGAGTGCGTCTATAGATGTTTCACATAAAAAAAATGTGTGGTTTTATGAAAGTGAAACTTTCGTGGGATCGTTGGTATTTAACTGAAAATTTTCGAAAATTTATTCGATTGTATTGAGATCGCGTTTTTAATCTTAACTAATTAATAATTGGGAAATGGGAAGTCAATAGTAGATACGATATTCAATCATACATTTTGATCTCGATCTGCGTATTAAAAGTAGTCCGGTAAAGCTGTAAAGGGCATAAACAGGGCCAATAGCGTAGTCAGTTCGAGAAAAAAAATATCTGCGTATTAGAGTATGGATTACAAATATAAATACAATCATCAATATGGTACAGACATCGGCATTGACTGCTCTGCTGAGCACCTTTCATTTTGCCCTTATTCGGCGACCGACTGTTATGTGACATGCGATAGATTGACGAAAAAATTTGAACCGACGGAAAAAAACATTACAATTTAAAAAAAATGTTTTGTCATTTTTAAACATGCGGGTAGCTAGAAAGTAAATTCGTCGTTACGTAAGTCACGATCTTTGTCATGCTTATGTTGTTCCTTAAAAAATGTTTTTGCACTTGAATAGGATAGACAAATCTATAAGACAATATATAGAGTATATTTTTGTTACGTATCTAGAGAAAAAACATCGTCTTTAATCTCATTCAATTCTTAATCTTTAATGTGTTGGCTTTTATATTTTATTAATAATCTTGTGTCATTCGAATTTATATTTTATAATATTGGTGGCATTTTACGCAATATAATTTGATTATTGTGCACAAATGAAGTGAATGGAAAATACTACAGAGCATGAATTCTGAGATATCACAAAAACTAAAAGGAAAGTTCTAACAAGGGAGCAACCATCTTGTTAGACGCTTGTAATGTTATTACCTACTCAACAGTGGCAGTAATAATCTGGAATATTGGTTGCCAAAAAAAACTTAAGTAAACTCACGCGCATAGTTCTGCCAGAGCTTCGATGACATGGTGTTTGCCTTCAAAGGTCTTTCCGTGTACAGCGGCTAGTAGAGCTCGTATCAGCTGTTCGCGCTGATCTCCAAGACCTGAAGACATCTCCTTACAAATTGTCTTGATTGCGTCTGCACCCTGTATTATTTTTTTTATATATATCATAGAAGGCAAACAAACAGGTGGGTCACCTGATGTTAAATGACCACCACCGACTAGACACTAGCAACACCAGGGGAATCGAAAGTGTGTTGCCAGCGTGTGTTTGGGGAAGGGGTAGGGAAAGAGAATGGGGGAGGGGGAGGGGAGGTGAGCCTCCGGCGCTCGCACTGTCCGAGCGTAACGCAACAATACAAGCACTGTTATTTCACGTCGGTGTTTCTGTGGGTTGGGTGGTATAACCAGGGTCGAGCCGAGCAATTCATACTGAAATCAGTAATAGCTTCAGTGTGGATCTACCACCTACGATTATTATGTGGTGTATTAGCACCATTACTTAGATTTAAGTTTTTTCTTAAACCTGGTATGGTTAACTATCATCCTTAAGTTGGAAAACCTGTTGCCAAACACCTGTTAGCGTGTTTCGGCAGCTGCCGTTGAGGCCCCCCTTTAGATTTAGCGTGTTTATCATTATGAACCACAATGTAATTCAACAACAGGTTAGATTGTGGTTAAACGCTAACATTTATGTCTGCCTGGTACACATATATGTTTCAACAACTCATATGTATGAATAGTTAGCTTGGGTCAGCTCAGATAGGTCGCGAATGCCAGGGAGCTTGTGGAGGCCGGCAAGCTCCTGGTCGAGTGGAGTGTTGCACGCGTGCAGCTGCTTGACGATAGATCCATGCGCTGCTATAAGTGCATGGGCTTGGGGCACACCCGTCTCTTGTGCCCCTCATCATCCAGCAGGAGCGAGGCCTGCTACCGTTGCGGCGCTGCGGGCCATAAAGTGGCCGACTGCAAGGCGAAGGCGGCCCGCTGTGCCGTATGCGCAGATGCTGGGAGGCCCTCAGGTCACGTGATGGGGACCCGCAATTGCAGGCCCCCCACTACGAAGGCCAGGGACTTCCCAGCAGTGGAAACAGGCCCTAGAGTGGTCGCCGCCAGGCAGGAAGGAGTAGCTATGGACCACTGACGGATCACACCATAAGCAACTTCCTCCAGATGAACCTCAACCACTCCGCCGCTCCACAATATTTGTTCGTGCAGTCAGTGGCGGAGTGGGGTATTGGGCTCGCGGTCACCGCGGAGCCGTACTACGTTCCCTACGTATGCAATGGGCTGGGGATCGGTCTGGTTCTGTAGCGATCGTGGCCGGCCGAGGTTCGCCCCGACGGTGAGAGAAAGGGGTGCGGGGTTCGTGGCAGCCGTCTAGGGAGAGTACGCCATTGTGGGGGCGTACTTCTCCCCTAACATGCTCCTGTGGGAGTTCCAGGCGTTCCTCGGTTCCCTGCAGGGAGCTGTCAGGCGGCTGTCGCCGCTCCCCGTGGTCCTCATGGGCGATTTAAACGCTAAATCGAGGGCCTGGGGAACGGCAGCCACGGACCTGAGGGGTATGGCCGTTGAGGAGTAGGTGGCCAAAGTGGGGCTGTCCCTCCTCAAATAGGGGAACGTCCACACGTGCGTGCGGCACAATGGGTCTGTGGTAGACGTCTCGTTTGCCACCCCGTCTGTCACACGCCGTGTCTGGAGGTGGATGGTGCTTGAGGAGGTGGAGACACTATCGGACCATCGATATATCAGGTTCGAGGTCTCCACCACCCAAGTCGGGATCGGCACCCACCCCCGGAAGGGCGCGAAGTTTCCCTGTTGGGCGGTCAGCCGCCTCAACCGTGAACTAGCGGAAAAGGCGGCCATCGTCTAGGCGACCCTCCGCCGCTACCAGCTCCTCCCATGCCTTCGATGGGCGGAAGTTGAGGAGGTGTCTGATGGTCCTCTCCCAATTACGGAAGAGGAGATGGGGAAGGCGCTGGAGAGGGTCATCCCCTCCCGGGTCGTCCAGCACCTGGAGGGTGTGAGGCCGAATTTATCGGACGCGCAGTTTGGCTTCCAGGCAGGGCGTTCGACAGTGGACGCCCTGTGCCTCCTGAAGTCGCTGTCCGCGGAGGCGACCTCCCGGGGAAAGGGTTTTAGCGGCGTCCCTGGACATCGCCAACGCCTTCAACAGCCTGCCGCATGGCGTCATACGGGAGGCCCTTCGATACTTCGGAGTGCCCTCGTACCTGCGGCGACTGTTGTAGGCGTACCTGGAGGACAGGGAGGTCGTCTACGTGGACGGCGACGGGCGGATGGTCCGGCGGGCGACGAGGAGGGGGTTCCACAGGAGTCGGTCTTGGGGCCGCTCTAGTGGAACATGGGCTACGACTTGGTGCTCCGCGGCGTGCTCCCATACGGAGCGCGCCTCATTTGTTACACGGATTACACCCTAGTCGATGGCCACAACCCTCGTGGTCAGACGCATAAGGAGGTTGGGCCTCAAGGTGGCCCTTGAGAAGACCGAGGCCCTGTAATTCCATGGGCCTCGACGGGGGCCACCTCCTGGGGCCCACATAATGGTGGAGGGCGCCCGGATCAGGGTGGAGGCCCAAATGACGTACTTGGGCCTCACCCTGGACGGGCGCTGGTGTTTCGAGCCCAACTTTGTGGGGCTTGGACCACGAATTGCCGGGGCAGCGGCGGCACTTGGTCGGTTGCTCACCAGTATAGGGGGGCCGGGTGCCGTCGACTCTATATGGGAGTCGTACGGGCGATGGCCGCCTACGGGGTACCGATGTGGGCAGACGCTCTCGGTGCCGCCAATGTGCGCGCGCTTCGTAATGCGCAGCGCACGGTGGCGCTGAAGGCGATCCGGGCATACCGGACGGTGTCCTCGGCGGCATTCCTTTTATTACATCTTTGAACTAATGAGTTTATTTTGTAAAAGTAAAGCAACAAGATATTAGTAAGTCGTAATTAATTTTCTATAATTTTTTATAGTTTTTTTTATACCTGAATTTTCTTAGACCAGCTGCTAGAATTAAGCGCCTGTTCTATCTGCGTGCGTATTAGTGGTAAATGTTGCTTTATACCGGACTCCCTCGCAGGGCTTATATCCGTCCATATTTCCTCGAATATCTCGACCGTTGATGACTCTGCAATGTATAGTCTATTCTATTATCAATATTTACAATTTATTTCTTTACACTTGTGGATAATGCAACAGTCAACAGTCCAATGAATAATATACTAAAAAGGCGCATACTGTACTGAAAACCTAAAACTTTATCACATTTATACAACTTACACTACCAATAATATTGAAACATTAAAAATGCATATGGAAAAGAAAACAAAACTGTAAATGATATAATGAAGAATATTGAAATTTAATTTTACTGGATGTGTTTAAACAGTCATGGATATAAAACGACAATCAAACAGATTGTCCTTTTGAAGTTAAAAGCTTTATTGTCAAATATGTGTAATATGTCGAACAAGCTCATTGCACAAACATAAAATTGGATTGAAGACGAAGCATTATTCTCATAAGTTTTAAGAACAAATGTTTTAGGAAATCGATATTCAAAATTGGTGTTACAATTTAAATACTCTAGCAAAGAGGAAGATAATATATGTATGTATTAATTTGTGTAAAAATATTAGATCGTATTGATTTTTTACTATTACATTTAAATTTATTTATGTTAACCAACTTTATTTATCTTTGTTTAAGGAACTCTTTTTTTCCATACCACTGAGAACTTATATTGTTGCCGCAAGTAAAAAGTAGTTTAAGGTATTCAACAATTTTATTCCATTTCTGACTTAATCTTAACTTCTATTTCAGGTTATATTTGAGACTATCTATGGATTTCTTTGACTCACCATCATCTTTAGGTCCGTGCATGGCCAAGAACACTACTGGGGCCAGTACATCTTCATTGTCCTTTATATGTTCTATCTTCGCTTTTGATACAGCCTTGAGAGTCAATGCAATAGCAGATCGCGATGTGTCATCTTCCTTCGTTTCATACAAATTCACCAACTTCTTCATTAATTTCTCTGCCGATTGGGTCTGAAATATTTTTTATATAAAAATGATAAACCTTAGCATAACTTAAACATAATCTGAAACTTGAAAGATCGCTTTGGCATAGTTTTTTCTGATGGTAATGTTCCTATCGAATTTACCGTTCAAGTTCCAGACCACTATATCACTGTTTAGTTTCAATTAGTAATTTAAGGCGGATAAAGTCGTGACCAATTTCTATCTTTTTTATATAAATGAAAGATTACCTTAGCGTAAGCTGAAACTTGACCGAGAGCTTCTGCATAGTTCTTCCTAACCGTTGCATTCCTATCGAAAGTGCCATTCAACAAATTGGACATGATCTTCCCGGCAACAGGCTCCAAATCAGTTCTCAGGTAGTGGCTCGCTAGTACTATGAAGTGGCAGCACGACACCTTCGTACCGAGCTGTGGCGACTTCATCAGCTCAAGGATCTTTGGCAGCATTTCTTTCATCACCTCGATATCAATGTATGGCATGCACTGTAAACAATGGAAACGTTACCTTGCCTGCAGTAAATTCAATTAATATTCATTATTTTTCTAATTTAAAACAAATCAGTCATTACAATTCAAAATGAGCCAAGTCCAATTTTAAAGGTTCATATAAGTTCTTTATGTTTCAGTCTTTATTCATCTAGTATTTTAGTTTCTTTTGATTTGAAAAAAAATTGAAAAAATTTAGATCCATGAAAAACACTTTAAACAGATTATTTCTGTTGGATCATAGTGGCTATTGAGCACTTTTAAAAATTATTCTGTACTGTGTATTAACATTGCCAATATATATTCAATTACTAGAAAATAATGGCGAAACTAATGTTTGCCAGCTCCATAACCTATTCATTTAATTATCTTTAAAATTTATCAGAATACTAAGTTTCATATCAATCACGTGTGAATTACATTTTTTTAACATCGATGGATATCGATCATCCCTACTACAGCTTCAATAAATTCAGAACTCCGAAGCCTGAGGCCGCGCGCACGTGCTCCCACCTATTCGCGAGATATTTAAGTTATCGCAGCTGAATTGTAATATTATACGTATATGTAAATTGTGTGAGCAATAAACGATTTGTATAGGTAATTTATACGTAATATCACTTCGACCTTTTTTTATATTATAGGGAGCAAACGAACACCTGATGGTAAGTGATCACCGCCGTCCTTAAACATTAGCAACACCAGGGGAGTCGCAAATGCGTTGCCGACCTTTAACCTCCACAATGTCTGGTAAAGGATAAGGGTACCTTAACGACAGTGTCAGTGGTGTAGTGGTGCTTGGCTGCGTTGGCGCGCATGTCGTCGAGCAAGTCGCGCGAGCTGGTGTCGGCGAGCGCGGTACTGAAGTATGAGAGCTTAGCGGACTCAAGGTCGCCGGCCGCACCCACAAGCGCTGGTATCAGCTTCGACAGGAACGGCTTCAGGCTGTCCCCCGCAGCTGTCACTAGTTTCGATACTGTCTGCAGGCTAAAAATATACAACATCTGTTGATGTGTTTTTTGAAGTGAAACATCTATAGGCGGAGGGTAAACCTGATTGATGACGTGGCGGCGTGATACACGAGCTTTGTACTATTAACGAAGTACTCAAACCATTTACAACCCTATCTGTATAGATTGAAACTGTATATATATATATATATATATATATATATACACACATATAGACATACATACATACAAATATATAACAATAACAAAGATAGTAATAAACATTGCACAATTATGAGCACTCTGCCTCCTGTTTCTCAATTAAATGTCGGTGTAATTGAATTTTAAAGCTATTTATAGTTTCAACTTCTTGAAGTCGAAGCGGTAACGAATTCCATAATCGTATGGCAGTTATTGTGAAGGAGTTCGAATATACATTAGATCTGTGCTGAGGTATCTCCAGAGTTTTGGTGTATGCCGAACGAAGATCACGTCCATGAGCCGTTAGGAAAATGAATCGTTCCTGGAGATATTGTGGAGATTGAGGGTCAAATTAAATACGATACAGAAAATGCAATATGTGAGCATTTCGACGTGAACGTATATCTAGCCAGTTTAGTTGCGCACGAAATTGAGAGATATGATCGTACTTACGAAGCCCGAAAATGTAACGAATGTACAAATTTAGTAGACGGTCGAGTTTATTGAGTAACTCCTCTGTAAGGTCTGGATAAGTTATATCGGCATAATCAATTATGGGAAGTAACAGCGAGTTGACAAGTGTTTTCTTGGTTGAAAATGATAAAAAATTTTGCATTCTTTTAAGGGAATGCATTACCCCATAAATCTTTTTACTGATTGTATTGATATGTTCAGCCCATGATATTGGGAAATGTGCAGACCCAAATTTTTGACTTGAGAATAGTATTCTAGTCTAATGTTGTTATACGTAACTTTGGGCAAAGTTTCAATATTCAACCGGCTTAGGGCAGCTCGGCGACCGACAATTATGACTTGTGTTTTTATTGGATTTATAAAGAGACCGTATTCCTCACTCCAAGAGTGAACGCAGTTCAGGTCATCGTTCATCTTTTGTATGCACTCTGAAACAGCATCAAGTTCAAAATGTTGGTAGAGCTGAACATCATCTGTGTATAGATAGTAACTACTATGTTGTATCTTTGAAACAAGCGTATTAATGAAAATAGAAAAAAGTAGAGGTGACAAAACACCCCCTTGAGGTACGCCAACAACCACATCGCACCAATCAGAAAATAAATCATTAATCTTGATACGTTGTCGACGTCCTTTCAGGTAGGAAGAAAACCACTCAACAGCAGATTGTGACATATTAAGAGAAGAAAGAAGTGATAATAAAATATCATGATCTACACAGTTAAATGCATTACTAAAATCGATTAAAGTTAGAAGAGTAAGCTTACTATTATCCATAGCGCGGCGTATATCATCAGTTATTTTAATTAATGTAGAGCAAGTACTATGAGTCGGGCGAAAACCAGATTGAAAAGTATTAAGGACACAGTTAAAGTTTAAAAAGGCAACTAATTGACGATGTACTACTCGCTCGAGAACCTTAGATAAAAATGGTAAGATAGCGATGGGGCGATAATGTTTGGTTTCAGTAGGATGACTTTGTTTTTGTAAGGGGGATTATATGTGCGTTTTTCCATAACGAGGGAAAAGTACCAGAATAAAGAGAAAAGTTAATAATATGTGTTATGAAAGGTAAAATAGTATCTAATATTGGAACTATAAGATTACGTCCAATGCCATCGTAACTAGTAGCACTGCTTGAAATAGACATAATAATATTTAAAATGTCCTTTTCAATAACTTGGGAGAATGTAAATAAGTTATTAAACGAATCCGTGTCTAGGATACTACTAATAGTTGAAGCCTTAATGTTATCACTGAGGACGTGAGCTGGTTTTGAAAAATGACTATGTAAATCGTTTACATCCAAAGTAATGTTTGTGGCGTGCTGTTTCTTCCCAAAGCCTAAGGTACGTAAAAACTTCCAGATATCCTTTGAATCACAGTTTTCAACTGTTGCGTGGAAAAATCACCATTTAGTGTTACGAACTATCTGATTGCAGCGATTTCTGACATTCTTGAAAGCACTCCAATTTTCATCTGTAGGATTCTTCTTATGCCTCCGTTTTAAACGATCTCGGCGAGCCCTGAGTGAACGAATTTCATCATTCATCCAAGGTGCCGAAGGACATTTTATATGCACTGAACGTAACGGGGCATGTTTATCATATAGTTTTAATATAAATTCGTTAAAGAGTCTAACTTTATCATCAATCTTATCGACACCCACGATCTGTGACCAATCTATATTTAGTAGTTTGTTTTTGTCAATAAGTGAGAAGCATCGCTGGAGTAAGATTTTTGGTTTGAATCTGGGAGCTTTGAGCCTATAGGAAGCATAGATGAGGTCGTGATGTGAAAAACCAGGCGCTTCAAGTTGTCCGTGACAGGAAATACGGTCAATATTTGAGGTAAGATAACGTAAGAGTTAATAAATACATATAGTCGAGCACAGCAACCTCTTTCCTTCACAACCTTTTTTGAAATTCTTATTTATTGACGGCTGTCAAAATGTCTTTTTTATTTACATGTGTGTATATGTTGTGTAAAATTCGAGTAGTAGCGTGTGTAGTGCATATTTTAATTAATTTAATGTACTTCTAATGCATTTTATATAAAATAAACAGCTTTCTACACTTGTCCGCCATACAAACTTTAACTATGCCAAATTTCAAGTTCACCCGTTGACGGAAAATAGGTTAAAAAGGAATATAATTTTTTTGCTTCACGTATTAATATATAGATATGCAGTCATTATTTTATGGAACAAAATTTGTAATGCTTTATCTTTTTATTACGCCATAGCCGATTCCTGTCGTAATTTATTCTTTATGCATGTAACTTACCTATACAGGAAAATTTTGATGTTTCACGTCTGCCAGGCGTCCCACGATGGCTCAATTTTTTTTTTTACTTTATTTTGGGCAATCAATCTTTCAGATTATTACTGCCATTGTCGCGTAGTCAATAATGTTACAAGTGTCGTGCGATCATTTCCGTATAAGCATCGTGTCAATCAATATTCTAACAAGATGGTGGATCCCTTGTTAGAACCTTCCAGGGAGTTTTTGTGGCATCTCATAATTCCATGCTCCGTGGTATTATTTTCCATTGACTTCACTTATGCACAATAAACTATATTACGTAAAGCACCACCAAATTTACAAAATATAGAATCAAATAACACATGAATAAAATATAAAATCCACTACATGACAGACTAAAATACCGACAAAAACTCTCTGTTGTGGTTAGATTTTCCCTTTCGGTTCCTGGATATTTTTGTGGGAACGACTTTGAAAAACCGACGGAAATGTGTTACAGGGAGGGGGGGAGCGCACGCTATTTGATTTGATTAATGAACGGGCGCAGTAGCGTTGAGTTTTAACTGTACCTTCATCCACGGTTACAGTGTTCTGTATATAATTTTAGGTTATATTGAAATGTTTCAACTACATGAATAATTATTTTTACTATCAACCGTTTGACAGAGTTCATCACTCTTAAGAACGTACGAGTAAGTAATATGGAATTATTCGAATATATATTTTACTGCGGATCTTTTTCAAACTTTTAGGTTGATTCCTATCAATATGATATTTTTCATTGTGATTCAAAAAGTTTCCTCAATTTGACAAATCTAATTATTCGTTAAAAAATTATTTCCAATCATGCATGATACATTTTTTTCAGGTTTTGAGTATTTAACTATAATCTTATTCAGTTCTGTTTCATATAGACTAGATCAGTTTTACAGTTCATTGACGATATCAATCATAATAAAGTAAACAAAGAAGATACCACTTTACTCACCTAACACTTCGGACTTCTCTGACAAGATTAGTTATGCCAGTGTCCAACAAAACTGGAAGTATCACAGATACGATTTCTTTACCGTCTTTACCTTGGCTGATGTCAGCAGCACGGACACATAGCTGCAATAATTAAAAATATACCGATTTTAGGGAACCCTTGTTAGGTTTTCTTATTTCATGGAGATTATTCAGGCTAATTCTTGTCCATTTTGGGTTTTCTCGACTGTATTTTAACATTCCCGTGACTACATAACATCTACAATCCTCTTTATCGACTTCAAGATACTATAATCCCACAAACTGTTTAACCAATATAAATTGCTAAAAAAATAGCAACGCTTGGACAAATTCGACAAGCGATAAAGTATAACGAACATAACCCGATAGATAAAATCCTACGCAAATGTCTCTTTCGGTCAAGCCGAATATACGGCCCAATTTTGACCGAAACCTAAACTACAGCCCATATCGGCATTTTGACCGAAAGTAGCCGAAACCGAAAATTTGTTCGGTCATTAGTATTATACTCAAATGTATGAGAAATATTAATTTACCTTAGACAGTACATTAGCAGTGGCGGTCGCCGCTTGCCGAGTGCCTTCATGTACATCGTCCATCACCCTGAACAACTGTGACCACAGTGTGGGCAGTTGCTCTACCGACTCGTGAAGGCTTTGAGCACCACTGATAAAAATAATTTTACAATAGATCATTACGTTTTTATTCACATTTTAGTGCTAGTTTTATACCTAAAATTATTCTCAATAAGGCAGACTAACATTTGTAATCGACCTACTTTATAGGTGTTAGTGTTAGATCATAAACTCACATGATGTTAAATTAGTGATGTAGTTCAAGTTTTTATAGACACTAAACCTAGAGAAGGGCTAAAGTTTAAGTTTAGCTGCCGGAACACATATACACGTGACGACAAATTTTCAGGTTGATGGCCGAAAAAAAAGAACTACCACCATGTTTTCTTTCAACGTAAACTCCAGCATATTAGCAATGATTCGTACCTTTATCAATCGAATGGGTAAACTAACATATTAACCATTAAACCATCATTGCTTCATGTAACACAGAAAACCAGTTCACGTTTTGAAAAAAATGAGTGCGTGTAACCGTCAAACGCGATTGAAGTAAAACTTGTTAATTTAAGTTCCGAATTGCTTGATTTAATTTGTTACCTACTTAAATTGAAACCAGATAGTAGCACGGTCGTGCGCCCATATATACATAATTAAATCTGTTGTAGGATTTTTATTATTACTCAATTTAATATTTGTTAGTAATTTTCTTACTTTCAGCTTTTTTTAATGATTTTTGATTTTTATTGACAAAATCAAAAATATTAAAAAATCGGATGGTACAAAAACGTGACGCCATATTACCGTAACGGACTTCCGTTACATTATCGTCCGGTTACCTCGTAGTCGCACCTAAAGAAGTTTTACTTCAAAGAAATTTACCCGTCTACAATCGCTCCATTCTATAAATTAATGTGCAAACTCTTCTTAATATAAACTCCAAACGATTACCAAAGGTATTTTGAAAATGTAATCAAATAATAATCAGTAAAAAGCTATACCGTAATAAATCGGAGAGAGCGTTGCAACACGACATTCGCACCCGCCACTGGTTTGAAGTCAAATTCGCGACCAAATCATTCAAAATCTCTTTATGGTATTTTTGGACCTGGAAATATATTACCGGTTTTTAAATTGGCATTAGTCTAGTATTATGTTACACAAGCTATTTTCGAGAGTCGTTAAAATTCAATACGAGTTATTAATAGTATATCTGGGTTTTAAAAACGACTCTAACATTCTGTATAAAATGTTATATAATATAGGTATAGATGGATAATGTTGTTTTTTTTTCAAATTTACTTAGAAATTACAATATTAAGGATTATTTTTGTATCCAATGATGAGGTACTAAAAAATTCAAGTAAAAATTAATAATAAGAAAAATTATTTTTTTTAGAAAAACAACCCCTAATATAGTAATGAGTTTCATACAGATGTTCGAGACAAGTTCAACGACCAATCTTCTATGAATACAATTATTTTTAAAATATCAACTTATTTCTAATAATTACAATAAGCGTTCATAGACTGAGCCTTTATTAACCAAAGCATACTATGTACATAATAAATGTAATAAAAAGGAACATACAGTAGCCTGCGTGTTGGGCACTATGGCGTGCCATATGCTGGCCATCGAGTTCTGTATGCGCGGCGTCGGATCGAACCTGTACCGGTAAAGACGTGGGACTATCTTCGGAAGGTGTTCCGCCAACTGAGCACCGGCTTGCAATGCTATGGAGTGGAATCCAAAAGCAGCACCTATTCACACAGATACCACACTAAATGATCAATTACAATCACACAAAATAATAACCCAACATAGAATTTAATATGAGAAAAAAATATTTCTTTAACAATGCATTTTTAAATATAGTATGAATCAAAGAACATGCCTTTCTTTGAATTCCAAACAGAGTTATGATGTGCTAAATGCATGAATTTGAACAATAGATCAGGTTGATTCAAATCGGATGCCAGGGAACAAAGTTCTTTATAAGTTGAGAGATTTCCTCTGAAACATAAAATATAAATTAACAGTATATTTCAATAATAATCACAACACCCGTTTCAAAACTTGATTGCCTCAAATGTTATGGTCAAATATTGCTGAAAGAGTAAGAACATAAACGACATTGGGAGTGTAAGCATATGTGAATCAAGTAAAACTTACGTACTAAGAGTATGGAGAACAAAGATACGGAATATAGACGAAGGCAATGGGCACAGAGTCGAGGCCAAAAGTTTAGTGCCTGTATAAAATGCGCGAAATTCACATGGGTATTATTGCTAAGCGTGGAGTGGGCATGCTTTCAAATGTTTTTAAATTAGTACAGCTATTTCACAATAGATGGTGCGCGAACTGTTCAATTTCCAAGATAATGAGGAACCATCCATACATAGTGTTATGAAAAAAAAAAAATTACCCGGTAGGAGCTTTTCCAAGCTGACCCTCTTCAAATATCTTGGTATCATCAGTGACCTGAGCGACGGAGCGTTTCCCGCTGGTCAGTTGCTCAATTATTTGGGCAACAAGCGCCTGTTTCTGGCTCTCATCAGAATTCTGGTAAACGAGGCTGAGCCCTTTGCTGGCTACATCTTGTACTATCTCTGTTAATCATTCAATTGATTTGTGGGTCAAATGGATTGGCGTCTGGTAAGTGCTGGATATAGAACTTTCCCAGACAGGATCACCAGATTGTTGCTTTGAAAACTGACTTATTTTCAGGCACATAAAATATTAAATGTAGCCAATAAGTAATAAATCAATCAACCGTAAATGAATATATTATGATAATATAAGCCTTCTTAGCTTTGAACATAGAAGTAATATTTTTTACTGGTCTTAATTTTCGACCATTACAATTCATTTAACTTAAACAATATACCAAAGATACTTATTGAAGGTGTGAATTTGAGGTACTTTTGTTTATACTATTTATATATTCTATTGTAATATTTTTCTGTGTAACATATGAGCTATATAATATATATAAAGTTCTGCAATAATGTTTTTTTTTTTAAATGATTACGCTATTAACCCAGCTAGGTCTTAACAGCTTCACCGGACTACGAAGGCGAGCGCTTGCGGCACTCAGCCGATTTTATTTGAACAACTGGCTCAAGGGTGCACGGCACATCTCGGCTTGGGCTGTTGCGTGATACATGTAATTCGCGACCTATCTGAGCTGACCTAAGCTAACTATTCATACATATATAAGTTGTTGGAGCATATATGTGTACCAAGCATACATACTTCAACAAATATTATATGTATTTCGCATCGGATAATTTTCCAAACTATTTCAGTTCGATAAGGGAAAGAAACAAAACCCTTCTACTTTCATGTGTAAGCGTATATACGTGCACGTGCGTGGGGGTGATATGTGTAATGTTGTTACAGTGATGTAAGATTTAGTGTCACTGTATCGCGCGAGCAGCGCACTCAAGGGCTCTACGCCGAAGGAACGGACCTAGGCTTGAGCCCCTGCCGAGGGGGGCATAATCTGGTGTGTGGGAGCGAAATCTACCCCCAGAGCAATAATATGTAGTAAGATCTATATTTTCAGTAACTCTCTCCCTTATATAAATCTGTCAAAATTTTATTTTTAAAGGAAAAGAGAGCTAAAGATCCGTATGCTGATATTTAAATGTAAAACTTTTTTTTCGAACTGACTACGCTATTGGTCTAGTAAGGCGTTAGCAGGTTCATTGAACTACCAATGTTTATAACTAAAGCCATATGTTTCTACGCTTATGGTTCTATCGATTTTCATGACTTAAAATATCGACAGTAATAGGTTCAGAATATCTTCATTTTCAATACAATTCTCCTTTTTTATTACAGACTTATGACGCAATAAACATTAATGACCGTCTTACTGTAATACTTACCACTGTTTTCGGACAAAAAGTCCATGAACACATTCTGTAAATCTTGTAGCTTAGTCTTAATCGGTTCTCGTTCCGGGCAATTCTTCAATAAGGCCAATAACCATATGGATGTTGCCTGAAAAGAAGTTAGTTCAAAACTTAGATATTAAACTATATTCATATCATTAGGACGTACGTAGATGCTGCCAGTGGTTTTTATGCTGTGTGATATTGCAACAAAAAAATATAACGTCACTTATTACATCATTTTCGTGTATACATAAAATTGAAGTGTCGTTTGTGTGTAAGCTTAATCGCTAAGCCGATTTAAGTGAAACTATCAGATAGCATATTTTTAAGCGTATTACGTATCATTACATATATTCAGAGGCTAAGCTCGTAACGACACAATTATAAGAGATATATAACTATTTTAAATAACAAAATTACAATTAAAAAATAAGGCAATCCATACAAACACGTCTCAAGAAATAAAAATCCACTTTCTTAAGAATTACATTGTGGACACTAGCTAGATTATTGTAATATCATATCATAACGAATATCACATCACTTAGTATATTTTTATAACGTCATTCAACATAACTCGAGAAAAAAATTGGCATTTTTTATAAATAAAATCAGGAATGTGTGATCCACAAATAAGAGAGAATATAACACATATCTGACATAAACAGTGTCATAGAATGTGACGTCAAACTTTAATGTTATATGCTTTCTTCTTACCTAAAATATGTTTACAGAGAACTTCTTGATGTTAACAATATGAAGAATAAATATTTTTCAGACTTAAAATATATCTTCTTAGGTTAACTACGCTTACATATGCATACGTATCATGTTGGGTTCAAACGAACAAACTAGTAGTAAAAGCCAATAAAAGAAACAATCAAATTGATGGCAGAAAGTCTAATTGACTAAGGTATATTTAACAATATTTACCTATTAGTCAATTAGCCTTTTCACATAGCAATGATTTCCAAATATAATTTATACATAAGTTTTACCTGTCTAGAGTGCGGATGAGGATGTTTACCAATCATGAATAATTCTTTAATCAACCATTCTAATAGGACATCATTCTCTTTCAACGCTTCGACATCTTTCATTTTTTGTGAACCCTGGAAAATAATTACTATTACACAGCTATTCTTCATGTATCATAATAATAATTGTTTTTTTTTTCATAATAAAGTGTTCTCAACATTTCGTAATTGCCACCCATCAATAGATCTATTAAAATTGATAGAAAACACCACCAACAAACTTTCACCTAAGCAGCACAAAATCTTAATTCTTTAAAAAGCTAATGTACCATATCAAATGTCATTGTAAACTGTTAACAATTCATTTTTTTTATATTAATTTGCTGAATTGCATTGTTTTTTTATTAGAAAATGACTAAGTAACTTCACTGTATCGAATTATAAGAATAGTGCAATATAGAAACAACAAGGAACGAGATGTCTACAAATCAACAATATTGGGAATTGCCATACCAGCTTGTAAGTGTTTAAAAAACGAGACAAATTAAAAGAAAGTCACTGTGACTGATTCATCAGCATATGCCTGGATGATGGAAGTGAGCAAGAGTAATCCAAAAATACTGGATATAATTTAGCTGATCGCGGAACGGAAAATGCGAGTGGGATAATAAAATAAATTAAAATGTGTAATTTCTTAGCTAAAGTCTCAAATCCTATACAATAAATGCAAATAAATACCTCTTTAGGTAATTCAGTCCAAAGGTCTCTATTTTCGTTCGAGTTAACTCCCTCAACGCACAAAACCAACGACTCGCCGATTTGAAGGTGTATCTCGAATTCTTTACTCTGTAACATTTGTATCAAAGAAAACATTGTTATTATTAAGTTACTTAATTAGGACCGCCTCATGCTGAACTAAAACAGAAAAGCATATTATAAAAACTAGTAAAAAAGACTAACAAACTGACGGTGGAGATATTAATTAGCTAAGATGTAATTAACGATGATTATCTATTAGTTAATTAACTATTTAACATTGAGACATTGAGATAATGTTTTTCCAATACAATTTAGCGAAAGAACCGGTAGCAAAACCTTTCAATATATCTTTTATGAAGATACATTATTGTCAGATTCCTCCAAAACAACCCTAAATACTTTGTGTCTCTTTTTAATGCGAATCTGGCGCTACGTGTCATACTATGTTTCGTGGGGGACTCTAGAAACATACAATTTAAGGACGATACACTAGGATTCAAAACACTTATATGTGAGTAATGTTAATAACATTCCTTTTTTTATGGTTGATATCTGATATCTGAGATTGCTAAATGAATATTATTTTATAATAAAGAGCTTATACTACTCACATCTTTCGCCATCTGTAGGAAACCAAGAACGATTTGCTTTGCGAAAGGCAAGCGTTCCCCACAACACAACAGCCCCAGCGTGAACAACGCCCTCTCTTTTATTTTCGAGGGAACCTTTGCGTTCGCCACGATCCTAAACAGTCTATTGGCTACAGAGAATTTAGTGATGACGTCATTATCATCTGTCTCGTTCTTGGTTACATTGAACGGGTTATCAGTTTGCATGAGTTCGTCCTGCTTCGACGAAGTTATTGGTAGGGGCAGACCGCTACAGCGCGCTAACAGCGACACAGCGGTGCACGATGCACTTACTAATAATATTTGTGTGCTTGCAAGGAACTTTGCTGAAATTTCAATATATTATTTTTTATCAAAGTTTGTGGTTGAATATGGAATATTTATTACAGGTTTGTTAATATTGTTGAGTACTTAAATGTAATATAAATAGCATTTTCATTTATTACAGTAGACTAGTTTTAACAACGTATACAGTAATAACACATAATGCTTATACAGATAAAGTAGGAACTATTATATTTGTTGGAGTCCGACGTCATATAATATAATTACTCCTATTCAATAATATTGTCTCCAAGTGAATAATAACAAACACTTCACTATTTCTAAACACTGAGTAAATGTCTAGAACAAATATAGAATTCTCTAGATATATTACGAATAAACCTGTAGTAAAAGATAAGGCAACATGGTAACTGAAGGTTATGCAAAATGGAACCTTTTCACTCTGGGTATAAGTCTCGATATTGCAATCTTTCTTTGACAGTTAAGGGTTCGATTTAAAACATAAACGAGACTTTAATTACTTTCTATACATTTTTAGCTCTCGTTTAGATATATAAGCACGCTACAGTCCTGATAATGACAGTTTTATTCTGGATATTGAGGAAAATACAAACAGGATGAAGAAATTCACAGTAGACTTGTATATCGGAATAAGTTACTTTTACTTCACTGTGTTGGACTGTGTTGGATATTCAGCAGCAGTATCAATCAAGTTAACCAATAAATATACATCAAATATCATAACGTCAGATATATTTCAATAAGCAATGATGAAGTAAACAGACATGCAGTCCAAATGGTGTTAAGAGATCATTGCGGCCTATAACTATTTATAACAAATAGAAAAAAATGTGCAGAGCCACCTAAAAACATGTACTTTGATGTTGGCCCGTTTGATGTACACCCTTCAAACTAGAACACTTAACACCGTAGCTTTATGGCCGAAATTACTGTGAAGATGACACTTCTACAGACAATCCTTGTATAGGCTCTACGAAACTTTTTAATCTACAATTTGAACTGTCTTCATTACTTGTCCATAAAAAATTAGGTATATGAGTATTCTAAGTAATAAAGAAACTCACCTAAACATAAAGCTCCTTCCTGATATGGCTCCCAATTCGCAACACTAAAACCTTTACCACCGAACTTGCCCTTCTTCGATAACACTATACACCTCTCACAAATATGTGAAAAAGCCGACAAATAACCGCACTGACTTTCCAATGACTTATTACCCTGACTCTGTACCACAAACTCTTTTATCTCTTTATCTATTGTTGATTTGTCATTCGTGTTTACTGTAATTATTGCGTAGATCAGTGATGCAGTCTCTCTAATATCTTCTTTGGTGCTTGTGGTAAATAGGTTCTTCAGGAACTGTAGCAGATCCGTATATTTAGAAGCGATCTTTTCTGGTACACAACCAACTATATCCAAGAAGCATGTCAGTGGCATTATATCTGAAAAACCAATATCGTATTATGGATATATTTACGATATAATGCAAAGTATACATTGAAAATTCTACTGCAAATGGCTTACTTTTGACACTGAGCACTGTCAAATTGACTTTTTCATCCTGTATCAATTTTTATTTAATCAATCAAAAAGAAGTTTTATTTGAAAAACCCCTCCTCTTTTGTTATTTTTCTTCAAGTAACGCTTAAAAAACCTAATGCCATAAGGACAGAACATACTTGACTAGAGACTGTTCCATAGGATAACATAAAGATAAGGTCTTATTGATACCTAATCATAAATTACACTTTCGCTTAAAGGATCGGTGCTTATTTCCTTAAATCCTTCCAATAACAGATATAAAATTCGCATAATTACCAGCACTAGCGTTCAGCAAAGTGGTGATCATAGTTAGATATCTCTCAAGGACTTCCGTATCAAGCAATTTGTCATAGAAATACTTTGCAAGTAAAGGAGAAGTGGCATTCGGATGGTTCGAACAATCCTTTAAGTTCGCATCTCGATTTAAACACATGCGTAAATATCTCAAAATCTAAAAAATAAATACATATCTTATTACCATACAAAAATAATATTTTTCAAACTATTGCTATGTAGACATACTGGTCCAATGTATTATAACCATGAGTAAAAACTTAAGTGACATCACACCACTTATAACACACAGAGATATTTTGGCAGAATCTTGCTCTGTCATGTAGTAGATTTTATATTTTGCTCATAATCTTGTGTGATTTGACTCTATATTATGTAATATTGGAGATGTTTACGTAGTATATTTCATTTATTGCGCACAGGTGAATAGGACATGACACTACGCCGCATGAATTCTGAGATGCTACAAAGATTCCCTGGAAAATTCTAGCACGGCGGCCACCATCTTGTCAAAACATTGAAATGATTACAATACATTTTTAATATGTATTGAATCAACTTGAACTCGACAACGACAGTAATTATCTAAAAGATTGGTAGCCAAAAATAAAACTAAAAAAATATATACCACGCAAAAAATGTCTAGAGAACTATATACACTATGGTAGTCCTTATTTAGGATATTTTCATTTTTCCACAATAGTCTGAAATCGGTTCCAAATCTAATACCTAAAAAATCCTTCCAAGTTACAGCTTTTAATTTTAAAATTAACCAAACCCACATTGTAACCACAGTTTTAATCTGGAGTAACACGAAAAGTACATTTTGCTCTTACAATGTGAAGCTGACATCTCGCCCTTTCTTTGTAATTTTGTAAGTTACTTAAACAAATATGTAAACTTAATCATATGTTTCTATAGGAAATTCAACTTTCTATAAAAAAGCTTTTTTATATATTCTTTTCATTTATCGATTCAGTGCTATTTTATGGGTACATACTGAAATTTAACTATTGTGCTTATTTTCACCTTTACCTTGTCTTGACCAATATTATTACCTCTTGATAAGTGACAGGATGAAACTGTAGCACCTGATTACTAATTACAAATCTGTGCTTAGAATTCGATCCCTTTTTTCTCTTTTGTATCTGTTCCCAAATGTAATTTACTACGTCCTTAAACATTGGTACTTTGAACTCATCGACATCAGATTTTTTATCCTTGTCACTCTTAGAAGACTCCTCGTCCAAGTTGACTACGTTTGTCTCTTTCCTTGACACGTTATTTACCACTTCATCTATCTCATTCGGTCGAGAAGTACCGTAAAGACATTTTAGAGCTTCAGTTGATATCTCATCTTGACTAAAAATTTAAAAGATTCTTTAAAGAATTATAAGCACCCTACTCGTACATTATTAATGCAAAAGTAGACCTGTCTGTTTGTTACTTAACTTGGTATAAAGATATTTGTGGAGAAGGACACAAACTACTTTATATATTGAATGTACCAAAAAAGGAAGAAGTTGGTGAAAAATCTAATTTAAAATTGTCTCTAAAATCAAACTTCATTAAATTCGATAACCAAGATAGAGTATTTTTTTTTAATTATAAATAAATTGTTTATATCACAAATCTAATTTATTTGTTGAATTAATAAACGTACAGCTTACCTATCTCCGCTGGCTAAAAGTAATAGATATCGAGATGGTACGTAATCTTGAGGGAAAACAGCAGCCGAGTACCTCATTGCGATGTACCGAATCATTGACTCTTCACTGTGCATGTAGCTGTGTAAAATAAATACTAGTAAACAAATACGCGTCAACATTATAAGACAAACATGTGTTAGTGTAAAACTTCATTAAAATAGAATATGTAGAAATCTCTATAATATATAAAGTATTGAAAAGAGAAAAGATTCCAGTTATTTTGTTGTAATGGATAAAAGTAAAAAAATCTTAATCGATTTAATTAGAAATTCTGTCAACTATTAAGAGCTACATTATCAGCAACTAACATTTTATTTTCAAAGTGAAAATTGATGCGAGTGAAGTTGCAAACAAAACTTAGTATATAGGTTTATATAAAAGTACAAATCCGGACTAACACAAGATCAACGCACAAAGTTAACTACCGCAGAACGAAATACACAACAGAAACAATATAAAAAAACAAGAAAACAAAATTAATATTCGTATGCATGTATAGCAATTTTAAAGATTAACAAAAATTTTTCGTTTAAGGAAAAGAGACAAAAGAAGTTTATCGTCTATTTAAAATAGATTAAAGAGATGTATAGAAATGGATGAGTATAGATTATTTATTGCATCTTAGATTTTAACTTACTGATCCAATAGTGCAAAAAGTGCCAAGGCCTGAGGTTCGTCCACAGGACTAGGCTTTCCTTTAACATCCGAAACTTTATCAACATCCATTTTCTGGTCTTTAGAGGTACTGGGTTCTTGAACTGAAGCCGTGTGATTTGGCTCTGATTTATCTAGAAGTAGTAGCGATACATTTTTTTTCTTAAGGCCAAAATGTATGAAATACTTATATTTAAGAGTTATCAAGTATTTTAAACTTATATTAGAACAACAAAATAGAATAATAAACCAGAAAGTGTTCGGAAATTAGTCAATATATAAAATTAAACTCCTTCAGTGTTGTTTTTGTAAGTTGTTATCTCTAAAAATCCAATAGATTGGGCTTGTTTAAAACCTATCTTCACTGAGTTACTTTTAACAAAATATTCACAGTGTGCTTTCGTGACCCCACCTTTTCTAAAAGTATGTAAACTTTCCCTTATACAGATTGATATATCAGATAGTCTTCATTATTTTTGGGCTTTCAGATATATAACAACAAATAACAGTTTCGACAAACCAGTACCATGCAAATTGAACAACAAGCAGAAAATAAATTTTAATAGAGTATAGTTATTGTAATTTTTTTACTAGTGAAATTCATTTTATGAAACTTACACAAAATAAATGAACCAGAAAAAAATTTACTGATCCAAGGGATGCTAATTTTTTTATCTTAAAAAACTTATTTCATTAAAGTGTCCAAAGAGTGTATCATCGCTTGATCATTTGATTTTAAACCCCATTTTATGTTAACTTTGAATATTCATTTAGCTTACGTAATATTTCTACCAGAGGAATTCTCATCACATTTACGAAGAATCAATTACAGAAAAATGATATACCCAAAATGCAAAGCACATTCTTTGAATTAATATAATCTTACCTTGAAAACTGACTTTATATGCAACAGCCATTTCAAGTAGAGCATCTCTCAGAGCTGTCTTTATCTCGGGTACTGCTTCAGGTACTTTTTTCACTAGCTCTTCCAGTAGTGCAAACTGGTTATTTATACTTTCAGGGCATTTGGTAGCAAGCCGGCCTGTTTGAATGTAGATCCATTAACAATACATAATACAAAAGTGGAGTAGCTTTATTCACTTGTATAAATGAATAAGGACACAGCTTAAGATAGCCAATTAAAAATTCGTTGATGTTTATTATAGAGTATATACGCATTACTTAGTATTCTTAGATAGTATATGTAATACAAACCCAAACACGTGTATGCCTTTGGATGATGCTCAGCATGTTCTTCAGATCTGATCAGCTTTAAAAGACCTTGTAAAAACACCGGTGCGACTTTCTTCAACTGCGTTTCGTCACCACTAAAATGATAAATATGTATATATATAACAGTTTATATATACTATTATGCTAGATATTTATGACGAATATTGAAATATGAACTACAACGACCTCACCTGCTTATTACGTTTAGCAAAAATACAAGAGCTTGGTTACGAAGCCTCGAGTTCGTGTTTGGGTCAAATAGTGATGAAAATACAACCTGTAACATATTTATATATCATGTAACATAATCATATAAAAAACTTAATTTATGGTATTTTTTTAATTACATCATAAAATAATTACCTGAACACAATGTGGAAACATGATTGCAGCTCCCGTAGCTTTGTTTAAATACTGAATTAGTTTCAGGCGAAGTCGCGTGCATGCTGGCACCTTAAAATTAACCATTGTACTTAGAGTCAACTATTGCTTACATATTAATATTATAATAACACCACCTGTAAAAATCTGTACCCGAGAAACACCACAGGCATGACATATTAGCATTTATAAAGACTTTGAAAATACACAATTTAATTGTAGTCCGGTAAAGCGGTTAAGACCTTGCTAGGTAAATAGCGTAGTCAGTTCGAGAAAAAAAAACAATTTAATATTCTTCCATCATATGATGATACACAAAAATTTCTTCAATTCCGGCTTCCTCGTGATGTTTTCCCTCATTTGTAGCCGATAATAGAATTAGTTTAGCATAGTAAACATACGCCAAACCAGAAAACTTCGACAGGCTTTGTCAATCTTTTTGACCGCTCTCAATTTACCTATTGTTTTCGGGATTGCCCATAATATAAACAAGAATTTATAATTTAAAATTCGCATTTATTTATCCTTACGTTGTCTCGATGTTATACATATAATACAATACGTATTTATACACAAAGATGTGTTCTGTTTAACTAATTCATGTCATGTCATGATTCCGTTGGGTACCTCATATCATATTTTAAATTTCAAAGGGTAATATAAATATTGGGTTAGTTTAAGCCATCGCGAAATTCGACGATTTAAAAGCAACACCGGCATTAAACTAATTTTAAAGCTTTATAAAAAGAAGACAATTAAATGAACTATCACTGAAATAAACGTTTAATTCCTAGATCATTATAGGAAAATCTTAAAAAGGGCAAATATAATTTTAGTTCTTCAAGCCGTTATAAATTACACCTTGTTTGAAAAACCATAAATTCAGTGTAAGAATGGTAGGTACATGGATCTTTATTTATTTATTTTTTTTTTTTTTATTGTAGCACGGCAAAGTGACTGCACTATGCCTGATGGTAAGCATAGTACAATCCAAAAATAATAGCGACCACCGATTGACACACTGTCCATCGCCGGTCGCCACTATCATGCCGGCCTATAAAAAGCTGGATATGCACAGGCTGATCCCGAAACGCGACCCGTAGAAGCGAACCACTATTACGGGCTTTTTCGCCATATACATGGTGGTTGCGACCCAGTCGGGCTGTAAAACCCTACCACCCCGCTTGCGCCATTGCCTCGTTCGTTATTCAGCAGGGTGCACCACGTGCAGGTGAGGTTGGCTTGGGTGTCTCAAGTCTTATGATGTTATTCGACACCCCTTACACCCCAAAATCTATTATTCTTCTATCTATTATATCTATTTTAATCACTGAAGAGGTGTGATTCAATAAAAAAACGGTATTTCCTTGAATGCTATTTATTTTCCTCAATTAACTAGTAAAAATAAAAATAACAAATTCATAAACGGACGTATCCTACGATCGGGGACTGAGGCAGTGTCGATCGTTTACCTAGCGATTTCTGTACATAGACAAATTACTATGAATACCCTATTCCGTATCGCTACAGGCCCAACACAAACGCGACCACCATACATCAAGCGTAACATTCGCTATATTGGCACGTACAGGAGTTTCTTGTTCCGCTGTCATTATATTCAGTAAACAAGCAGGGCAGTACGATGTCTGTACCGAAACTGCATTGTTATTGCCATGCAAATTATGATAAACACATCACAGTTACTATTTTCTAATTTGTCTAGTTTTGAGATCACCCAATTTATACACAGCTGAGGAAAAATTTTCAAAACAGCAGCACAACTACGTCTGCTGATGGATTCCAGATCTTTGGCTCGTCGCTTTGTTTTTTACTCGCACGTGTCGTAAATTTATTGCACCAAGATTTTAATAACAATTAGAACATAAGATTATTCTAAGGGACCACAATTAACAGCAAAAAATCGTAAAATACAATGACAGAATTCTGTCTATGTATGCGCATAACACCAAGAATGTCACAATACCTTACGATCATCTGGAGGTACCTTCAGTCCGCCCCACGTCCCCAAATAAAGTGAATATAAAGGTGCCACAACAGCAGGCTGAGACCAGTCTACAGAACTGTAATAAAAGAAAAATAATTATTATTTAATAACTAGCGGGCCTAGCCGACGTTGTGCCACCCTGATAATAAAAAAAACCTTGACAAATAATATACCTAAACCTTTTTTTTATATATATATATATCAATGGAGGCAAACGAACTGGTGGGTCACGTGATGTTAAGTGATCTCCACCGTCCATAGACACTAGCGACATCAGGGACGTCGCAAGTGCGTTGCCAGCCTGTATATGGGAGAAGGGGGAAGGGAAGGAAAGGGAAAGAAGGAAAGAGGAAGGGACGTGGGCCTCCGGCTCTCTCACTGACCGAACGAAACACAACAATGCAAGCACTGTTATTTCACGTCGGTAATCTGTGAGAGGGGTGGTACTACCCCGGAGGAGCCGACCCATTCATGCTGAAACCAAAAATAGCTTCAGCGGGGCTCTACCACTTACAAATACCACCTTCTTTCAATTACTTTATCTACTGGTGAAAACTGCATGAAAATTTGTTCAGTAGGTTTTGAGTTTATCGCTAACAGTTTGTCAGACGTGGCTGATTTTGTTTTATAATATGTAGTGATAATAATTGTAAAGGGTCTTTATATATTATGACAATTTTAAGTATAAAATTTAACTATTAAAATATAAATCATCCTAATATTTACCTGTTTACTCTAATCAGAGGACTGTTTGCATGATTGGCAACACTGAACCGAGAGTCTGCAGCGGCTACGATCAGTGTCAATAAAATATCATTCATGTTAAATATATCCTTACTTATAAAGTTCACTATAGACAGTTTCATCTGAAAATATAAATACATTATGGGAATTGACTATATACATGACTAGTAGATAGACGACCGAGCCTAGTTCGGTTTTAAAAAAACACTTTAAATTGAAATAAGCTGTTAGGTTTGCCTCACAAAATTAGCATTTTTTAACAAAAAAAAAAATTAAAAGATATCTCTTTTGCTGTCACTCAAACTGGCGTTACACGGATTTTCGAAGCAGCCGAATTCCATCAGAGCTATTTTTATTTTGACAGCTCCGGCGAAATTTACCTTTATATTCTAACTATATTTTTTTCATTGCCAGAAATATCAGATAAAAAGTTTTCTATGAATGAAATCTAGCTAGATCGATTTATCTTCACCGAAACCACCTACATACTAAGTTTCACGGAAGTAGATGACACCGTTTCCGAGATCCTGAATATATAACAATATAAAAATATATAATAATTGCTTGTTTAAAGGTATTAGATAGATTATACAGCGTCGTCTTGAGATAGCTCACTTTTATAGTTTATTGTAGTCTAGGATTTGTATCACAGAAAAGTTGGCTTCTAGGTGACATTATTGTCAAATGATGTAGTGGGAAAGTGGTCACAGGACTTCCATTATGCCTTAATGTGAAACTTTCAAACATGTACTTGTTTGTTTCATCTCAATTCAGTTCAATAATAAAGTCGGAAGTGGTCACGAAAACAGTTCATTGGTGTACCAGCCTCTTCGTCCGCATAGAATAATTACTTTGGGCTAACGCTATCATGTAGCGGAAGTTCTCAAGAGAAAAAAAAAACGATTTTGAAACATTTTTTATTGGCGCTCCGCCCATATTGGTCTGGGCGCGATGATATATAGCCTTCCTCGATAAAAGATCTATATAACACTGAAAGATTTTTTCAAATCGGACCCTACTGGTCTTGAGATTACCCTCTACAAGGTCATAAACTCACAAAATTTACCTCTTTATAATATTAATATAGATTATAAAACGGTACTGTGCTAAATGAAGTCACAGTGGTTCGTTATGATACATATAATATTACATGTTTTGAAACAGTCACATTTGGTCACACCGGAGTAGGAATCTATTCGGGTATATAAAACGAAAATTGTTGATTAAATAATCAGAGTGATACTGAAACATATGTCAATATATATTATTAAAATTAAAGGGTTTGTTTTGTCTAATCTCCAAATACACTAAACCGATTTTGACAAGAATTCTACTCACAAACGAGGGCTTTCAGAGTACTATCTCTATACCATTAGGAATTAGAGATTAAGAAGTAATGTTATATTTATTTTATTTATGTATTAAATAATAAGATAGTTTGGGAATTTCACCTAAAGCAGACTATGAAAAAAATGTGAGGTTCTGAGTTTTGTTCATATTCTGACTTATATTGTATATATCAGGATTATGCAAGTATAATTTTATATTCTTTACATGAAAAACCTATATACAAAATTAATTTTATAAATATTTATAATAAAACAACATTTTATAGGGACAGTACCTCTTCCAGCTGATTAGGGTTTAGTTGGTTTTTGTCTACAATACGTTTATAAGTCTTCATGCTCATACCAGGTGGCACTTGGAAATCACTTTCACCCGGATTAGGTAACGCCCTGGAATTACAATAATTGTTAATGTGATAATTGACCACATTTACAAATTAACATTTAATGGAACTAATCAATTGTTCTTATATATGATGGAGTACTATGTGATAACGATATATGTACCAATATGTAACAGAGTGAACTAAAAAAATTAGAAAAACTTTATATTTATATGGAAAAATATAATAGAAATTTGCTATAAATCAGTTCTTATTAATAAGAGCTCAGACATTAACAAGATTTACTTTCCATCATCTTGAACAATATTTTCATAATAATTTTAAAATAAAAAAATGATGTTACACTCAGAAGTAATAGTAACACTATTTTCACTTAAATAATTACCAACATTTGAATATTTTGAACTTACCTATATGGCAATAACAGTACATCTGTAGCAAACTTCAAAATTAATGAAGCCACCTTTGGTTTCTCTTTTAAATTCAGATCTGTTTCTTTGATTTTGCCCAAGAGGGGCATGACTAGCATCAAAATGCTGTAAGAAAAACAATGTAGTTACTAATTTATGGAAATAATAATTTTGCTACCTTACCTTTACTCAAAATCCAAGTTTAAATTCTAATTTGCAAAATACAGAGATTACATCATTATTGGCTATATTTTTATAATTGCTGCAATCAATTTAGATCAGTAACTTATTAGGCTTATATAACAATGATCATAATTTTATTGAAAATTCTTTGTTTTTTAAAAACAACTTCCAATTATTATAAACTGACATACAAATACAAATTAACTGACAATTACAAATTAAAGACAATCATTTTATTTTTAAATATCTACATTGCTTGATGTAATGAAAAAATAATTGCAGTATACTTTATTATCAATAGATTATAGTACAGTTGGTATGATTTTTATTAAAGGATGTTAAATAAAAACATATAAAAAAAATAATTTATTTCAAGAAACAATGTATAGGACATTCTTAAAATATTTACACTAAGTTCAAAAATAAACTCACCCATCTTGATGTCCCTGAGGTTTATTCTCTACAGCCTCCAAAAGTGATGGAGCAAGACTCAGCTGCTGGTCACTTGGCAATCGAGGGAATCCCATTGTTATGTATATAATAGAAAAATTCTACAAAAAAGAAAAATATAACTGTAGTACAATTTTTAACAGCCCGCTAACTCAGAAATACAGAATGTACAGTTGCCAATAGAGTTATAAAAATCACATGGACTACAAGACTAGACTGCTAATACTCCTTTAATGAATAAACTATTTCATGAATGAAGGTGCAATCCTAATCAGGACAAGGGACTATGTATACAATGTATAATATATTACAAATTCTTAAAAAAGGTTGTGTTATTATAGGGTATCTAACATTAAAAAAAGTCTTTAACACTTTAAATTAAATGCAATAAGGGCTAGCAACATATAGTTAGTATTTATAGAATATATACATGAACAGAATAATTTTAATTAGAATGTGAAAACTTACAATTATAAAGCTGTTGGATGCTGGGTCTTTGTAGAGCTGCAATAGAGTTTGCACTGGTAACTGTACATCAGCACGGCATTTAACTCTTTTATTTACATGGACCAATAACTCCATCACTTTTGTTCTCACCTAAAATATTAATTATGATTAATTCATTTTTAAATACCATCATACAGTTGTTTAAAGTCTTAATAATATGTAATCATTGTTATATATATGTCGGGGAGAACATTGTTATTGTCGTTGACATCTGTCGTTGACATGTCATTAGTGGTTAGAGGTTTAGTGGGCGTCATTCGGTAAAATGCGAGCACAAAACACAATTATCATGGTTTCACATTGTTTTTATTTATATTTCACAACATTTCATTGGATGACAATAATACCTTTGGAAAGATTACGAACTACGACCGAGCAGCGAGTTCGGGGCACCGATCTTACTTTAACCACCGAATATAATCTCTCAATCTCAACAACGATCCACCTCGACCCATTGCTATCTATCAAACGAATGTGTCACCAACACTGTCCGTCCTTCTAAAGTAAAGATGGCGCCTCGACCCCGCTAGAGGCGCTGCCTCTGCTCCGATTGGTCGTTACGTACATTACAATATTATGTTTTGTTAACACATTATTAAGGTTTTAAACTATAGAAAAATGTAACATGTAAGATACAATAAAAATTAGGTATTTTGAAAGTAATAAAACTGTCCGCCTCTTACAGTACAGATCTCTTCGACCCCGCACGAGGCATGTGCTCTATTCTGATTGGTTGTTTCGTGAAATATAGTATTCTTAACAATTATTTAATATTAGGGTTTTTAAATTATAGTGAAACGTAATAAATTAAATAAAGAATTTAGAATGTAGACAATATCATGTATGTAAACAATAATCGACTCGACTTATAGCTTCCTCCGACTTATATATATATATAAATAAACAGGTACACTACAGGCATGTGTTCAAGTGCCACATTCAGTCTTACTCTGTTTAACAGAACAGTGCTTTCATACTCCCTCCATGGGAGGGTTTAACATTTAACGCAACCTTGTTGGATGTCGAATTAGAAGTTTCACTTCAATAAAATTATAAATAAACAATAACATCTGAAAAATAACATAGTTCACTAAACTATGACAATAACTCTTCACTGTTTATAAAATTGGTCACTAATTTCGACTGGATCATACTGTAACTTATAGAGTATTAGTTTCGACCATACCTTCTTGCAGTACACACATGCCCAGGTTGTTGTATGAATGTGTGTTGCTAGTGTATTAAAATTTAAGCATTAAGTACACTATTTTTAACAATGTTATGAATCCTATCAATTTAATATTCAAACTATACAGTATCAACAGTAGAATCTGCAAAAAATATGTCAGCAAAACAACTTATTCCTTTAAAAAAACTTGATATACAATTTATAATTTAATTTTATATTTTTACGGAATAATTTCACTTGCTCACCTGTTCGTGAGGCGACGATAATTTGAGTATAACTGGAGGTAAAAACCTCGTAAGGCAACTCTCCAACTGATCATCAGTGTCAGCATTACCAAGACGGAGAAAAACCCGATCTAACAATACTGTAACAAAGAAAAATAATAAGAAACCCGGCTCTGGTTATTTTGAAGGTTATAATGTTAGAGTACACACAACATTATATTAACAAATAGCTCACATAAATCATTCGAATAATCATTTTCACTTTCGGCTACATCCATTTCAGACATAATTTGGTGTATCTATTGGTCTAATATAAACGTCTAAAAACTGCAAGACAGAAATTACAGAATGACACTACAAAATGACAATCAAAAATATAAACCACAGATTAGATTTATAATACCACAGATCTCTATATCCTTATCCATATCCTTATAAAAACAGTACACACTCGAGTTTTTAGCGGGAACTTGGAATGTCATATAGTGGATTATAAATCTTTCATAATCTTGTGTTATTTGGCTGTATATTTTGTAATACTGGGGGTATTTTAAATAATATAGTTTGGTTATTGTGCACAAATGAAGTAGATAGGAAAGAATATCACGGAACATGGATGCTAACTTGCCACATAAATTCCCTTGAAAACTTTAGTATTTATAGTAGCTACAAACATCAGGTTTGGGTTCAGATGTTTAGTTTCACTCTATCTGATGAAAGTTTCATTTCTCATGCGTAGATGTGCTAGCTGCGTAAACGTATCTTTGTCGTGATACCAACATTTTTGTATAGTATAGAGTAACTAGAAATATAGAGTTTATGCTGAAAAGTATCACAGTGTCTTACTAATGTTTAATTCCTCATGGGCTATATCGTGATAACTGAATTTTAGTACATATAGATATTAGCTACAAACATGAGTATGAGCTCAGAGATTTAGATAGGAGAATTTTTAACTTAGCGTTTGCCTTTATATCAAAAATAATTCTGTGAATAACATACTACAAAACACCTGAATTGTAAGTTGTAATACCGATAGTACAACGGGCAACATATTACAGCCTTTGTGTAAAACGAACCCTAACTCCACCGACGAAACTTTGCATCTCTAGCTAAGATACACTTTTCACCAAATGATTCGTTTCATTATCAAACAAAACTTGAGAGATCATGTTCTTATAAAGAATAAGCCTTATGTTTGATTCCTTTGAAAGATTACATTTGCTTGTAAATTCTGCAGCGTGTTTATGCTATTATTATATATATTCTGAATAGATAATAAAAATTAATAAAGAGAATGCGAAAACGACATATGTATTTCTACCCATGAAAGAGCTCCCTACACGTTTCTAAGAGTCCATTATGAGGCCATCTAGTTATTACCTAACGAAAGGAGTACAAAGTAGAAGGAATAGAAAAAAGTATTTGTTTCTATCCATCAATGACTTCCATAACAGTTTTTGAAGTGGGTCGTCATCAGATCATTTTGTTCAGTCCTGTGGTAAGCTGTCGTCACTACTAACAAGAGGACTACAAAGACGACATATGTATTTCTACCCGTCAAGAAGTTCCATAACAGTACCTCAAAACATAAAATATAAAAAGAACTAACGTAATAAAAACTAAATTTAGAATTTTTGTTTCAACCTAATTACAGTGTCTCTTACAACTATAAATATAAACCACTATAAAAAGTTGGTTAGTATTTCGAAATGATCAAAACGTTTTGTGAAGTGTATACGTATTTCTACAGCGATTTATTTTTTACCAGTCGAGTGCAAAACGACGTATATGTCCTTACCGTATGGCGCCAGAGCGCGGTTACTATAATACTTACTTATACTCTTTGGCGCGGTCTAATTCGACGTGAATCCTTCTTTCATACTTTTGTGTCAATCGAATCTAAATAAAGAAATAAATTGAACCTTATTCCATAGGAGTTAAAGTCTACATAATTAACATAAAATGGTGAAATTTTGTTCGTAACTAAATATTTTTTTTCTCAGATGGTACATAACTTAGATTTTATTTCATGTTATTTAACCTGGAGACTAGCTTTGGGACAGATTGGTCCCAGCGCACTTTTTTAAAAATTTTAAATTTCCCGCCATCGGCAAAGACATTTAGTACATGTACCATATGAGTCTATAAATCTATGGTCACAATAATATATTTAATTATATTCAGATTATATATGGTTTTCATATTATCATGTATTTGATATTATTTTCATTAAAATTATATCTAATTTAAAATATATTTCGTTTTTTTTTTCTTATGATCGATAAAATATTGTATATTTTCTTGAAATAAGTTTTATATGAAATAAGGAGAAAGAATATAAGTAAAGTTAATTGGCTGAAAACTATTGTTATCATATTCATTTGTCTAAATTATTCAATATTTAATTTGATATATTCATATTGTAGTAGTTTAATGTATATTTAGTTCAGTATTTAATGTAAAATATTTTTTCTAACCTAAAAGTATAAATACAATAGCTAAGTTGGACATTTCGTGGTTTAGTACAAAAAATAGTTTTTAAAAATTAAATAATAATGTAATAATACATTTTGCATAATAATTGGAATTATACATTACATCATTTATAATTATTCAAATCTTGTAATAAATCCAGTAGTTTTTTAAACCTTATACTGCCAAACTGTTTGCTAACCTTTGCATCATAAGGTCTATTTTCGTTTGTATGGCGCTTAAATCTTTATGGTTTTTCACTAATACAGGTGTTAAACTTGATTATATGTAGCATAATCAGATATTTTTTTAAATTAAGAAAACCGTAAATTTACTGAGATTTTGATACCGAAAATCAGGCTGTTTTGCGCGAGAAGACTACGGAGAATTGATTACTTTAAATGAAAACTCATTAGTTTTAAAAAACAATTATCCGTACAACATTGTTAAAGGTTCAATGTATCTGTAGTTAGTCATTATGTTTACCAAAGTTGATTAGTTTTGTTGTAATTCTTGCCGAAAAACAGTGAAAATGGACTTTTTTGAGAGCGCGTCCTTAACATACATAAAAAAATAATACATAGAACCGAAAATAGACTATTTGTCTATTTTACGCATTCCGAGTAGCAGTCCGGTGAAGCTGTTAAGACCTTGCTAGGTCAATAGCGTTGTCAGTTCGAGAAAACAAAAACGCATTCCAAGTATTATTACGCTGTCTTTGTCGGTTTATAACAGATTTTTATAGTATTGAGCTCGAAGCTCCTTGACCCTTGTTCCTTGACACTCATGACCTTGACCCAAGCCTAAAAATCTATGTTGCCTGCTTGAAACAATTAATGCCAGATATCGTTAACTATGCTTGCTCTCCTATTCATCTGAAATCGTAATCCACTCCCTGACTATGTATGGCAATCCGGACCATATATTCTCTGATTCCCTTAAAACTGCACCTCATACTTCTCCAGGCTATATGAAATCCGTATTTTTCCTCCGTTTATTACGTTTTGTGTACAATTGTAAGTATGAATCAAATGCGACTTTTAACAGGTAAATTATTTGAATATAATGTGGATCTGCGTGTACGCTAGCCTGTTTAAGATATAGACAATTTTTTGCTCAATATCCGCACTTAAAGATCTTCACAGTAGTAAAGCAAGATGATTCTTAAAATCGGGGTTGTTAGTATTAATATTTAGAGATCTCGCAATAAGGATTTCTATTTTTCATATAAATACAGATTACTTTCCTTTAAAATTTTATAATTTACAAACCAAAAAACGGATTCTAATAAGATATATGTTTTCATAGCAAATAGCAACGCTCCACAAAAAAATCTCTTATCATTTTTCGAGACAGGAATCCCCAGTACGCGACCTCTTAACATTAGAACTCCGGTCGTCAGACGCATCTTTCTGTACTACTCTAAAGATATTTCATTGCGGATTTTGAGGCAAATAAAATTGAATTTTTGAAGCAACCATATATAACATATATAGTTTATACATATATATTTTATTTGTACGATCTTCATGTTACGTTTTTCTAACAAATTTACCAATTCCAATTATTGTCCTTTTGTTTGGTTTTCGAGATGTTTTGTTTAAGTCAATAATATCGATTCAAACTTCTTCATTTTCATATTGCTAAAGTCTCATAATATAAGACTCAAACAATATTATTGATTCCCTTCATTTGATTTAAGACATAATTCAGAACACTGGCGGAATTTCGCATATTTCCACACAGACCGAAGACCAAATTAAGGAAAGAAAGACTAATTTTTTCTTCATCTCTAAAATACTGATTTAATGGCAATATCTTACGGTATGTTGGTATACAAATAAAATACATTTGTTTAAAAGTGATTAATTATTTATGTTTAAAATTAAATCTAACATATATTTTTTTAAATGGCGTTGCATTCCCTCTGCCTAACCCTGAGGGAAACGGTATGACATTCGAAAATAAAATAATAAATAAATGTGGGCATTTACCATGGAGGAAATATTTTACGAAAAGTTTGAAATAACTCCAGAAATCAATTAATACAGTTCAATATATAATAATATATAACAAACAAATGACACACTATACATAACACAGCACACAATCACTAAAGTAATTTGTAAAAAAAAATTAATACTTAATATACATTTACTGATAAAATTTAATATGCTATAAACCATGGATTACACAATTAATTCGGAATGTATGTATAACAAACCAATTCATTCATTTTCGTTGTACAACTTAGCTATAATAAATAAAATATTCTGAAATAGACGAAAAATAAGACTGATCAATATTTAACGAAACTATGAACATCGTAATCCAGAATATTACACAAAAACCTCATTCTCTGGAAATTCTTTCATCTTTGTATGAACCTAATACTGAATTCAACTAAAATTGTCTTAACAGAATCTCTATAAAATTCATAACATGAGATCTTACATTTTACACAATATTAGGCAAAAAAAATTAAAGTACTAATTGAAAATGATATTGTTCACATTTTCCCAGAAATAATTAATGTACTCGTAGTCCAGTGCGGTAGTCAGATCAAAAAAAAAAGTACTTTATTGTCTACAATTTTAAAATAATATTAGAATCTGGCTTTAACCTATAAAAGAAAATGTGTTCCGATACTTTTGACAATAAACTATATTGACCCTTGTTATTATTATGTGTTTAAATTTGCATACCAAAATATCTAGATAATTATTCCTACTATTCACAGAAAAAAAAAACTCATAGAACGCAGTATCTGAAAATTATGCAGTATTTGGTTCACAGAACCAACATGGCTATACATAATACAATCACATTACTCATGTGAGTCTGTAAATTTTCAGTAATCTTCACACAAACACATTTATCACACGTCACAAATTCACATGGATGCTGTCATCATTCAGATGTGTCTTGTTCAATTTGCTATTCAATTCCGTGAGCAAATATCATCACCAAACCAGGCTCCACCATCATGTGTTCATCGACATGTGTATTGTCACAGTGTAGAACGAGCACTGCCTGTTTACCTGGAACTCGTTTGCAGACATATTTTTCATACAACCTGATAAACATAAACGGTGTTATTACAAAGAAGTACTTATTGAATACTCACTTTAAAAAGGTTACATTTTAAATGCACCGCGTTCACTGAATGTTCTCCATCTTGCTCTTTTGTCTCGCTTTGGTTAGGTTAGGCTAGACTTGCGAAAAAAGGATAACGCGAAGTTCGGGTCAGGTGAGCACAGTGCATTTAGTACAAAACCTTTTTAAAACAAGTATTTAATACGTATTTAACTTTTTTGTAATAACATGTATAGATTTTATTTTAATGTGAATAATAAAGTGGTAATTCAATGTCCAGATCAATTCAATATAGATTCAATTTCTCGTGCTGTTTTTGTTTCAAGTCAATATGGTACATAACTTTAACTTACAAAATATTATATGTAGTATATTTTCTTGTTGGGTAAGAAAAAGATTACAATTTAATAACGATTAAATGATAAGTAAATTTGAATTACCTTCTATTGTTTTGTCTCGTTTCAAGAGAGGATAGGCCCGGTGGCCACCGCCTTTCGTGACAATTCTCCATCAAGTCATCAATTATGTGAGGTGGGCATCCTGATTCCGAGAGACTTCTTTTAATCATCATCTGCAATAGAACAGCATTAGTTGCTGTTAGTCAAGTATCATAATTAAATAGAGCATAGAATTATATTAGATCAAAATTTGTAGTTTATGTCTAAAATAGAACCTGTTTTTATTTGTATTATGTACAGCATACTGCTTAATTGTTATTCTATTTATAACATCCCTATTAATTATTATATAACAAAAATGAAATATTTCATACACAGCATATCAAAATAATAGATTTAATTTAACCAACAAAACTTAATCTTACATGTTAGTAGAACATATACTGCACTGCAATTAGAATGCAATACACAAGTCAAAAAAGAAGCTGCAAAAAGCATAAATGTTACGGACAGCTGAGCCTCCTTAATATTTATCGAATAAGATACATAAAAATGTCTTAGGTAGAGCAGGCATTATGACGTAAAAGTCTTGCGAGGCTTAACAACGTTAAAGTATTTCATAATTTTTCATGTAAAATTTTTGTATGTTTGAATGTAGATAAGTAATTATGTTTGGAATATTAAAGTCTTACGTCGTTTATTGTAATGTCTTATGTATTAATAAAGTTCTTATGTCGATGATAATGTGTTCTATGTAGTATTAATGAGAATTATGTCGCTTAATGTCTCGTACATAGAATATCTCACGGTGAAACCGTACGTGTTAATGTATAATGTTTATGTTAGTGTAACTTGAGGCATAATGTTTTATAAAGAGTAAACAATGTGTTCCTATGTATAATGCTCAAGTAAATAGCCTTATGTAACGATTAAAAGTATCGTTAACCATATTTGAATTTAACCGCCATACCGATTATTATTATTATTTGAGAGAAATTGTACTGAACCACCACGTAAAATGTATCGTCGATTAATGTAAATCGTAAATGTGTATGGTAAATGGCGGCGTCCTTAAGACCTAATCAATGTACTAGTTGTAAGTATTTAATCGTGTACATATATAGCGAAAAAATGTATGTAACCACCGGCTTTCGAAACACGATTAAATCGATGTAAAAGTATTCCTTATATAAAATATACAGTCCACTGAAGTATTGAAGTTTTTATTCCTGAAGAAGTTCTACTGCCTTCTCAAAGCCGGAAGGGGACCTTGACCTCAATAATGTATATACAAATATGTTGTAAACCTTTTTGTGTATAATAGCTGAATATATAAAAATGCATATTTATTTCAGCACTGACTATTAGTTTATTACCTTCTGAGCTACTATTGTGCACAGATTATGTAACCTAAATCCTTCGTAAATATAAATGTTGTTTACCACCTGTAACACGTCGTCAGGGGTCGATATCATTCCACCCCAACGCGTGACTCTTGCTCGTGATAAGGAATTCGCCCAGCGGACAACTTCTTCTCGTTCCATTTGGTCAGCGAGAGCACGCATTGTAGGGTTCGATACGCGCATGGCTCTCATAAATTCCTATAAAGAAAAATTACATATAAAAGAAATCCCTAAAATCAATAACAGAAGGTTTGTTTTATTCATTAGTGTTACTATAATTTTTTTTTCACAATCTCTATGTACAAAGAGTCATGTTGAAGAAATGAGATACTGCAAAAATACATTCAATCAAATAAATTCTGCAATAAAATAACATATAAAAATAAAACGTGCATGATTAATTACATAAAAAGAAAAAACATACATTTTTAGGCATTCAGAAATATAGCTAAATGAATATTGAATATTTTAGTAATAATACTGGTAAATATTTCGTTTTAATTAACTAAAATAAATATTACAACAGTACATGTAATATTTATTTTCGACTATTTAAAAGTCTCTTGGGAATATTCAAAAACATCAACTTTTTGAATTAAAATAGACTTCACACATCCATACTGAATAAATTACATTCATGCATAGAGCGGCTATGAAACCACCACGAACACCATCTAATGATTAAAAATGGAAATGGCTATTCCCATACAAAGTTACGATTTTTTTTATTTTTTGATTTTTCCACAGATTGTTTTTATTTCACCTAATTTTCTTTTTCCTTAAACCACGGCATAAGCCTACAATAAAAATGGTTATTAAAATTGCTTGAGCCATTTTCAAGTTCATTTTTATCTATAGATTGTTCTTTTTTCTTCTTTATGTTTTGATTTATTAAGAAGGATAGGCATATTTCAAAATGTAATGATTTGTAAGAATTATTTAATGTAAAGAGAGTAAAATTAAAACTAAAAGTACCTTCAATAGCGCCAATTCACGCTTATGTTCATTGATAACTAGCCTTTGTTCAGCTAATTCGAGCTGATAGTCATTCAGTTTGCCTTGTTGAGTTGCGATCAATGCACGTAACTCACGCACACAGTTGTGCTCAGCAAGCTCGTCTTTCGGAATTACTAACCCACATCCAGCCTCACAGGGCATTGGTCTTTTTGGATTAAATTCACCTGGTACATAAATTAATTTAAAACATGAGTGACTTTCCTATGATTATAAAAATAAAGTAAATTATATATTTAGCTTATACAAATTGAATAATTTCAAAATTATAACAGTAAACTACTGACATTCCTGAGAATTATTTAATGAAATCAATTTTATAAGCATAAACATTGAATAGACATGCATGTACATACATTCAACTAAATGATTGGCCAAAGAGTCGAGTTTTAACAATGCATTGCAGCCGTGTGGTGCGTTGTCACAGCTGGTGCACAATCTGTAATATTATGTAAACATTCTTGTCATGAATTGCATTACCATATCATGCAAACAATACATTTTATTGTTTTCATATATCCAATGTTAACAACGCCATCATGTATTGGTAAACATGACTTTTGAGTAAAGATCAAGAAGAGGTTACATATCTATTAAAAATACCCATGATATCTTTTAGAGACAATTCTATAACTAGATAGCTTAACCTTAACCTTATCACTTAGGGGGCAAAAAGTTCATAGGACAGAATGAAATAGAGATGTAATGTGATTTGAAGTGTGGTGTGGTTAAGAAGTACTTTATTCCAAGATGAGAAGAATTTTACATAAGAGCATTTTTTTTTTTTATTGAAGTACGACAATGTTACTGTACTATGCCTAATGTTAGGCATAGTACAATCCAAAAACATCGACAACCACCGATAGACAGATTATCCATCGCCGGTCGCCGCTGTCATGCCGACCATAATGACGAAAGTCACCCGGTACTGGATATGCACAGGCTGATCCCGAAACGCGACACGCAAGCGAGTCACTATGAAGGGCTTTTTCGCCATATACATGGTGGTTGCGACCCAGTCGGGCTGTAAGACCCTACCACCCCGCTATCGCCATTGCCTCGTTCGTTGATCAGCAGGGTGCACCATGTGCAGGTAAGGTTGGCTTGGGTGTCTCCAGTCTTAAGATGTTAATCGACACCCCTTACACCCCGAAATGCTGAGAATTTCATGCTCCGTGGTATTATTTTCCATTCACTTCACTTATGCACGATAAACTAACTATATTATGCAAAACACCACCAAATTTACAAAATATAGAGTCTAATAACACAAGACTATGAATAAAATATAAAATCCACTACATGACAGACTGAGATCCTGCCAAAAACTCCATAACAGATTTATTATGTACCAAATCTTCACACCAACCACTTAACCTGCAGATGCTACATCAGTTATATAAGAGTGTCTAGTTAAATATTTTAAGAAACATATTGTAAGTTTATTCTATCTATTATCACTGCTTATGTTAAACTACAATTTCTCTTATCATATGACAACAAAATAGCTAAAATTCAGCTATTTTATTACAATAGAGTAATAGGAATGGACAACAATCAGGTAAATAGAGTCAATAGGATCAGTCAGCTATGTCAACATGAATGCAATTGGTGTGTTCTGTGATTTATTTAAGGCATTTGATTGCATTGACCATAGTACGCTTATTCTTAAATTAAAACACTATGGTATTTGTGGATCTTCTCTCGACCTTCTAGTCTCTTATTTAAAAGATCGCTGTCAAAAAGTTAATATACATGGGGTAACCTCAGCTGATCATATGCGTGAATTGGTGTCCCACAGGGGTCCATTTTAGAGCCGTTCTTGATTTTAATATAATATATATAAACAATCTACCACTAGCGGTTAACAACTCTGCTGACATGGTGCTTTTTGCGGACAATACTTCTCTAATATTTAAAGTGAAAAGGATAGATTCAGAGGTTGGCCATCTGAATAATACTTTAAATGAAATTTGTCATTGGTTTGATAAAATGAAATGTATAAGATTTACTTTACCCAATGTTAGACAGGTTGATAGTAGAATCAAGATCGAAGGGAATATAGTAGGGTTAGTTGACAATACTGTATTCTTGGGAATTACATGAGATTCCAAATTACAATGGGCGAGCAGATTAAGTTATGCTGCATTTACAATACGTAAGATTAGCCAGCTTACAGATATTGCCACTGCTAGGTTAGTCTACTTCGCTTACTTCCACAGCATGTCTTACGGTATTCTGCTGAGGGGTACAGCTGCTGAGGTAGACACCATATTTTTATTTCAGAAATGGGCAGTTTGAGCAATATATAATATGGGACCTCATGAATCATCAAAAACGAAGTTCCAGAAATTCGGTATCTAAACTCTACCCTCCCAATACATTCTTGATAATTTAATGTATATCCGTAAAACTTTGAAAAACTGAATTTCGTAAAAAACCGGCATAATGTAAATACTAGAAACAGTAATAAACTGGTCATACATGTTTCAGACTTAGTAAAAACAGTAATAGTTTCTTAGGTAACAGTGTTAGCTTTTACAATAAAGTCCCATAACATGTTAGCAATTTGCCGGACTGCAAATTTAAGCACCACGTCAAGCGGGTGTTAGTGTCAAATGGATATTATACAGTGGATCAGTATGTGAACGTTAGTGATGTCTGGAATTGCCTCCTTTCTGTGCATCCACTATAAGCAATTGTATGATGTATTGGAAATGTATGTAAAAAAAAAATATGTACCCGATCGAGTTTCTTGCCGGTTCTTCTCGATGGCTGGGTTGTTTTCCGAACCGATGGTAGTTTTTGACGTTCATAAGCGCCTTATTAGGGCCTAAACTGAGTAAAGAATTTTTGATTTCCATTTTATAAATGGAAAAAAGCCCAACTTTAGCATGCAAATTTTTGAGATTTAACCTCAATATACATTTAATTAAATAAAGTTTGAAAATTATAATTTTATTCTCTAAATAAATCTTATGATAGTCTCTAGAGATAATATCAAAAATTGTTTCATAAATAAATAGACTATAAATAATTTATTTAAATAATTACACATATATACATAATAAATGACATAATACATTTATATATATAAATTAATGTTAATTTTTTTGTAACAAAATGTATGACAACTAGGATAAAATGATTCAGAAATGCATAATATATTCAAATTACCATATCAAAAGGAAGTTTTGTATCAAAAGTATGCCATTATGAAATAATATATTCAATGTTAATACATATTAGTTTTATTATAATTTTTTTATGTGTTTAAGTACCTAGTTTTAGATAAATTAGTTTCCTTAATAAATCCTTCTTTTGTATAGTATGTGAAATTTAATATGGTCTTTCTCTTTGTAAACTTAAAATATCAAAATTATTAATAAATAACAACAAAAAACAGATGATTTATCTCATGATCTAAGACCATTGTTTATCTCAGTTCCACATTCTTCTTCACATATATTAGTGTTGCAAAGAAGTGGACCATTATATATATACAATGAACAATGATCAACAATTTGACCTACAAAGACACATTTTAATTTACATAAATATTGTTGTGAAATTATTGTATACTTGCCTGGACAGAAGGTTTCGTAATATTCTAGGAACAGGTCTCAGCTGACTCGCGGTCACCGCCTGACGGTCGACTGGACAGGTAGGTTGCCGACTTATCCACTCGGTGATACACGCACGACAAAACGCATGCTCGCAAGCAGGCGCCTAATAAAACATAACCAAAGTCATGTCTGTTATCTGCAATAATTATCAGTGGGATAATAGCTATATTACTAACCTGGAGTGGATCTTCGAGAACTCCTGAGCAAATAGGGCAAATTAACTCCTCATCAACGTCACCTTGAAATCTTTTGATTTCAAAGCCCATATCTGTTTTTCTGTGGAAAATAGTATAACATCAGTTTGATTTATTCCTTTATAAAATTAATTACTTTTGTCACTATATAGTTGTTGTGAGTAAAGATAATAAACAAAAATGTATATATGTATGTCTGTATGAAATAATAATAACTTTATCTTCTTTATTGACTGCAAAGTGTGACCATACTAAAATTGATTCACGAAATAGACATAATATTATTAAGTGGAATTATTAACATAACAACTAAGGAGTTTATATTTAAAATGTGTTTGTACATCTGATTATACTAAAAAGACATTGCTACAATACTTTTGCTATATCTACCACTTATTTAAGTACAAACGAGTTAGTTAGTTATAGGCCTTTTCATCTCTAGCAGATGATTCAAGTAGCATTGTGGCGGCACTTTCGTGGGTGGCTCACAAGACCGATCCGAGAACGGATCGTTCGGCCGCAAATTCGGCAAGTATGTACATCTGTGCCCCCAGGTGGACGGGGGTAGGTGGCCTGCTCGTGACGCAACAATTATATTAAAAAAATCCACGCGCTGAGTGTAATTTATTGGAATAATAAAATAAACTGAATAATTATTTGTGTGATCATCACATGATTATTCGATGGAAAAAAAAATTTGTTCATATATTTTGATTTATTTGAGTGTACTTTGTGTCGAATAATTCATTTTACTAATTAAACACCGTGGCACAAGTTTTCTTAAAAAATCATCTCTTTCAAGCACTGCTTCTCTAAAAATAGTTATCAAATAGATCTGAATGTCAACACTCATTTTTATCTGGTTATATGTATAAAAGCTTTCCTTTTTGTAAATAAACAAATAAAATAAAATTATCCTAAGTGCGTGCGCTGTAAGACATATGATGTATAGATATATTGATATTAAGTGAATTTGTTAATATTATTATAGAAATTACGTATATTAGGTACTCTACACAAGGAAATCACATAAAATCTGTGTTTTTTATTGAATAGACAGTTGTATTTAGGAATTAATAATTTCTTTGATTTATTATTCTTGTTATGAATTTTATTGACATCAGGCAACATTTTCCTTATGCCAACGAATCTTTATTTGACATTTCGTTTCTTTCTTCTCTTCTGCCATTGTAAAATGGATCTAGCAAGAGGGTGCTGATTGAATTATTCTATTTATTAATTATTTTTAAGAAAGTCGCAGGTTTTAGTTTAAAATGAGTGTGTTTAAATCTGCAATGGGTTACTTTAGTTCAGGGGGTGCCAACGGCGGCAGTGATAATGATTTCGTTGGTCAGTTTGTTGAAATTGGTAACATGAAATTAAGAGTGAAAAAGGTGATAGCAGAGGGTATGTACTTACAAAACGTTAATTAGTCAATTCATATTAAATTAACGAATATTTTTGTTTACTACTTACAACTTTTTTGGAAAAGATGAACTGTAATCTTGTATTTGTGGGGGCGGAAAACGATGTTATTTTAACAAAAGCATTATTTAAATAACGCGAATGCGTTAAAACATCACCAACAAACATAATTGTTATATATAAATAAAACTGTATACAAGAATGAGTACCTTGCCGTCTACATTAAACCCTTTTCATGAGTGTATTAATCCTAAAATGTTAAGTATCATAAAAATCGCTCGAGAAGTTTGAAAAAAAATGTGTACAAATATACTAGGCCAATGAAGCAACTTTTTTTTAAATAGTTAAATATGCAATGGTTAAGGTTATATATATATATGGTAGGGTTAGAAAAGGTAGCATATATTATCATTATCCGTTTGCAAGAGACCTACTGCAATAGGCCTCTTCTCCTGAAGGAAGATATGTGTACCACATCAGTATATAACATATTGGCATTTACAAAATTCTTAGTAATTTATAATTCTATATTTTTCCACGTATAATGTTACTATAACAACATTTCTCAGGTTCAGGTTTTCTCATGATGTTTTCCTTCATTAATAGTGATACCTATATAAATTAATAGGACCAATGTTAGGACCTACCTATATCAGATTAATATCCCACCCATGAAACCACTGACTTTGTAAAACTGTCAGCTGTGTTAGACATAATCCTGTAATACCATCATATAATACGAAAATATAGAATTATTTATTAATCTGTATTACAAATGAGATGATATTCTGTTAATTGATATGGTAATTAAGCTAATTCTATCTCTCGGTAAAGGCCTTTACTCAGTAGTGTGAAGTTACAAATTGATATTGTAATGATTTAAAGTGACATCATGTAAATAAGAATATGTTTTGAGCATAAAACGCTGTGCATATAACATGATATTATTTTTATTAATATTTTGTGTGCTTTATCAAATTAATGTAAAAAATGACTTAAGTGTATGTGTAATAAACTCATTTCATTGTGTTCTACTTGATTAGATAACAAATTGTTTCATTTCCTTTTTGTTCTTTATGACAAACCAAAATTTCACTCAGGCTTATAAGTATGTTCTTTTCATAGATAGCTATTTCATTTCAAAATTTTAAGTAATGTATGTATAATATAAGCATTGAGGTTGATAACATAAGTAATATTTTGTAACTCTTCACAAATATTACCCATGTTCTATGTTAGTACCAATATTTGTAAATCATATTATTGGTTTAACCTGGCTATTAAGTTGCTCATACATATTTGTTTCTATTATGCAATAAAGCAGCTTCAAGGCAGTGGTGAAACATTAATGGCAATGAACACCACAGATAATTATCAATAGCTTTCAAAACAATCAATACTATGTATGTGAAATTTGTATTGTCATTTAAATACACTCAGTAATTTTGTTAGATACTTTCTGCTGTATTTGAATGTACTTTTTAGACTTATTATGAACAATGTTTAATTAATAACTGGGAATAAAAGTAGGCTTTAGATTAGAAAAAAAATCAATAAAATATTTTGTTAATAAATTGTTCATTGTCATATAACAATAGTTTTTGGTCTACTCTTTATTATATTTGACCTTTTTGTATTACACTTGACCTTCATTATTATTTTCACCATGATTATTAATTGATTTTGTACATATAATAACAATTAAAATTGTCAAATTGTAACATACATTTCTTTTTTATTACTAAAGCTATCAGTGAAGTAAACAACTGTATATTAACTTAATTAAATAAGAATGCAATCTTTGCAGGTGGTTTTGCTTTTGTATTTGTGGCTCAGGATGTATCCACTGGCACAGAATATGCTCTTAAAAGGCTAATGGCAGCAGATGAACAAGCAAATAAGAATATAATACAAGAAATTAGTATACTCAAGAAGCTTTCAGGACACCCAAATATAATTAAATATATAGCAGCTTCTTTCATTGATAAATCAAAGACATTGCATGGTATGGGAGAATATCTTTTACTTACTGACCTCTGCAGTGGTGGGAGTTTAATGGAAGCTCTTCAAAATAGAGGACAAGCATTCCCATTCCCAACAATTCTAAGGGTTTTCTATCAAACTTGTAAAGCCGTGCAACACATGCATGCACAAGTTCCTCCTATAGCTCATAGGGATCTCAAATTAGAAAATTTCTTAATATCAAATGAAGGTAAAACATTTATTTTAGTAAAATATTTATTATTGTGTATTCTAAAAATTATGTTATTTATATTGTTCTTTTCGGCTCTGACATAACCTAATGTAATTTTTAACCATATAAATGATAAGAATTTAATAATTATGAAGATTCCAATGATCAATTGGGAACAATAACTGAAATCAATGACTCATTTCAGGTCATTGCAAGTACCTACACATATTCAAACTCAAGTATATGGATTTTTATATATTTTTGTATTTGAGTATGCTTGTTTTTTTTTTTTTTTTCACAAATTATGTGCAGACTTTTTTCATCAACTGTGGTGCAACTAAGTACTATAAATCAATCATGGATTTATTCAATTGCAGGTACAATTAAACTATGTGATTTTGGGTCAGCTACAACTGACATTTATTCACCAAACCCATCATGGAGTGCAAATCAAAGAAATATGTTGGAAGAAAATGTAAGTTTACTATCATTATAGGTAAAATAGAATAATGACAATTTTATACATGGCAGACATTTTAAATCAATTATGTTTGATGAAACTAATTGGATCTTTAATAAATAGTAATTGATCTGGCTATGATCCAATTATTATCGAGTAGTATTATGATAAATTAAGCAAGACTGTAAATGAAATTTTGACAGTCTCAATGATTCATTGGTAGAGTTTGCTATACTTTGTCCAAGGAGGTCAAATCCTGCAAGTAATTGACTTTTATATGATAAACAAGCTATAATTTTTAATTTACAATGAAATGACTGTCTGTTTTTATATCTAGCAATATAAGTGTTTAAAGATTTACTTAGCATAGTGTATTATGATGATCATTGATATGATATTACAGTTTTCAAGTGACACCTGTGTATGTTAACCATTAACATGTTTGCAAATGTGTTTTTATAGTTGGCACAGTTCACGACGCCTATGTATAGAGCCCCAGAAATGCTAGACACATGGGACAATCGAAAAATAGATCATAGTGTCGACATTTGGGCACTTGGATGCATACTTTACACTCTATGTTTCATGCAACACCCTTTCGAGGATTCAGCTAAATTGGCAATTTTAAATGGAAACTACAACCTGAACCCCAACGACCAACGTTATAAATGCTTTCATGAAATCATAAGTAAGTACTGTTGTTTTTATCTATTATGTAAGTTTGACTCTGGAGCAGGTGATTTAATCAATTTTTTTTTCAATGGGAGTGGGGTTGTCATATATTTATTTTATTATATTTAAACAAAATATCACCACATATTTCGTATTAAAAAATTGGACACAAGTAAATTTTTTTTATGTTGAAAAAGTATGTATACAAAAAAAATCTTATTACAAATAACAAATGCCTTTGACTATGTTCTGATTCATTACTATATAAATTTCATAATTATAATGATATGGATTATGTGTTACTCAAAGAGAATATATAGCTATCTGACAATCATAAAAGTTTTTTAAAATCCAATACGTCATTCCAGTCATTTGTAAAAATGAACAGATTTTTACCGCCTTATAATAGATGTAGAAATGAAAGATGTCTTAAGTAATTGTGACTCATTTTCACGTTTTTATGCTTGGCTTTCTTCCATACTGGTGTTCTTTACGAAATAGAGAAAATACAGAATTTCACAGATGAAAATATTAAATTCGTAAATTTAATACTAATGATTGCCCACATATAAACAAAGGAGTGTGTTCAATTTCCTATGTATTTTTTCTTTATATTCTAGCTATATTTTTTCTAAAAACTTAGTTAAAAAAAGTTTTCTATGAATAAAATTTAGCTAAATTGATTTATTTCCCTCGAAATACCTACATACTAAGTTTGACGGAAATAGATGAAGCCATTTCCGAGATCCTGAATATATAAAAATATATAAGAATTGCTCGTTTAAAGGTATTAGATTCACAGATGGTTATAGAATTTATGTATATCTTAACATTGTTTTTCAAATTAATTATTTGAATTGAGGCAAGTAATATATGTAATTCACAGGCGGTTGCCTGACTGTGAACCCTGAGGAGCGGTTGGCGATAAGTAACGTGCTGGAGCGGCTTGCTGCGATAGCTGAGTCGAACAATATCAATCTCAAGCAACCACTCAAATTTGAGCGTAAAAAAGTTGAACAATCCGTGGCCACTAGCTCGCCAGGTAATAAGAAGTCAAGTAAATATTACACTACCATATCCTAAGATGAAGTACGCGTCGCGTTTTCCTTTCCACGTTTCGTGATAAAATAATTATTCAAATTACAACATAAACGGTCAGATTCGATTCCGCTGTCACGTGATATATCCGCGTCCATACGTCATACGTCATAATTATGTTATTTTGCATTTAACCTAAAACTCGAGCTAAAAATGGTCAAGTATTCTTTGACTTTTTACACTCAATTTTTTTTTTCTATTTATTTTATCCACATTTTTTTCCATTATCGACTTTAGTTCTTTAGAAACGATCATTGATACGAATTGTGAGATTTGTTTACATTCCATTGTCGTCAAAACGAACATCATAAAGGTAAGGCAATATTACTGATTTGTTCTCTTCAATGATATAAGGTAGTATAGCATTTATTTGACTTAAAATTTATTTTGAAAACTTATGCATATACAATTAATTATGTTGCTTTGACATTTGTTTTATCATTACGGTATTATTATAAATATTATTTCGGTATAAAGATTAAAATAACTAAAGAGGCTCAATAGTTGATATATGCTTATTAAGTGCAATATATATAAAAATGAGGCCATCACAGAACCAGTAAATCGTTATTGTAAGCTTTAATTTGAGTAAGTTCGAAATATAGGAAATTAACAGTTAGTATATAGGGATCAGTCAACTTCTTGATTCAGTGTAATCATAAACATTTGTATGAAATTTTCTCAAATATTAGGGTTGTCATATCGTATGATTTGTGAAAGAAGCGACACTTGTCATAAGAAAATTTCAAATATGTTTAGAGTTAGGCATGAAAAAGGAAGTTAATTGTATCATAGAAACTTTAAAATATGTTAGGAAGTAATTTTTATAGAGAACGCTGCAAAATTAATGTAAGCTAATAATTTTCATTTATTGTTCTTCGAACACTATTTACCAAAAAGTCAGTATGCATTTATGAAGTGCATACCATTTAGATTTATTATCACTATTATTAGTAGGATTCTTATTATTTTAGTTCTATATAATCTTACGTACATTCCGTTAATTAATAGCGGTTGCATAATATAATATTTACACCAATTAGATGACTCCATGATCACTTATATCTTTATATGGTTACGTGAATATGTACACTATTTTTTAGCATTGAAACATTACCCAAGGTATGTCTATAATATTACGTCGAATATGTTCTATTATAATTCGATACAATATTGTATTAATTTACATTAACAAAATTGATTTATAAACCTTAAGATCACTAACAGATGTTAGAAATTTTTTTACACGAGAATCATTTTTATGCGCCAGCTATTTAACACTAACATTAAGGTGGCTTTGGTGGATTTTTCATTTATTGTGTGCAAATATCAAAATGGGCCTTTATTAATAATGTCACCTGTATTTGTTTAGTTAATTTGTGCTTTATGGTAAAACGCACGGTGGAAGATTTATTATAAAAGGTATCTGTAAATTATTTTGATAGAAAAATAATGAATATTTTTCCACGGATAATTTAATATTTGGAAGGCTATAACGAAATTGAATTGTTCAAGAAATTCACAAATTCATTACCATCGAATCAGCATAGAATTTTATATTTTAATATAACGCAAAATATATCAATAATTTTCGTTTTGAATTTAAAAAATGATTATTTAAAACTGTTTAAGTTATTGTTCGTAAATTAACATGAAGTTTTAATCAGTTTTGCGTGAATGCTACTAAACAGATATATTTTTTCAAAACCATGACAAGGAGGTATGTATAAATGTATGATATAGATACACCATGTATAAAGACGAAACAAAAATGTGTTGTCCAATATTATTTTTATTCACGTTAGATTTATAGAATTATTAAGTATGAAAAATACATAAAAATATAATGGACAATATAAAGGTAAATGTTAAATGATATTTAGATACAAGAAAGAACAAAGTTTATATGAATATAGATAAAATATATTTGAAAATTCGTTTAACACTTTATAGTTTTTCACAGACTGTGTTTTTATAGTATCATGTAGATTTTGTCATTAAAGAGTTCATATTTTCTGTTATGCGTATTACAACCTCAGTAATACGACAATGTTGGAGCTTCATATAGAGAAATAAATGACTATATTCTCACAAACGTGGTTTGTTTTTATTTCGATTAATTATTTTCAAATTATATGTTTAACGAGAATTGTTAAATCTGGGAAGATGCGGAGTTTTGCGTAAATACACCATTCACTTCTACCGCAATGCAGTAAGTTAGTAACTGTTTGTTATACATATGTAATGTTTTTCCTAAAAATATTAATACAAGGGTGTACCTTCACCACATAATTGTAATGATTACTAACAATGGAAGAGTACTAAATAAGAGTACATACTAATCTTGGCTGTATATGGCTAAAATGTTGAAGTTATATTTTTGTTACAAAACACTATAAAAACCAAAAGGGTTGATAAATAATATGTATGCAAATATATTTTATGATGGTAACAAAAATGTAACAATTGCATAGCTAGTTACGTTCTGCTAAATAAATGGAACTAGATCATGCTTTTACACCTTAATACCTACATATCACATGCACTTTGAGCATCGTAAATGTATACTCGTACCTATTTGTTTGATTTGTTGCACTAAAATAAATCTATAGTTTAGTCAAGGTTCGAGGAAACAACGTGGTTGGTTTTTTTTCTCAAACTGACTACGCTATTGACCTAGTAAGGTCTTAACAGTTTCACCGGACAACTAAAGCGAGCGCTTAAGGCACTCAGCCGATTTTATTTTTGGCAACTAGCTCAAGGGTGTACGGCAAACCTCGGCTTGGCTGTTGCCTGTTGGTTGCAAAATCGCGGCCTATCTTAGCTAACCTAGCTAACTATTCATATATGTATGAATTGTTGAAACGTATATGTGTACCAAGCATACACGCCTCAACAACTCCTCCATATATATTTATTATCGGAAAATTTGGAGTTTTTTCAGTTCGTTAAGGGAAAAAATAAACCCTTCCACCTCCATGTGTAAGCGTGTAGCGTGCACGTGTGTGGGGGTGATCGTGTAGTGTTGTAGCAGTGATGTATATTTGTGGGTCACCGTATCGCGCAAGCAACGCACTTATCGATCGTTCGCTGACGTGATTAAATTAGGAGGGTCGGTAAAAACGTGGTTGGAAAAAGAAACGGGATAGTATAATTTAATGTACAAGAAAAAAGTGATACAACTATGTTTGACAGTGTTCTCGTATCACAAGGTCTTCATTTCTGGGCAACTTTATAGCGGATGTATAAGTTATAGGAACCTATTTTAAAGTTGTTTCGTTAGATATCAATTTTCTTTAAAAATTAAAATTTCTTAATTTAATACAACAATGAAATAGTGGTAAAATATTATACACAGTATTCACTACTATTGTAGTTTCTTACCAAATGTTTTTCCTTAAAATCATTTAAAGGAGGTCCAAGTTTATACCATGATTTTGGATACAAATAATATAATAAACAGTTTTTTTTTTTCAATTGTCAAATTATGAGGGGAACTTTTACCCAATTTATTTGATATATGTGACTCATATAGGTATAATAATTAGCAATATTTCCATTGTATTAAAACGCCAGCCTTAAAAATTATAAGGAAATATGCTTCGCTGCATTGTTTGCGTGTTGTTTTGATGACAGACGCCAACAGAACAATTACCACGGTGCGCGACGATAGAAGACATCTGAACATAGAAAAAAATTATAATAGCGGTACAAGACATCGCGTACTAAACTATACATACCAGTTAGAAACATCTACAAGTCGTAATTATAATCCTTAATTAAAAATCATAAGTCACATCTCTTTAAAACAGCTGCACCTATTTCGCTACTTCTTTTAATTGTGTATTGTTAGGACAAGGTTTGTATAAAAGAAAATATTTGAAAAACCGTATAGAAACGAGAAAAATTTACATTAAAATTATTTTCATTGTCTTCCTTGGTACACACACCTCTTCGAAACCGATACTGGTAGTGTTTTATGCTATTTATAGTAGAGACACGCTATAGTTGCCGTTTCTTTGCTCATGAAGTTTCGTATAAATTAACTATTACGTTTGAAGGAGTAAATTTTGATTGTTAGATCTTTATTGTTATTACTGACTTTGAGTTAGTCTTAAAATTTATCGAATGTATCATTGTATGAGATTAAATGAATTTAATACACAAATTTTCAAATTATATATATGGATAACCATATACTAAATTGCTAACTAATACTATTTTAACGACTAACATCTGCCCGCGACTTCTTTCGCGTGGAATAGATACTTAGGCTGACGCTAACACGCAGCGGAAGCTCTCAAGAGGAAAAAAAACGATTTTTAAACATTCTTCATTGGTGCTCCGCTCCTACTGGTCTTAGCGCGATAATATATAGTTTATAACTATCCTCGATAAAAGAGCTATACAACATTGAAAGAATTTGTCAAATCGGACCAGTACTTTCTGAGATTACCCCCTACAACGTCACAAACTTTACCTCTTTATAATATTGGTATGTAATATGGTCCCGTGAACAAATCTGTTTACATGTTTACTAACAAAAAACAGTGTCGTTTGACAGAATCTTTAAGGGATTTTCACACTCAAAATCAAGACGCTGACACCCGGAGTGTGGCGTCTACGCGAACGAACCAATAAGGACAAACCGCTAAGTTCGTTACAAGTAACAGCCCATTGTAAAATATAATAAACATATACTACGAGAAACTCACATATATTCAAGCCTACATATATTGCCTGAAAAGGCGCAGACAATGGATTATATTATCAGTGTTCTTATTTAGAAACAAGGCGGCATTTACATTTTTGCAAAATATATATAACATCGCTGGCCAACACAACTACCAACTCGTACCAATGCTTAATACAAGACAGTAGCGTTTGTTTTTTTTTTTTCAAAAATAAATCGACGTTTCCTATTACCATTGTAATGTGTCAAGACGGCACCGCTATCATAAGCCACAAAACATTACCTATAGCGCCGATTCAGTAAACAAGTACATATACACTCAATTCATTTATTATTGTTTTAGCGAATGTACTCAGAATAGGCTACTTCCAGACATTATGTTCACGTATTGATTTCCATAATAATATTTTCACACTAAAACTTGCCTAATATAGTGCTTGAACTTATCGCCGAAAAAATCTGTAGTGTGCGCTGAGATCGTATTCTATATCCTAAAACTACTATTATCTTAAATACTTATTATTTTTACTAAGTGTAGAACATGTGAGCCTAATTTGGGTATATTTCTAGTATTCAAATTGTATTGACAGTTTAAAAGGTATATAGTAACACGGATTGCCCGATTTTGGTGCACTTTTTGCACTTGGGGTCATCTGGATCGTAATTTATTGAGCTAATTTTCTAATGTGTTATATTCTCACATAAAGAGTAGATAATATTTTTTAGGGTCTTAGCACGTCTCAAAATTTTGTATGTTCATATATTAACATATTAAGGTCTGCGGCAGGACAATGGTGACCTCTGAGGAGGATACCGCGCAGCACACTCTCTCTGAGTGTGTTGCGTGGGAGGTGGAGCGCCGCACTCTGGCGGCGGTGGTGGGGGAGGATTTGTCGCTGCCGAGCGTGGTTTCGTCCATGCTCGGCAGCGAGCAGGCGTGGCGAGTAGTGGCCTCCTTTTGCGAGGAAGTCATCTCGCAAAAGGAGGTGGCGGAGAGGGCCCGCGAGGCGGACCCCTTCCGCGGCCGTCTTCGCCAACGGAGGATCGGCAGGAGGTGGCGGCATTTTGCCCAACTCCTTCTGCCACCGTAGCCGGACCTGAGGGGATGTAGTCGGGGGGCTCATCCCCTCATTGCACAGGTCCGGCGGACGAGGGGAGGCAGCTGGTGTGTACCCAGCTGCCTCTCTATAGGTAGGAGCTCGGCGACCACCTTCCGCCGGGTGGACCGTTGGGGCGGCTAAGGGGAATAGCTTAGCACGATCCCTTGCCGCCCCAACACTACGGTCTGTCGGTACACCGTGGGGTTTTAGTCCGTGCAAGCCGGACATAACTCATCCTCTCCCCGGGGATGGTGGGTATCCATAAGGGATTTCCCCACGTAAAAAAAAGGACAAGGGTGACCTAAAGGTGTCCGGTAGTCTTTATAAATTTATAATATGTAATTTTCCTACTTCTATCATCTTGATCAGTTTTGATGATTTCTTTTTATATTTACGACCATTATCTAAATCGCTCTTAGCCATAGTTGACAAAAGACAATTTTTTAATATTATTTTTAAATTTCATATGAAATATGAAATCTTAATATGTTTTTATATGAATATCCCACATTCATTAGGTATCATTTGCATAATGAAATAACAATGGAACATTATTCTCTTCAATTATGACAATGAAACAACTATACAATACTTATTACGTATAAATGTGATGCCATTTAAGTAAACAATGTAGTATATATGAATATGGAGTTACACTACTTTCACAATGAATTACATGAACGTAGCTCGTAGATGACAATAACATTTAGCACTGGCCAAATGTTCGCTTATTCAATTAAATATAAAAGATAATGGCTTACATTTACAAAGAACTAGTCCGGTGAAACTGTTAAGATCTTACTAGGTCAATAACGTAGTCATTTCGAAAAAAAAGCTTACAAAGAACCAAAGTTTTCACATAGTTGAGGCTAATAACACTGTTTTATGATATATATATTTGATCTACGTTTTCGCTTGTTTTAACTCCTGAACCGTCCAAACGCATAAAGGTATAAGGTCCATACAAACTAATGTAAATCTTATGATGCACTGGTCAATAGACTACTGGCAGCATAAGTTTTAAAACAATTCTTTATTTTTACATTTGAAATATGTAATGTGAAATTTTATTTTTTTTTAAATCTAGAATATTGTAATTTACGAAAGATATTTAAATATGTGATCCGCCCTTTTGAGACGTTGGTTTTAAAAATTCTGCCAAGTGTTTAAAGTAAAGCCTCTCTTACTTGAACTGATCACAATACATTTTTAGTAAATACGAGTAATTGTTTTGATTCTAAGTTTAAATTGAGCAGGTTACTCTTGTCTTACATTGAAAAGAAGAAAATTGGAAATATATTTAAATAGTAAATATATTACTAAAATAACCGTTTCAGTATTACAATTAAGTTTATGAAAATAAAACTTCATGTGATTGAATACAAAAAAATGTTTTAATTATAGGTATAATAATCGTGCATACATATCAGAAAAAACAGCATGATTTACTTACAGAGAATGTTGCAACCACAGATTAGTTAACTGTAATTTGTTATATAGTTTGCATGAAATCCTGTGATGTAGAATCAACGCTTATATTCATTTCTCTTTGAATGGACGTAACTCATTGCATGTAAATGTCTTTTACGAAGTTCTTCGCCTTTTAATCCCGTAGTTTTGAAGATAAAGCTTAAGCAATTGCAAAATTAATATTTTTTCTGCTAGTATTTTTAGAAACGCTATTCCGAAGCAAATAGGTATATAAAAGCGTAGATTAGCTAGTGCTAATTTTCACTCATACACTGTATACAGTTTCCGAACGTCGTCGTTCGTAATACGTGTAAAAATAAATTTTAAATAAAGAAACCAAAAAAGGCAGGTATGTTAAATTATATACATATATAAACAATATAGTACGACTATAAAGGCGGAGAGCTTCATATAGATATTACAATTTGATCACTGTACATATCACATTTTATTTTTCCTTTTAGGTGTATTCAACTTTTTCGGGTGCCCAATAGCTTTCTCCTTTAAATGACCCCGCAGCGTTACACTCTCCATCGCGCTGGAAATTGCTAAACACTGACGCTTGCTTGTACTCGAACCACTGGACTCGTTCGCAATGATGAGTATTCATTGTTTTTATTTATTTATTATTGTTTATCGTTTGCATTGTTATCTATTTTAGGTTTAGTTTACATTAATTTATATTGTTATATGCGAAACATTAACAACGAAATTTATTATTGATTCGGATAATGTGTTCTAAATATGGCTGTTTGAAAAATAATTGTGTACTGTATTTGTAATGCTTACTAAATGACTCCCTTAAAGTAATTGTTCTTTAAAAAGCGTATTGTAACTGCACTGACCGAACGTAGGTACTGTAACGATTGATGATAGAAAATTACAACCGTGTATTTACACAAAGTGGTTCATTTATGGTAATTGAAATTAACGCACAATTACTTTTATGTTTAAATCTTATACAATACCTCTATTCAACGACCATCACCATTCTGAAATTATTAATAATATGTATTATTTTTTAAATAAAATAGTTCTTAAAGTTTTAACGTGATAAAATACATTTCCCATACATTCCATGAAAATCGGGTATAAAATGTATTGCATATAAGCAAATAGTATTAATTTTGTTACCATATTGTTTTCATATATTTTAATTTCATTTTTATAATATGTAACAGTTTAATAATTTAATTTGTCGTCAATTATTTTAAAAATAACTAAATGAAAAAACAATTTGAATCAATAAACATGAATATTAAGATATTGCGCTCATTTTATGACTAGTACGAACTTATGTTCACCGTAGTGAAATCGTAAAGACAAATGTATAATTTATCAGAATTGGATCTTATATAATCTTTGAAAATAAGAAAATAATGATTCCACCATAAAACACTTACAAATATATAATTTAAAAAGCAAAATCTATGTTCATTTAATATTGTTTCGCTTTGAAAATGAGAAAATAATGATTGAATCATAAAACACTTATATATATTTTTCTACAAATATGTAATTTAAAAAGAAAAATATATGTAAGTTTAATATTGCTTTCTTTGAAAATAATGACTCGATCATAAAACACAAATATGTAATTAAAAAATGAAATTATATATTCATTTAATATTATACTATAAGTAGCATTTCAGATAAGGTTTCAAGGTGCTAAAAGAAAAGTTTTTACTATAAAACAATTACATTTGTAAAAGCTCATCAAAGTAAATGTAGAATTGCTATTTCGTAAACTGTTTTAATTTTAAATTTGTTATTTTGGTCCCATCTTGGAATTACCTCTTATTTCTTATGAGGTATAATTTGTTCAAATGTTAACCCTATTGTATTCAAAAGCAAAGTGAGAGATAATTATGTATTTGTATATCGTTGGTTCAATTAAAGGTGACACGAAATTTATGAACGGTTATTTAAAAAATTATCTTCTAATATTAAGTTGTCGAAGAATCAGAATTCTTCCAATTACTATTGCTCGTACTATCTAAAAAGTTTCGGATGCTTTGTTTCTTATACCTTGTATAATTATATTATTATTAGCTGGCCCGTGCAACTTTGGCTGCTTAAAATCATTTACCTGCCGGTTTCAATAGTATTTCCGAATTCGAAAGATCTTAAAAACCTAGAACCCGATAATAGAACTCCCACCCACTATCATTCAGTAACATTATTCATTTCATTTTGTTTGAAATACGAACGACCGTTGAATCAATTGAATATTGTTCATACTAAAATCGCGAATGAAAAATGGGAGGATGGGTTTAGGAGAGTGAAATAGGATGTTATAGGCATTTTCGATGGCAAATAAAAAAGATTAAAAAAAGTTTAAAAAAAAATCTTGACGTGCCTAATCACCTATAGGTATAAAATATACTTTAAGACCTATTCTCATACCTACCAAATATACATTAAAAATTAAATAAATATCTGTCCAGCCGTTTTGGAGGAGTTCGAACACAAAAACCGTGACACGAGATTCTTATATTTAGACAATCATTAATTGCGATTAAATAATAAAATCGATCAATACTAGTAATAAAGAACAAAAATGGTCAATAAAATGAAAGTAGGAATAAATATTCCAATTGATTTATACATATAGCCTTTTACCAGAATTTTGTTGTATTTTAGTAGCTTTACATAATTGAACCCCATAGAAATGCTCAAATTCTGAATCAACGAATAAGAATTTGTATATTTCGGTTATTTGTATTCAAATTACGCCCGAAATGTCAAGAAGCGACCACTGTAAGTTCGTGAATTAAATTGTTAAACTAACAGAAAATATAGGTATGGAAAAGTGGTTCGATTAAAAATAAGCCACATATCTATTTTTGTCGCAAAGTACAGTACTCTGTTGTGTTTCATAACACAATATATTATTGTCTGACCTCGGCTACTTTTTAACTAATTATAGACTGCAATGACCTCTTGACAAAATATCTGGTTGCTATTTCGTACCATAACAAAGTGACATACATAACATAAATATTAGAAAATTCGTTAAAACATTATTCATATTTCTGTGTTTATTCTAAAAAATTTTGAAAAGCGAACCTCTTGTGATCCATTCATAAATCTCTTCTTATTTAAGGGAAGATAATTAATTAGTTTAAAAATTTAACATATAAGATCTCCACTAAACAAATTTACTCAAAAAGCTATATGTATTGAGTATAATAAAATTGAATACAGAGATCTAAATTAGAGATTAAATAGTTTCTTTTATCTGTTTTATGTTGAAAGCATTAAAATGACTTTGTTAAAGCCATGCAACATTTTAGTTTGTTCTATTTTCGTGTCATGCTTAGTGGAACCATTTTGTTTAGTTGCTTAGTAATAAGTTAAACGTGTGATAGTGTTAAATACTGGCACCTATTGTGTTAGATAAATTAGCTCATCAGAATAATAAGTTTAAGAATACTTTGATGTATTGAAAGTTATAGTATTATCTATTACGAATATTTTTTTCTAGTTAGAATATTTATATAATATTTGATTTTATATTTTAATGTTTCCGATTAATATAGTACAATGAGAATACGTTGTATTTCATAGGAAGGTTGTTTTATTAATTACGGTATTAATAATATTGTTTTTAATTATTTTATTTCTTTTAAAAGTATTTAAAAATGGTTATGGGGATTATTTCCTCCATTTTGCAGTAATTATGTGATCAGAACAATTATAATTAGTAAGGACTTAATTAAAATTATTATTTTATGTTAAATGTAGCTACCAACAACCAATATAAGTCTTAGCAAGGCTGTTTCGTAAGGATCCTAATTTGTGTTCTACGCTAAACGCTTACGTTTTATAGCAAGAACAAATCGATGGAAGAGATGTTTAAACTTGGTTGAAAAGGTTAAATTCTAATGACAAATTAGTCATATCCAAACCGTAATAGTAAACTTTCGTATAACAAGACTTGTACATTTTAAATTTTATTGGTTCATGCATTTGAATTTTTTTTTCTCTTAGAGCTTTGTTTTCTTTGATACGCAATTAGGAGCCCAGAGTGCTTGAGTGAAAACTTGCTAATCATGTTCGACTAGGATAACTAGTTATCCTATAAGCAGTGTCGTATCCGGTCTCAAGGGGGCTCCTTATCAGAATTATCTAGGGGGATATAACTTCTTACTGTTGAATATATCGTATATTCCACAACATGCGAGTAAGGAATCATTAGGACGTACTGACACTATGTTTTCATAACTTTATAATTTATGTATTCAGAGTGTTCTGTTAAAATTTTGGCCATCATTTAAGATTTTTTATACCCCTCGGAGCTCTTGAAACCCGGGGTGCGTGTCACTGATGCGACGGTAACTACGCCTCTGTATATAAGCTCCAAGTAATCTTATGAGGATTCGAAGGACCATCAAGTATTTCTATTTTTAAAACAACTACTTACGAGAGAGCCCAGTTGATTTTGAATTATCTGACAGTATAATTAAATATAACGATATTTGCTTTCTCTCTAATTCTACTACATATGAAACTACCAACGTTTATTTTGAACCTTGCTCAGTACTGTTTCATATTATACAATATTAGTAGCTAATAATATAATAAACCACAATTGTGCGTTGTTTTTTTTTTATAACAAATCTGTTCTTAATGTCGTTAAAATCGAAAATTTATTGTTTTATTTCTGTCCACTTTATTTTTTTTAATATATACCACAATTGTGCGTTGTTTTTTTTTTATAACAAATCTGTTCTTAATGTCGTTAAAATCGAAAATTTATTGTTTTATTTCTGTCCACTTTATTTTTTTAATATATATTGTAGAAATGAATAATGATTCTGATTAAATTGACTTAAAAATGTTTAACCTTGTTATTTAATAGATGGACCTATATTTTTGTTACTATTAGCGAATTAAGATAAAATTGTGTAAGATATATAGATTTAAAAATAAATGTCATAAAATTAAAATATCGTTTTTAAATCAATTAACCTATTTAGGCACCTTTAAAAATTCTATAAAAACTTTATCACATGTGGAATAGAGTTATTAATAAGCTAGACTAAGCGGGAATTTGTTTGGGCTTATAATGCCTATAACTTCAACTTATACATTTTCTTCATTAAACCCTCTACTATATTGGAATTGTCAAATACAGCTGAAGTAAATACGTAATAATTAATGAAAAACTGATTTCGAATTAACTCTTAATCATTCTACAAAGTTTTACTAAGCTTCAACGACCATATTATTTGGGACTGACATATTGTTGCAGACATTGAAACATTCAAAATAATTTAAGGAGATAACAACAATATTAAAGAGATCTTATGAGTTTTTATTACTTGTATTAAAATAAAACATTGATAATTCTAAATTTTTTGTGTTACCAATAGAAAAAAAATCGTTATTTTTATATTTCATGAAATGCCCGTGATTTACCTCGAGAGTAATATTTATAATAATCATTTAAATACAAACGAAATTGTGCATTATTTTAAGTCGAAATGAATAAAGTTATGTAAAGTTTACATAACCAAAAAAAGGTTATGTAAAATAAATATTTCATGTCTCAATCGTATTATAAATATACGAAATAAAATATACTTTATTATTAAAGTTTTTATTTTGGAAAGTGAAACACACGTTAATTAGTAACTTTATTTCGCAGCGAACAAAGATCCTGTATCAAACAGTCAAGAAGTGCCCAACTCACGACCTCCTGAACCAAGCCGTCCGCCTCCACCAGCACGTCCCCCGGCTGCACCTCACCAGCAACCGCCACTACCACAACCACCTGTAAATTCTGGAGGTCTTTTCTCCTCCATCAGAGGGGGTGCTGGAAGCTTTTTAAAGAATCTGAAGGACACGTCTTCAAAGGTCATGCAGACGGTGCAACAGTAAGTTCTATATCTGTGTAGGCGATTGATGATTCTATTTTACGATTATTAACTGTGTTATTTTGGTTTCTCTAGGTCTATAGCACGAACCGATTTGGACATAAGCTATATTACCAGCCGTATAATCGTGATGCCGTACCCTTCGGAAGGATTGGAGAGTGCATATAAAACAAATCATATTGAGGACGTGAGAGTGAGTGTCATTACTTATTATTTTATTTTTACTGAGAAAGAGACAGATATAAAATAACTGTCCTTTAATGTTTAACGTACTATAATGTGTACGTGTGTACACTAAGGTATTATCAAAACGGCTACACGCAAATTTGTATGGTTATCTATTATCCTAACAAAATATTTTGTGTATGAGAGAAAAAAACAAAAAAAATAAAAGCAAAAAGATAGATACTTTGGTTATAAAATTTGTTTAGTCTTATGTAGTGGTTATAAACATTGTAGATTAGTAAAATTTTAATAACCTTATATCAAATGACGATATGACTATATTTTTCTTTTGATAAGAACCAAATGTCTAAGACGTGAAATACTAAATAAATCCTACTATTACATATTAAATTTTGCTAGTTAAAGTTTTCATTATTGTAACTTGTACACTTTTGTTCCATTAAAGCAAGCATTATGTTTCAAATGTACAAATTAGTTTCATGCGTAATATTTTATATTTAACGGCTTAGGCAACATAATGATAGAGAACGCTCAAGGAATTACGTATGAAATGAAAAATAGGTACATTGGATGAGTGATTTTCATGACGCTCAAAGAATTATGTATGACATTAAAAAACGTACATTGAATGAGTGATTTTCATGTTCAATAACACTAAAGTACAGGCAGACAGAGATGTCTTCTTTTATAATATGTAAAGACAAAAAAATGGCAACAGAATAATCTATATATTAATACGTGAGGCAAAATCTTTGTACCCCTTTTTAACCTATTTCCCGTGAACGGGTGCACTTGAAATTTGGCATAGTTAAAGTTTATATGGCGGAGAAGTGCAGAAAGCTGTTTATTTTATATAAAATGCATTAGAAGTACATTAAATTAATTAAAATATGCACTACTCACATGTAAATAAAAAAGACATTTTGACAGCCGTCAATAATTACGAACTTCAAAAAAGGTTGTGAAGAAGGTTGCTATGCCCGACTGTATGTATTTATTAACTCTTACGTTCCAATTACCATTTTTCATCCTACATTCAACAATGATATCATAAAATATAACTATTACTGTAATGTTTATTAATTTTTATCGTGATCTCACTTCAAATGATGATGTAATAAAAAAATGAGCCAAATAATATTTTGTATAATCAAAATAAGAATTTTGTTCATAAAAGTAATCCATGAGTTAGACCTCCGCGGTTACAATGTTGCATTTCAACCTCATGTAGCAACAAAAAAGAATTTATTTTCAAAAGCTAATGGTAGTATTAAAAACATCTTTGTGTTGGATTCACCATTTGATTTTATTGTGAATCCATTACTTTTCCAAACGATGATACTGGACATATCACTATTTCTCATAATGAAGAGACTACATTTAATTCAATATCACCCAGAAATACCACCCACCCATGGTGTCGTGTAAAATTAATTGAAAATTGTGTCATGGGTTACGATACATTTCTTTATTCTCGTAAAGTTATGTTTGCTTAAAATTTACCACGTGATTTTTGTTTCAAATTTATAATTAATTAAAATTTTCATTAACACATAGTTTTTAATGTTTATATAATTAATGATGGCAATAACTAAAAAAAAAACATGGCGAATAACTGAGTAGCTATGATGAAAACCTTTGATTATTGAAGTTATACCCTTTGACAAAAGAACCCTAATAAAGTTCAAACTTTAAAAAATCAAATAACTGTGGTCGAATGTCGACCAATGGGCGTCCACTAGTCATAATTAATAACTCATGCAATAAACTATTTTGGCGCTCGCTTATTTCAAGCATTATGTCCGTCTTACGCCTATATATAATATGTTTATATGGTTGGTAGGCTTACTTGGAGAGCCGCCATCCCGGTGGTAAATACTGTGTGTACAACGCTTGTCGAGGTGGTCGCCTTAACTTTCCTCGTCACGTTCTCGTAACGGATGCGTATCGGGCATTATGGCCGACGTCAGCTCATCGCGCACCGCTTTTGGCTCCTTTCTACGCGTTGTTGCAGCATATGTACCAATACCTTGGGAAAGATGACCGAAATGCTGTCGTCATTATGTGCCCGGTAATAGACAGATTTTATTGATATTGTCCCTTGTCCAATTCCACTACATCATTTATTTGTATGACATACAAAACACACATATAAATCACACAAACACACACACACACGCACGCACGCACGAACGCATGCACGCGCGCGCGCACACACACACACACACACACACACACACACACACACACACACACAC
>JACEII010000026.1:62390-162145 GCA_014332785.1 Antheraea mylitta | reverse complement strand
TTTTTTTTTTTTTTTTTTTAATATGTTTAATAAATAAATAAAATGGAAAGATCCCACCTGGTAAATGCTGATTGTTACTTGTTGTAAAAAGACACCGCTTCACGTTGTCACACACACACAATAGTCACTGGTTTGAAGGTCCCCGATTTTAGGAATAACTTTTACAGTCACTCGCGAACCGAAGTCCTTTTTTTAACTCGAAGGACCATGAAGAAAGAGATGATTTAGTTTGTAAATGTTTATTGGTAAAATGGTTAATAAGTGGTTAATAAGTGGTTTATAATAATTCGCCGCTAATGGTAAATGGTAGTGAGTCGCGCGTGGTTGATTGCGAACTGAATACAAATTGTCTTAATACTAAAATGTTAAAGTGCACGCACTGCACAAATTATGTATAATAATACCTAACGAGCAGTTCGGTTGTGTAACTCCGAACAACTAATATTATAAAGCTGAAGAGTTTGTTTGTTTGGTTGAACGCGCTAATCTCAAGAACTACCGGTCCGACTCGAAAGTTTTCTTTTCGTGTTATATAGCTCATTTATCGAGGATGGCTATAGGCTACATATCATCACGTTAAAACCAATAGGAGTGGAGCACTAATAAAGAATGACTCAAAATCGGGCTATTTTTAGAGCATCTGCTGCGTGCCAATGACAGTATTATATGCGTTGCCATGGTAACATGGTAACATTCTATCGGAAATATTATCAGGGTTTATTTTTGTGTTCCTGTTCAAAAGTTTATTCTACGTTTTTTTTTATTGCAATTTTTGATTATACGTAGAACGTTGCTATCGCAAACATTTTTAAAGTCTATTTTGTGCTGCTATTCTAAAAGGTTAGTAGTAATAATATTCGTCCATCAATACAGGTGAAGGAATTAATCCATACTGCAAATTCTGAAGTTGTCAATATAATAATAAGCGCCAAATCTTCTATATAATATTTTGTACATTTTTATCTTCCTAATTTTCAAGACCCCAGAATACATGCTCCGTGGTACTATTTTTTATTCATTTCACTTATCTATACTATAATAAAACTGTAACAAGTCGAAATCTGTACATTAAATATTTTTTGAAAATGTTAATCAGGGTAGACTATGTTATCGATATAGAAGCCAAAAATAATCTATTTACAATTTTTGTCTGTCTGTCTGTCTGTCTGTCTTTCTGTCTGTCTGTCTGTCTGTCTGTCCCTATGCACACGCATCACTCTGAAAGTACGGAACCAATCTTGACGAAACTTGACATAGTGATACCTAATATAACGAGATTACATCAAATGTACTTTTTATCCCATAAAACGCAAAGAGTTCTCCAGGATTTAGGATTAAAGTCTAGAATCTAAGCCCGTATTACTCTGAAAGTACTAAGCCATTTTTAACGAAATTTAACACAGTGATAACTGATATTACAAGGCTACATCCAGGATACTTTTTGTCTCATAAAACGCAAGGGGTTCTCCAGGATAACGAAAAACAAAAATTTGTAGTTAACGTAACTAGACTTTTTTGCGACACCTTAGTACAAGAGCCGGCAACGTTGAAAGAACAAGAATTTTAGAATACCTGGTTCTTTAATATATCAATATATATATTTTGTATCATAGGAGGCAAACGAACAGGTAGGTCACGTGATGTTAAGTGACCACCACCCTTTATAGACACTAGCAACACCGGGGTGTCGTAAATGCGTTGCCAACCTGTATATTGGAGGAGGGTAAGGGAAGGCTAAGGAGAAAAGGAGAAGAGAGGTGAGCTTCCGGCGCTCTTACTGACCAAACGAAACACTACGATGCAAGCACTGTTATTTCACGTCGGTTTTCTGTGAAAGGTTGGTATTAGCCCGAAAGGACACTTGGTAGCCGGTTAACGTTGTATTTTTAATGCGCATTTTGATTTATGAATAGGTTTAGGAACATTTTTTTTCAGTAACTTTTAAACACAATTAAAAGCATGAATTTATCACAGTCAGACATATTTTTCTATAAACAATCATATATATACCCGCTGATATATTTAATAAATAAAAATGATAAATTTCAAACCAATTGTTTTTTTTTAGCAAAGAACAAATTTCATTTTATTAAACATTATCGATATTAAGATTTCACCATATCCAATGAAACAACAATAAACGTAAATGTATGATTTGGGATTGACGCCATCTTAAATATATGCGTCGATTATCAGGCTATACGAAACCGAAATACCTTGGGCCGGCGAGGTGAAATATCTCGGCGTCTCTTTAGATAAACACTTAAATTACGATTCACACACATTTAGAGTGCGAAACAAAGCCGTTATGGTCTTGGGTCGTCTCTGTCGTTTGCTTTGTCATAAGAGTAAAATATCCCCCAGACATAAACTCACTTTATATAAAACTTGCATCCGTCCGATTATGACGTACAGTTGTTCGGTCTTTGCACATGCGCAAAATCGTATTCAAAAGTTGCAGGTTCTCCAGAACCGAGCCCTACGTAATATCACCGGTGCGCCATGATACGTCCGGAATAAGGATCTCCACGGGGACCTGGAGATGCCTTCTGTCTGGGCGTATATAAAATCAGTCACACGTAGTTATTTCGAATAAGCCGCGAATCATCCCAGCCCTTTAGTGGTATCCGCCGCGAACTATGAACCCGTACCCAACGCTGCGCAGTATAGAAGACGACCGCGACACATTTTACCGACCCTCCTGATTCAATCACGTCAGCGAAAGATCAGTACCAGCCTATCTCTTCAAACAAAGCGTGTTCACGTTCACGCCCGCATAACCACAGATCACGCCGCCGTGGTCTGGGGATAAATTTCGCTCCCGCACACCAGATTAGGACCCGCTCGGCAACGGCTGAAACCTAAGTCCGTTCCCTCGGCGGGGAGCCCTTGAGTACTCTGCTCACGCGATACAGTGCCACAAAACTAAAGTTTTGACAATGCTACAACGCTACAACATCACACACATCACCTATACACACGTGCACGCCTACACGCTTACACGCTGTTATTCTTTTTCAGAGAAATAGATGACAAAGGGTTCTACCCTTATTTTTCTCCATCCTATCCTATCTTATATAGTTAAGAGAATTTTCTCCGATACAATATACATACAGGAGTTGTTGAGGCACACATGCATGTTTCAATAACTTATATACGTATATCTAGATAGATTAGCTTAGGTTAGCTCAGATAGGTCGCGATTTTTGCACAAAACAGGCAACAGCCCAAGCCGAGGTGTGCCGTGCATACTTGAGTTGGTCGCCCAAACATCCCAAGTCGGTTGAGTGCTTTCAGCGCTCGCCTCAATAGTTCGATGAAACTGTAAAGACCTTTCCAGGTCAACAGCGTATACATTTCGAAAAAAAAATGCGTCGATAACATACGCTGCCACAATTATCGCTATCTTTATCGTGCAGCCAGTAGTACTGCACTAAATTATACCTATAGCTATATTCTATACACATATTATTTTTATAGCAATAAATCGGTCTAAATATTGAGTTAATAACTGAATTTGTGTGAAAGATGAAATTTGTACTTATTTATATCTAAATATAATAATAATAAAATTACTGCTATTCTAGCATGGATTAAGATTACTTTTATTTTTATTTCCAAAAAATAGCATCAAGCACATTATTGTCAATACCATAAATGTCTTTCAATAATAATTCTATTTTAATAACGTATCAAAGTTAGTGAAAAATACATCCTAAATTTTAAAAATCAATATTTTTGTCTGTAAAGGTACGATATACACAAATAAACGCAACTCTTACCGGCAGCCAGATAGCCCGTTGTTCGGATGAATATAATATATAAAACTGGCTTAATTGATTCTTTCCGGTATGGCCTCTACCTATGTAGGTATTTTCGCCAATATCAAGTGTGACAAATAAACGATATAAATTTAATGTCAAATATTTAGTGTAACAATTTAGAATAATCTATAATAGAAACATATCAACATGGAAAAATTACCAAAAGGTGATAGGTACTATGTTGTGAGTGGTACAGAGATTATTTATAAAAATAAATTGGAAATATATTTAAAATACGTTTTCGAAACAGTTTATAACTCTTAAACAATAGTTTCAAGCAAGTGACAGTTGACGACGCTGTTTGACGCTTCGATACGGTGTTCATATATTTTTCTTTAATACAATGGAGTATAAAAAGGTTTTAATACAAGTTGAGAATAGTTATGATAAAGTAAGTGGTAGAGATGCTTATTTAGTTTTATGTAGGTTAGTTTTTATCTTAATTGATCCTGGTAGATGTTTTTTTTTTCTTCGAAATGACTACACTATTGACCGTGCAAGGTCTTAAAAGCTTCACCGGACTACACACAACGGAGTGTTTGATGGTGCTACGAACGGGTACTATGCTTATTTAAAAAAAAATTACATGTAATCTGGGTATATGTTTCAGTGAATCCGTGGATAGTTTGGATTCACAATTGGAAACGGTAGTTGTGGCTGTAATCGGGTATCAGTTTTATTCAATTTTTTCGCGTTTAAAAATACAATGGAAACCAGTGATAACCAATTTGGTGCTGACGAAGTTGCACGGGTCAGCTAGTGCACAATAAACAAACCATATTACATAAAACGCCACGAATTTAACACAATATAGAGTCAAATAGCACAAGATTATGAATAAAATATAAAATCCCCTACATGATAGACTGAAATCTCGTCAAAAACTCCTCAAAAAGTTTATTCTACGTTAGTTTTATTTTTTTGATTTGCGATATATTACGTATTATAAGAAGAAAGTGTGTGTATATAATATTAAAATATGAAATTTTTGATGAATACATATATCTGCGGTGCTACAAATATCAACATTTTTTTTTTAATTCTGTCGATATGTCTGTTTGTTTATTTGTTCTGGGTAATCTCCAAAACGGCTGGACCAATTTGAACGGTTTTTTTCTTAGAAATGACTACACTATTGACCTAGCAAGGTCTTAACAGCTCCAACGGACTACAAGTAATACCTATGTGAACGGGAATTATACGGGCAAATAACTATGTTATGATGAACTGTTATCTGTGCATTCGTATGTGTAAAATTGACCAAAAATATGTTGTTCACTATAAACATGTGCGTGTGACGTACATAGTACTGGACTTCAAGAATAAATATAATTGAAAGTCATATATTTATATGTGATTTAAATTATAGCAAGGTATATTAATAACTTGATTACATCAACAATATGGACATATTATATCTATATAATAAAAGATTTAACACACATTGTTCGATAATGTATAGCTTAATATTTTCATTACTTTCTTATATAGTGTAAGTGAGCACTGAGGGTGATACATAGATAGTAGTTTAAAGTTCCAGCTATGTGACTTATGATAAATCCTATCCCATTCAATACACTATTAGTAATCACAAATATAATGTACATGTCACCTGTTACTGTAGATGATGTGCATGTCATACTTACAAATATTTTTGAAAGAGTATTATTGTTATTTACACATCTAATAACAATTTTAAATTTATTTAATATATTCAAAAAACGCGTGCGAAGCCGCGAGTAACAGCTAGTTACTTATAGAATGAAATTGCTTACTAAGTGAGATACGTATGAGTACTCGTACAAATCAAATTATAATATGGGGCCTCACGAATCATTAAAGACTTAAGTTTCAGGAATTTGGAATCTTAACTATGCCCTCCCAATATATTTTTGATAATTTGATGTATGTCCGCAAAAACTTAGATATGCTGGACGAAGTAAAAGACCAACATAATTGAAATACTAGGAACTGCTACAAGTTGGTCATTCCATGCTTCAGGTTCACTAAGTCCAATAACAGTTTTTTAGGTAATAGTTTTAGGTTTTATAACAAAATCCCAAAACAGGTTACCGATTTGACAGATAGTGAGTTCAAAAACAAAAGGGTTTTAATATCTAAAGGCTATTATAAGGTGGACCAGTATGTGAACGATTGTGGCGTCTGGAAATGACGCTCAGCTCTGTGCATCCACTAAAATCTTTGTAATTACGAGTATTTGTGCTTTGTGAAAACATGTAACATGAACAGATTAACCAGATCGAGTTTCTTGCCGGTTCTTCTCGATGACTGGATTGTTTTCCGAACCGGTGGTAGCTTTGACTTTCATAAGCGCCTTCTCAGGGCCTAAATAGAATAAAGGATATTATGATTTTTTTTTTATTTTCACGTTTTCTTTATATCATCTACGTGTTTTGAGTTGAATGCACATTTTTTGCGTGATCATATCCTAGAATACTGAAAGTGTCTAACCTTTCACCTTGTATAGAATAATTCAATTCATAAAAGTATGCAATTTTTCATCATTGTTTTCTTATGACGTTATCACGTAAAATTATCCTCCATAAACCGACTTTACAGACAACCAATTTTTTTACTGATTGACAGGGCGACCTCAAAGCACACCTCCCGACCAAACGCAGTCAACTAAGGATCCATTCGCCGACCTCGGTCTTCTAGGAAGCAGTATGCCTACAGCTAGCGCTGCACCACCGGGGGCAATGCCACCACCTGCCTCTGTCCCAGCAGGAGTTATGGGTGCTACTGGTACCACCCCACTGGTGACACCACGAGCGTCCCCAGCCCACACTCCTGCACATCAACCGCATACGCCTGCTCGATCGCCAGCTCATCAACCAGATTACAGGTATGCCTGTTATTTGTTGCTACTTGACATTTTAAAGTAAACTAATGTTTGGCAATTCGTCGAACATTGAATATTATTATTAAATAAAATGGACAGAATGGTTATATGATTAAAAATAAATTTGAGTTTAAAATTTTAATCCAATCTGAGTTACAAATTGCAATTGTAATAATTGTGTCATTATAGAAAAAAGACATTAAAATATATGCATGTTCAAAGGTACGGAAAATATCTAACTGCTTTCAATTTTTTTAATGATAACACTGAAACTCGAACGTAACTAAACAAAAGAAATAAGAGAATACTATTCATATTACTCTTGTTACTTCTCAGCGGCTTTTCCGATCAGTAAGACCAGAACATATTCTGGACTCGAAATCTGTTTGCTACTTTATACCATACAAAAGAGAACTATTCTCTTTGGATTTATTACTTATCAGTTTTTACATCGCTAAATTTTTTTTTTTTTTTGTTTTATTAAAAAGAAGTACAGCTAATCACTACATATTTTAAAACAAAGTCCTCTGCCATGTCTATCTGTTTCTTTGCGATAAACTCAAAAATTACTGAATGGATTTTCTTGCGACGAAGGTGTAGGTATATAATTTGTCAAGGTTTTTTTAATTATCAGGGTGGGATAACGTCCGCCAAGTAGTAACATGTATACGTTAACATGTGAAAAAGAGACTTTGTACCCCACAGATTACCTCACACATGCATATATACACATGTGATGGAAGGGTTTAATTTCCCTTACTCGAACTGAATCGAGTAGTTTAGTTTGTTTCGTTTCCGATATACATGTAAGCATTTGTGAATCATGCATTTTCAATTGTATGACTCACAAACGAATATATATACGAATAGTAAGAATAGTTTAGTTAGGTCAGACTCTGGTTCTTTCGGTAACAGCCCAAGCCGAGGTGTGCCGTGTACCCTTGTGCTAGTTACCTAAACAAAATCGGTTGAGTGCCATAAGCGCTCGCCTTAGTAGTCCGGTGAAGTTGTAAAGGCCTCGCAAGGCCAATAGCGTAGTCAGTTACAAAAAAAATGTGCCCATTATTGCAGTCGAATAAATTTTTTATACCTAATAAAAATAATAAAATACTTTTCCCAGTCGAACCCATTTCGAAACGGCGAAAACTCCCGGGGAAGAGAAAACAAAGAAATCGACGGACGTGTTCGGCGATCTGCTCGGCAGCCAGGGGTACCAGTTCGCGACCAAACGCGACACCGGTCCTAAGACTATGAACGCTATGAGGAAAGAAGAAATGGTCAAAGACATGGACCCGGATAAATTGAGGATTCATGAATGGGTGAGATTTTTATACATTCAAAATCCTTTCTTCTCCTTTTCGTAACCCAACCACGCGCACCGGGCTTCAGAGCCTTAGTTATACGGTAAATCCTATCTGGGCACGAACTAATAAGTTTCCAAAGTCTTACCTTTACCGTACCGTGAAGCTGTGGAACAATTTCCCTGCTAATGTGTTCCCTCCCTCCCATAACATAGCGTCTGTCAAGTTTAGTGTCAAGAGACATTTATGCATGGCGGCATGACATCGACGACGGATGGTGCGTCTCTCAATAATCGACATTGTTTTTGGATTGTATTATGCTCAACATCATGCACAGTGCAGTCACTTTGCTGTGCTACAATAAAAAAAAAATCATTGTTATGAGTCAAGCTATCATCACCCACTGCCCTTTTTGCACCAATAGATGGCGCTGTACAATATTTCGGTGTAGTTGTATCGCGGTATTAAGAGGAACGCCAAATTAATAACCTTGCCGGTGCTTGGTTTTTCGGATTTCTACATCACATTCGCTAGTATAAGAATTTCTATTATTCAGTTGATATTGTTAGATTCTCATAATTCATCAACGATTCTAAAATCTAATTCTAAAATTATATCTTCTAGTAGACTGCCATCATTGAGTAGGTAATGATATTACAAGTTTCTTGCGGTCAATTCAATGAACTAACAAGATGGTGGCCGTCTTGTTAGAATTTTCCAGGGAGTTTTTGTGGCAAGTCAGAGTTCATGCTTCGTGGTATTATTAAGATCCACTTCACTTTTGCACAATAACCAATCTATATTACGTAAAACACCACCAATATTATAAAATATAAATCCAAATAGAATGATGTAATTCGGTAAAGCTTTTAAGGCCTTGCTAGGCCAATAGCGTAACCAGGTCGGAAATAAAAAACGAAATAACAGAAGATTATGAATAAAAATAAAGTCCACTACATGACATTTCAAGACTTATTTATTTATACATTATAACATACAGATAATAAGTAACTAAGTTTACAATTACAATGTATAATTTATTTTTAGTCTGCTATATTATACTAAATTATATGTATGCACATCTATGCTTAATAAATACAAACATGAGATCCTACATGGGTATGCTACCTTAATTATATTATATTAAGGAGATACAAAAACTCCATATATGTGCTTGTAAAGAATTGTCATAATAAATTCCAGACGGAAGGGAAGAAAGCGAACATTCGTGCGTTGTTATGCTCCCTCCACACGGTCGTATGGGAGGAGTGCCGCTGGACGCGCTGCGAGATGTCGCAACTGGTGACACCTGCTGACGTCAAACGGAACTACAGAAAGGCATGTCTCGCAGTGCACCCGGATAAGGTAAAACATTACTAATCGTTATATTTTTTTTTTCCAAAATCTAAAAAATACAGTCACGTAATAGTGAGCAACTGTTGTTATTATTTTACTTAACTATTAAATATTATACATCAGATTTTTACCTGAGATTATAGCCATTAGAGCCGTTTTACAAAATTCACGAAATAAATTTTGATTTGTTTTGTATTTACTAAATTTTGTAGAGAAATTAATAACTTTAAATTATGGTGACCTTTACACTGTGCATCGATACCCTTATTTGCATTTATTTATGGTTATTTTACAGCAAATCGGTACATCAAACGAGAATATAGCGAAGATGATATTCATGGAACTGAATAACGCGTGGAGCGACTTCGAGAACGACGCTAAACAACAGAATCTGTTTCAGTCTTAACTATAATATATTGTTATGGTGCCACGTATTTATTCAATAGTTTTAGAGATAACCAGTAGCAATACAATATTCTTCCTAGAGCATTCCAATGAAAATAAACAATATAGTAGTAATATATTAAACTGGATAATTACTCAGTACACAAACGATTTTAAGACTGCATAACGCGATATATCTGTCACATTTATGTCAAATTGACAGATATATGACGTATATGTGATGTCATATTAAGGTCATGTGGTACTGAGTGACATTGGCATAACTAAGTGCGTGGAATTGAAAAACAATGACAGATTAAACTCAAACCCAGTGTCATAACGATAATCTAACATCTAAGCTTATGAGGTCTTTTTATTCCTATATATTGCGTAAGATGATTACACTTCATTTATCCAATAAAAAGTGCTTTGTGGATAGATATACAAACAAATACTTTTTATTACCGAGTGTTTAAAAACAGTCAGCTATAAAACATATATACGAGTTAAATGTGGATCATTCAGGCAGTTGTTGTTTTTAATCCTCAATACTATAAATAGTTAAAATATATAATTTAGAGTAGTCTATAAGTGCTTTTCGTATCCATCTGCTGTGAAATTAATTATTATTATAAAATAATATATAATAAAATAGCTATTGATAATAATTAATATTTGAAATAATTTAAAAACATTAATACAGATTGTATGAGGAGAATTCGATTTAAAGAGTTGCGGGATTGTAATAAGAATATTAGAAAGATGGTTAGTGTATGAAAACATCGACGTAATAGTTAATATAATTTCTACTTCATATGAGTAGAATCATATAATATATATTTAACATTTTGGTAACATTCGTTGACATCACAATACGTGTGTATACAGTATATAATACAGTTATATAAACATGACACATTGTGACCTGTGTGTTACGTCATATTAAGATCCTTGATTTACTTGGTAACATTGCTATAGAAAAAATCTGCAATTAAAGCATAGCTCAATAGAATATAGATGCTTCCTATATAATTTTTTTTTAATTAGGTGAAAATTGAAATTTATATTATTGTTAGATTATGATTAAAAATTATAAAAAATATTATTCTCTCGTTATTTAATAGTCTTATTTCATGATCTTATATTTCTCGTAATATTATTACGTTGCAAACTTATAAAATTCAGTATTAGGATTAATCTTCAATTTAAAACGTTATTGTGCCAGCACGTAGTCACTTAGATATATACTACATTATTGATTATAGTATGGTAAAAGATGCAATTATTTCTTGTATAGTTTCCATTATGTCGTGAGTACAATTTTTACTTGTGCGTAAAATAGATTCGGCGATTGGTCCATTTTAGTGTCATTGTTGTCATTGTACATACTCGAATTATAGAATTTCCCATTGACATATAATGAAAAGCCATTTGTTTTTAACCTGTTCAGTGCTGAATTACTAATATACCTTTTGCGCTACTCACCTTTGTTATATAAGTAATTCGTGTGAAAATTTTCATGCTTCTAGAGCTTTCAGCTAATGTGCAAATACAGTTAAACATTCCTAGTAATGTATGTATATTAGCTTCTATATTCTAATCTACCATAATAAATGGACCATAAATAGTGTTGAAGCATTTATGAAGACAATATCTCTCTTTATTCATACGTCATATTTTCATGTCCAAATGTCAATTGTTTAATTTATTTCTGTTTTATTATAATTGCACCTGGAAAGTAGGTATGGTATATATATAATTCTTTTGTCGGGTGTTTGTGCTTGAACACCTAAACGGTTGGACAGATTTTGATAAGTTTGTTTGTGTGTATTCAGTTGGATTTAAGAATGGTTTAGATTCACAGTTGAATGCCGTCAACTGCCGTTGATTATTAGGATTTTTGCAAAGTCCGTCAGTCCACTAATATTGTGACACAATAACAGATCGCACGCATGCGAGTAAGCACATAACACAAAAACTTTGTGCTCACGACTCATGATGGGAACTACGAGTATATCATAAAACCTAGCCTTTATCTTAACCCAAATTATGGATATAGCTATAGCCTGCAATATAGGTAAGTGAAATAAATATATACTTCCATATTCAACACCTATTCAATATGCATGAAATAGTAGGTACTTAAATCTAATAAATAGTAGTAACAAGTTATTATTTAGTTTCACACATATTTCTGGTGGAAATATAACGATTTATGTTAGAGTGAATGCGAATAAAATCTGGGTAAATGTCTTTATTATAGTGAATTATATGTAGAGTTACTAGCTGGCTACGAAGAAACTCTTTTATTATGAGTATAGCAGGTTTTTGCAATACAGTTAATGAATATTGAAATTATTTCAGTGCTTTTTTTAATGTGTTGTTAGAATGCATGTGTGTGTGGTCATTGCAAATTGTCGTTTTGTTTATAGGTTTTTTTTATTTAACTTTACTGTATACAAGCGGTTTCCAACCAAAAAAAAGTTCATAGAACATTTTGTAACGAAACAGTATACCAGTACAGTCGATTTTTTTTTTCGCACAATTAATTTTAACTCAGTTATTTTGTTTTAAAGCGTCTGTTTATTATTATTTCGATTAAAAGAATAGATTTTTAAGTAGCGCAGAAAATTTTTTTTTAGGTGTACTAGAAGAGTTTGGAAACCGCTGTCGTTAAAGTTTGTTTTAGTGTAATTCCAAGAAATGAAGTTATAGTTCATAACAATTTGAAATGATACATATAATAACAACTCGATGTTAATAGAGATTAGTTTATGAAAGTTAATTGAGAGCTTATAAGGTTAAGTTTGTACATTCCTAATTTAGAAAGTCGTGATTGCTTAGCGATACTTTGTCGAATTTCGAAAGTTGAGTCTTTCAAAATTCGACAAAACCCACTTTAATCGTTAGAAGTTTGTCTTTGAAAATTGGCTTTACGCTGTTTGATGTTTTATCTAATCGTGTAATATAGTTGAGAGTAAATTGATCATTTAATGGGCATTAGATTAAAACGCATTTCTATTTCCTTTAGCATAAAATATATAATTTCAGTAACACAATGTGAAACATAACTATTCACTATAGCAGAATCTTGCAATTAAGTCAAATAATAATTTCTGCATATGGGTTTTATTTACATGATACGATGCTATGGCCGATATATATTCTTTAAATATTATTGGTAGCGAATTTAATTTTTAGCGAAACGTACCTACACGTTAAATGTTTGTTACATTATTATTACATATAAACACAGTAGTTTTCTGAATACATACGATCTTAAATTATTTTGAAAATTTTGGAAATTATAAAAAAAAATCTCTTTTTCTTTACTTTTTGCAAATTTTCGTGTAGTATAAAACGATTACATTACGATCGTGTTTACCTTTAAATGTATGTCTATAGATTGTACGTAGATATATACTTATCAAAATTAACTAGAAATGCGTTGATATGTATATTTTGCTTTAAATTAAAACAAATGTCAATACATTTAACAAAATTGTTCGAAAATAAATCATACAGACGATAATGTATTTTATTTTTCCTACTTGTCTCACTGGTACTTCTACAATTCGGTTCGCATACTTTTATTTGCCAACTGCATATTTTACAAAAAAAATCTAATACACCTTCCAAAAAATATAGTTTATTTTTTAAATATAAAACTAAATATTTTCTACTTGTACATGAGTTTAACTTGTTTATTGAACAAAGATATCGAGATTTGCAGTAGATTTTCTGGTAAAAATATGTACTCATATTTACGTATTTTCAAAAGAATCGAGGTTAATAAATTCTAACACTATCTGACAAATCATTATGAAAGTTGGCATAAAAACAGAGTTTTTATATATATTTCTATTTATAGTCGTAGGTATTAGCTAACAAGTCGAAATCTGGACATTAAATATTTTTAATCAGGGTAGACTATGGTTATCGATATAGAAGCCAAAACAAATCTTTTTACAATTTTTGTCTTTCTGTCTGTCTGTCTGTCCCTATGAACACGCATCACTCTGAAAGTACTGAACCAATCTTGACGAACCTTGTCATAGTGATAACTAATATTACGAGATTACATCAAAGATACTTTTTGTCCCATAAAACGCAAAGGGTTCTCCAGGATAAAGGATTAAAGTCTAGAATCTAAACCCGTGATAACTGATATTATAAGGCTACATCCAGGATACTTTTTGTCCCATAAAACGCAAGGGTTTCTCCAGGATAACGAAAAACAAAAAATGTTAGTTAACGTAACTAGATTTTTTTGCGACACCTTAGTACAAGCTGGTTCTTTAATATGTCAATATATATTTTTTTTGTATCATAGGAAATAAACAAACAGGTGGGTCACGTGATGTTAAGTAACCACCACCGTCTATAGATACTAGCAGGGGCACTCCAGGGGTGTCGCAAGTGCTTTGCCAACTTGTATATGGGGGAGGCGGAGGGTAAGGGAAGGGAGAGGAGAAAAGGGGAAGAGAAGTAGGCCTCCGGCGCTCTCACTGACCGAACGAAACACTACAATGCAAGCAATGTTATTTCACGCCGTTTTTCTGTGAGAGGATAGTATTAGCCCGAATAAGCTGACCCATTCATGCTGAAACCAGTAATAGCTTCAGCGTGGCTCTACCACCTACACAAATTATCAATAGACAGAATTTAGGACACCTGGTAGCCGGTTAACGTTGTATTTTTAATGTGCATTTTGATTTATGAGTAAGTTTAGGTTTTTTTTTCAGTAACTTTAAAACATGTATTTATCATACTCAGACACATTTTTTTATAAACAATCATATGCCCGCTAAAATATTTTATAAATAAAAATAATTAATTTCAAACCAATTATTTTTTCCATAGCAAAGAACAAATGTCATTTTATTAAATATTATTGATATTAAGATTTCACCATATACAATGAAACAACGATAAACGTAAACGTATGACTTCGGACTGATACCATCTTAAATATATGCGTCGATAATACACGCTGCTCCAATTATCGCTATCTTTATCGTGCAGGTAGTACTACACTAAACTATAGCTATAGCTAAGTTATTCTATACTCATATTATTTTTATAGCAATAAATCGGTCTAAATATTGAGTAAATAACTGAATTAGTCTGAAAGATGAAATTTTTACTGAAAATGTCTTTCAATAAATATTCCATTTTATAACGTTTCAAAGTTAGTGAAAAAAAAGACATCCTAAAATTATTTAAAAATCAATATTTTTGTCTGTAAAGGTACGATATGCACAAATAAACACAACGTTTATCGACAGCCAGGTAGCTGGGATGTAGTTCGGATGAATATCTCTACTAATATTATAAAGCTGAAGAGTTTGTTTGTTTGTTTGGTTTAACCCGTTTATCTCAAGAACTACCGGTCCGATTTGAAAGCTTCTTTTAGTGTTAGATAGGTCATTTATCGAGGATGGCTATATGCTACATATCACCACGTTAAAACCAATAGGAGCTGAGCACTAATGAAGAACGTCTCAAAATCGGGCTATTTTGGAAGCTTTAGCTGCGTGTTAATGTCAGTATTATATGTGTAGCCATGGTAACGCGATAACATTCTATCGCAAATATTTTCATGGTTTATTTTGGGTTCCTATTCAAAAAGTTTATTCTACGTTACTTTTGTTTCCAATTTTTAATTATACGTGGTACGTTTATATTGGAAACATTTCTAAAGTTTATTTTGTGTTGCTATTCAAAAAGTTTAGTAGTATTAATATTCGTCCAATAAGATAGTCGAAGGAATTCATCCATACTGCCAATTCTGAAGTTGTCAATATATGTAATTTTCTTCTACGTCCAAGATAATGTAAAGGTATAAGAGCCAAATACTCTATATACCATTTCGAAAATTTTTATCTTCTTAATTTTCAAGACCACAGAATTCATGCTTCGTGGCATTATTTTTCTTTCATTTCACTTATGCACAATAAACGAACCATATTACATAAAACGTCACCAATTTAACACAATATAGAGACAAGTAACAAGATTATGAATAAAATATAAAATCCACTACATGACAGACTAAAATCCCGCTAAAAACTTTATTTCTACGTTAGTTTTGTGCCCAATTTTTTATTTGTGATATATTACGTGTAATAAAAGTAAAGTGAGTGTATTTTATATTAGGAATATATGTGATGCTACAATTATCATTTTTTTTTAATTCTACCGATGTGTCTGCTTTTTTTATTCGTTCCGGGTAATCTCCGAAACGGCTAGACCTATTTGAACGGGAATTTTACGGGCAAATAAGTAACTAATTAGCTGTTTTATTTTAAGCTTGCGAGTTCAGCAGACGTTGCCCACCCTGATAATAAGACAAACTATACCTATACCTTGCCCAAGAATCATTTTATATATTGGTGATAACGACATGAAAATGCGTTCTGTAGGTTTTGATCTTATCGCGAACATACATATAGACAGACGTGGAATAGGACTTTGTTTTACACTATGTAGTGATAAACTGTTATCTGGGCATTCGTCGTTCGTGTGACGTGCGCTGTACTGGACTCCAAGAATAAATATATATGTCAAAAAGGCAGCAAACAGGCTGACGGCCCACCTGATGGTAAGTGGTTACCACCGCCTATGAACAACTGTAACACCAAGGGCATCGCTGTTGTAATTGAAAGTCATATGTTTATATGTGATTTAAATTATAGCAAGGTATAATAATAAATTAATTATATCAACACTATGAACATATTATATCTATATAATAAAAGGTTTAACACATATTGTTCGATAATGTTTAGCTTAATATTTTCATTACTTTCTTATATAGTGTAAGTGAGCACTGAGGGTGATATATAACAGTTTAAAGTTCCAGTTATGTGGCTGATGATAAATCCCATCCCATTCGATTCACTATTAGTATTCACATATATAATGTACACGTTACCTGTCACAGTAGATGATGTGCGTGTGATACTTACAAATATTTTTGAAAGAGTATTATTGTAATTTACACTAGATGTGTGATCATATTTCATATGATCATATTTAAAAAAACGCGTGCGAAGCCGCAGGTAACAGCTAGTAATATATAAAGCTGGCTTGATGGATTCTTTCCGGTATGATCTCTACCTATGTAGGCAACATCGCCAATATCAAGTGTGACAAATACACGTTATACACTCATCAAAAAAGTCTAAGCAACATCTACTAATTTAAATTTTAAGATGGTTCTTCACATTATAACGTTGTATTTTATTTTTGAAATAATATCTGGGTTCTATGATGTAAAAATAACAGCTGTTGTCTTTATAGGTTCTTTTAATAACAGAAATGAACAATATTAGAATATACTGTAGAAACTGAGATACATAAGAAACTAAACTTTTTCTTTACAAAATGAAATTTCTAAAGAAAATGTACTTATTGTGAAAGAATAGAACAATTGAATACAAAGTATGGTCTCCTCTGCTATTCAGAACTTGTCGGCAACGATTATTCATTGAATTAATGAGACTGTTTATGTAATCTTGCGGTATTCGCTCCCAATGGAATTGTAGCAAATCCTTCAGCTGTTGGGTTGTTGTCGCTCCGTCCAAGTCCTTCAAAAAACGTCTCTGGAGCATGTCCCATGCGTGCTCGATGGGGTTGAGATCTGGCGATTGTGTAGGTCATGCCATACCCGGATGTTCTCCGTTGCAAAGTATTCACTGGTTCGCCGAGCTGTATGTGAACGCGCATTGTCATGCATTAACCTAAAATCGGAGCCAAAGGATTGTGCAAATGGGTAGACATAAGGTCTGAGAATATCCTCAATGTAATTTTCAGCATTCATGTTTCCATTTACAAAAACGAGCTCAGTTCGCCTGTTCTCATAATACCCGCCCAGAACATAACTGTTGAGCCGCTGTATGAATGAACTTCCTGAACGCACGTGAGCCTTTCAGTATTTCCGGGCGGAAAAAAACATAATTCTATCCCATTGTTCCTGGGTCCATGTTATGCGTTCTCTGCACCATTCAAATCGACGAGCGCAATTCCCGTAGGCGATTCGTAGGCCGTACTCATGCAGTCGATTTCGCACAGTTAGAAGACTTGCATCAACACCACTTGAAATTTGTAGCCTCAAACTTATCTCTCGAGCGGTTAATTAACATCGGGTGGCGTCTTGCAGTCAGTTGTATGTACCGGTCTTGCCGAGTGGTTGTACTCCTTTTACAGCCTGCTGTTCGGATGCTGTTCAGCGGGTTGTCCTGTATTATTGTAGCGCTGCCAAAGACGACAAATAACACTTCTATGAATGCCCAAAATGTCGAGATACCTGAGATTGATTACTTTCCGCTTGCAACATCCCTACAGCTCTTTGCATTTCATCTGCCATCAAATGACGTCGCTTCATGACGTAAAGAATATCTAACAATTCAATTTTGTCGCTAACTTTATTTAAGTAGTTGGTAAAATTATAAAATCAAGACTAAACGTAGCAATTAAAACGCACTTAACCTGGATACTAGCTTTGGGACAGATTGGTCCCAGCGCACTTTTTTAAAAAATTTTAAATTTCCCGCCATCGGCAAAGACATTTAGTACATGTACCATATGAGTCTATAAATCTATGGTCACAATAATATATTTAATTATATTCAGATTATATATGGTTTTTATATTATCATGTATTTGATATTATTTTCATAAAAATTATATCTAATTTAAAATATATTTCGTTTTTTTTTTCTTATGATCGATAAAATATTGTATATTTTCTTGAAATAAGTTTTATATGAAATAAGGAGAAAGAATAATAGTAAAGTTAATCGGCTGAAAACTATTGTTATCATATTCATTTGTCTAAATTATTCAATATTTAATTTGATATATTCATATTGTAGTAGTTTAATGTATATTTAGTTCAGTATTTAATGTAAAATATTTTTTCTAACCTAAAAGTATAAATTCAAAGTATAAATTCTAAGTTGGACATTTCGTGGTTTATTACAAAAAATAGTTCTTAAAAACTAAATAATAATGTAATAATATTTAAATACATTTTGCATAATAATTGGAATTATACATTACATTATTTATAATTATTCAAATCTTGTAATAAATCCAGTATTTTTTTAAACCTTATACTGCCAAACTGTTTGCTAACCTTTGCATCATAAGGTCTATTTTCGTTTGTATGGCGCTTAAATCTTTATGGTTTTTCACTAATACAGGTGTTAAATTCAAACAAATTCGCAGTCATTTGAATTTTATGAAAAAACAAAACATAATCAATTTTTTTTTTACAACCAGCCAGTATGTCGTCAATAACAAAAAAGTTTATTTACCTACGCACTTTGTTTGAGTAAATACTTAGAAATTAATTAATATAAATGGTAAAATTTGTAACATCCACGCATGTCGCTCAGACTTTTTTGATGTGTGTAAATTTAATGCCAAATATGCAGTGTTAAAACGTAGAATAATCTACAATAGAAACATATCAACATAGATAAATTACCAAAAGGTGATAGGCACTATGTTGTGAGTGGTATAGAGATTATTTATAGGAATATATTGGAAATATATTTAAAATTTGTTTTCGCAATAGTTTCTAACTCTTAGACAATAGTTACAAGCAAGTGACAGTTGACCCTTCGACGCGATGTTTGACGCTTCGACACGGTGTTCATATATTTTTCTTCAATGCAATGGAGTATAAAAAGGTTTTAATACAAGTTGAAGATAGTTATGATAAAGTGGTAGAGATATTTATTAAGTTTTGTGTAGGTTAGTTTTTATCTTAATTGAACCTGGTAGATACTAAATACCTACCTACCTAAATACCAACAGGTTCTAGGCTTATATTAAAAAAAATCACATATAATCTGGGTATATGTTTGAGTAAGTCCGTGAATTGTTTAAATTCCCAAGTGGAAACGGTAGTTTTGGCTGCAATCGGGTATCCGTTTTATTAAATTTTCGCGTTTAAAAATACAATTGATAACCAAGTGAAGATACTTTGGTGCAGACGAAGTTGCACAGGTCAGCTAGTAAAAAATAAATTCCTTTGCTCGATCACTAAACTTATTCCTACAAGTGTGCCAAATTTTAATAAGATCAGTTTATAAAATAGCGTTTTGAAAAAAAAGCTGCTTAATCACTTAACAAACGTAGCACCACGTGATCAGCATTTAGCTTTTTTAGTACCAACACAATTTCTTCAATTCAATTCAAACTATTTTATTTTTTATAGAGACTATTAGAATTCTGAAATCACAAATGTTATGCATAACCATCTATTTATCTTAAATGCAAAATCTAACGACAACAAAAAAAAAGTGCAGACGAAGAATCAGCAGAAAAAAAACAATAGTAGTTAGTTATTCAGGTATAGTATGAAATCAATTTTAAATATAACTGTCAATATACTGGAAACGTTATTTTCGCCATTTGATAATAGCTAATTACACCACAACTTTTTTCTGGGCTTTTAAAGAGAATTTTCAATATTTGATAATAAATGAAACAAAACTATCTTAATCTTAATTTATTTCCTATTTAAAACTTAAAAAAGACTAATTCATATGTCATCTCTGCTCAATTTTGACATCTAAACAGCCATATCGTTCTAGAAGCTCTTGTTTCTTTCTTTTCAGTAGGGCTTCTTCTACGTCCTTCTGTGAGGGCACGGCGACGTGCGAGGTGACCACAGGTTTAATCAGTTCCTGATCATCTTCTATCCTCTTGTCATCGGGCTGTAATTAGTTGTATACATGAAAGACTCATGACAGTATGAAGAACTTCAAGCCAAGTGTCTCTGTATAGATTATTCAAATAAAAGTGATATCAGCCATAAAAGAATGTGAAAAAATGTGTTTGTAATCTTAACATATAGTAGAAGTAAAACTTCTTTGAATCTAAATGACAAAATAACTTTCTTAAAGTATGTTTTTTCTATTAACTAACACCTACGACTTATGGAAAATATCAATATAACAAAAGAACTCCATAAAAACCCTGTTTTAAAACCCTGTTTTTATGCCAACTTTCATTCGGTTAACTCACCGATGGTGTTAGAAAATATCTCTCGATTCTTTTAAAAATACGTAAATATGAGTATATGATTTAAGTCAAAACAAAATCCAATCAAAATTACTTTATTCAATTCAGGCCCTAAGAAGGCACTTATGAACGTCAAAACTGCCACCATTGTAGTTAAAAACATAATTTTTCTACTTACATCTTCTGGATAAATATTTTCTTCTTCTGTAACATCTTGACTTATGTTTTGCTCCTTATTCCTCTTCCATTCATCAACTGCTCGAGCTATAGCTGTAAAAAAGAAGATTCCTTAAACATCCATATATCGCAATTTAATACGCAAAATCTAAAGAATCGATTAGACACAAAAAGGATGCTAACATCACTTGACCGAGATTGTGAAACCATTTTGGAATACCTTAAACAAGACAATACTTTCACCCTTTCCTACAAACACAGGCTGGGAACGCACTTGTGACTCCACTGGTGTTGCAAGTGGAAGTGATCACTTAACATCAGGTGAGCTGTCTGTTCGTTTACCTCCTTATGACATAAAAAAATGCGAGATACTTTATAGCAGAATTTACTACATTTAATAAACTATCAAATAATTCTCTTGTTATATGAAAAACTCTTTTACATTTTCCTATGTTTCCATTTTTATGATGTCTCATGTATTTCAAAGCCATACAATGGGATTCTAAAATAGTCCGTATCGAAATATGTCGCCCATCTTCCGGAGATTTCCATCAATTTTTCGCGAAAGGCACATAAAGCGTGCCGTGGTGCATTTAAAGAGTTCTATTGGAGATATTGGAGCTAATATGAAGAGCGATAAAAGGCGAACTTTAGGAAAACTGCTACTACACCATCATGAGGAGCAAGTGTAATGTTATGATAGTGTATTTAATTTTTTACTTCTGACACAAATAGCATTTAATTTACCGACGGACGCAACTATATAACAGGATATTTAATAAAAATGTAATTACATTCTTTCTCAGCCTCAGTCTCCAAGGGCAGCAGCAATCCGTCATCGTCATCCCTGTAACCGTAATAGTCTGCGTCGACGTCCCGCATGAGGTCGGCGCGTGTACGTCGCGGCGGAGGTGGTGGCTCCTGCTCAAACAACTCTCTAACACCTGAAACAAAACAAACACATTAGTATCTCATACCTCTAACACACATAATTTATTTTAATCTACACATATTTTGATATAAAATCCACAGATCATTTTAATATTACTAATTGTTGTCCAGTGTTCAATCTAAGGCCATAATAAGGGAAACAAAGTTGTTCCTTCACATGTAAATGTTAATCTTTAGATATTATCTATCTGTTTTTTTATTTCTCGGTGGTAGAAACAATATTCAGTATTGTGAAAATATTGTAGACTAGCTTGCCCATATTAATATAAGTAAATTTAAATTATCCCTCCATAAATAATAATAATTGTAAACTTTAAACTTATATTTTAGTGTCTGTAACTTAGTACACTTTAGGAAAGTTTAATTAATAATTTATTTATGATTTTTTATACCCAATTTATAGTTTATACCTCATTTACCTAAACATAAAAAATGTTCTACCTTCCAAATTGTTAATAGGTATACTTCGAATTTAAAAAATATCTTATAAAAAGATTTGCCATGAGAGATGATTCTTTCGGAAGATTCTTAGAAATTATACGAAATCTATGAAACCTGAAGGTACCTGGTAAATCTTTCGCTGCACCAAAGTATTTGTATCCTCTATTGCCGGGAACTTCTTTCCCGTCCTGGTCCAACATTTTAGGTCCCACTCGAGCGTGATCCGGACCACCGAGTGATTTTATCTGCACCTCCCAATGACGTTTTTCCCGCATTAATTTGTTGATTTCATCGTTTAAGTCACGGATACGAAATTCGCCGAGACCGGCTAAAATAAATTATTAATTGAAATATAAACATTTTAATAAATCATTTGAGGTCAATTGGAACTCGACAGTTTGTTAGAACAAAGCCCTAAATTACATATTTAAAATTCAGATGCAAATTCGAGTAATATATTAGTAACAACAAAATGAACAAGTACCAAATCTCATAGTGAATCCTACTGGAACCCGTCCAGTGGTAGATTTTCAAGCATAGTTCAATGCTATTTTAAGTTTCAGCACTATTGTAATTTCTTTGACATGGATGTACCATTCTCATCATATCATTTGATTTTTTTTTATTTTATACATTTTGTTCTATCACGAGGTGCTCAACCCTATGCCCGCGGCGTATTACATGACTGAGGACAATTTTTAAATGGCTCGCGTAAGTGTTTTTTCATTGCACAAATTTTAAAAGTTACTAAAGTAATCACTGTCAGTGACTCGCCAACAATATTTGAATCGTGTATTTGACCCAAGTAATCAAAAATCTAAGATGCCTTGTTCTGTATTAGAGTAGACTAAAATATGTCATTATGCATTTATTTTCAATTTATTTCAATACATGTAGAATAAACGATATTAAGTAAAAAACGTAACTTTCAATTTTTTTATTGACAAAAAGCTCTTCAATAACTACTAAAATATAAAGAAAGGAAATTTGTTTTTAAACACAGGGAAGAAAGTGCACATTTTAGGTTGCATTATGCGTGGTATACGAAATGAGTTAGCCATTTTCAAGAGTACTTAACTACAAAACTTGTATTCTACAGAAGCTTGAGTCTTCAATTTAGATTGAGTAATTACATTTTCAAATGAGTAAGACAATATATTATGTAATTTGATATCATTTTTGATAAATAAGTTTCCAGTAATTTCTTTACTTCTTACTCTTGTTCTTTTTTTGCCCAACCTTTTTATGTTTTCTATTGCTTTTAGTTTTGTCATTCTTTTTTTCCACTTTGGTTGATTTTGCTTTAATTTCGCTCGAGCTACATTGTTGGGATATACTGTTGTTTACATTTTCAGGATATCTATCTGACGGTGCTTTCGGGGTTACTAGTTCTATTTCTAAATCAGTCTTCTTGTCTTTGGTCTCCATTTTTTTGCCGATTTTCAAAATGAATACATCCTTTTGGGAATGTAACATTTTCTCCATAGCGACCGGTGCAGGGCAATTAGTAGGCGTAATATTAATTATTTTTCTATCCTTTCTATCGCAACTTTTATCGCATCCGTTATATGTGTATTTCAAATTTGATGTATAAGTATTGTGACTTTTATCAGGATTGCAAAGATCTTTTGGAAGTTCAAATTGAATTTGTTCCCCAGCATTATAAGAAGTGCTTTCACATGAACATAGCTCTTGAATCTTATCATATTTACCCATTTTTTCATATTTAGAAGTTCTAGGTACCCTTATTTTCAGTTCATTAGCATTCATTTTTGTAAATATTTCATGGTATTTAGGATATTTCGGTCTACCATCGCGATGATAATATGGTGATTGATGGTATGATTTCCTTGAAGATGTTATACTCGACATCTGCGATGTTGGACTATCATCTCTAGTAGCAGGCAATGAGTGGGGATTCAATGGTTTCCTTGTGACACTACTTTCATCTAGGAGTATTTTACCTTGATCATCCATCTCAACTTTTTGACATGAGTACATTGATATACCATTATCCTCTTTTAAAAGAAAAGACGTTCCCTGCGGTTTGGGTGAGGTACAAAAAGCTGTAGTGATTTCCTTGCCTAAGAAAGACATTCGTGTTGTCACTTCTATGACCCCGATCGAATCTCGTAAATCATTATCGCCACATGACAGGTAATACATATTCTTCGATAGTGGTGTTGACGTAGTACAGATTATGTTATCGTTTGGTTGTTCCTGTATCCACTTTTTACACAGCTCCTCTCGTAACTTTACAAATTCTTTTGTACAATCCATGCGTGTTTCTCCAATCTTTGTTACACAGCTTGAACATGGTGGCTGCTTAGTCAGTTGTATCACAATTTCAAATTCTTGTATACTACATATTTTATCATAAGTCATTGCAAACAAAGTCGATTTCCCAACATTTAATTTGCTGAAATTATCAATTTTTCCATATGATCCATCATACAATATTATCGGTTGTTTTCCTAAAAATGTTGCAGCTATTATGAGATTATTGTAATCAATATCAAAACACTCACATTTCATGTGAATTTTGTTTATTATTATTTCAACCAAAAATAAATGATATGGAAAATTTACGTCTTCCTCTTTTACTGAGCATATTTCTTGTTTTGTGCGTGCAATGTCGTCAGATAAACTTTTAATAGATTTTCTCAGTGCATTCGCTTCATTTGTAAGAATTCTGCTCATATTAGCTATTTTGTCAATGTTACTAGTTATCTGAGGAGATTGTGAATCTTCTGTGGTTTTTGAAAATCGTTTAATAACTTCTGTGAGATTTTCAACTTGGTTTTTGATGTTCTTGCCCTGTTTTTCTATTTCTTCAGGTTTGATAATAAGGCTTTTGTCTGTTGATTTTTCTTCTCCATTTGGCCTCCCTACACTCAATGATGGACTCATTACATTACCATTATTAACTTGAATAGAAACAGGGAGTAAATTAGATTCAACTCCTGGATTAGACTTGTGTAGAGGTACAGAGGGTAGAATAGGTGGAGTTACAGTATAAGTTTTCACAGATGGAACACCAGATAACTCATGTTGAATTGAACTTGTTACATACATATTATTGACAGAAGCAGGAACAGGGGTCAGATTAGGTGTAACTTCTGGATCAGACCGAGAAGGTAGATTAATTGGAGTGCTAGTAAATGTATCTTCCAATGGAACAACAGTTAAATCACGTTGAGTTGCACTTGTTACATAAGTATTATTGACAGAAACAGAAGTCAAATTAGGTGCAACTCCTGGATCAGACCTCTCTAGAAGTACAGAGGGGAGATTAGTTGGAGTTCCAGTATAAGTTTTGTCTAATGGAACAACAGGTAAAGTATGATGTGTTTCAACAATTTCGTTATCTGTAGGAGTTGTGGATTCGGTAATTGATGTTCTATATGTTTCATCTAGAGGCTTTGCTTGTCCATCAGTTACCGTTTTGAAGTGTTTCTCTTCAAGTGGTATGGTTGGTAGATTCAAAGAATTACTTACAGTTGTTAAAACACTTGGCGATTGTGATTTTATACTTGAATTAATTTGAGATCTTATACTGGGTTCTTTTGATATATTCTGTACTGAAGATCTGTTGATGGTACTAGGATACATATTATCCATTGTGTAAATAAAAAAAGAAACAGAAAATTTTACTTATGACATAATTATGATTAAAAATCATAACCCAATAGATCATTATATTATTTTAAATATATAGTTTAAGTAATATAGTATAGTTTTAATAATAACCTTTTTAATAAACCATCTTTTTAAGTAAACATAACTTAAACAATATTTTAAAATGATTAATATACCAAATGAGTAGTACTGGCACTAACATGTCAAAATTATTGTACTAGCAATTTAAAGCTAATAAATCGAACATATAATAATATATTGAATTTGTGTCATAATTGTCCACAATACATATTAACAATAAACTCATACTTTTACATACACACCATTTTGAATCTGAGCGACTTTTTTGGCGATTTCTCTAACAATTTGCAGTCGCCACTTTTCAGCTTGTGGAAGGTCATTGCATTCAGAGGCAAGGTATGGTCGGCGCTCACGCTGCCCCCCTGCTTCCTGAACCTGAGCAGCACGCCAGCGAGCAAGGGTTGTCCTGTGTAAAATGTTATGTATCACCATTAGAAATTGTTTTCTCTAAAACAAAAATTGACAATATTGATTTCTTATTTATGATATTCTTATAAATATATATATATTTATGTGTGTATTAGAGATATACTATTTCTTTTGAATTACTAATTTCTATAAAAAATTATTTACCTTCTTTCAAAGGCTACCCAATAATACTCAGATTGTCAAAGAACTGTTTTGTCCAATACCATACTATTACAATAATATTCAACCTGAGACTTTAAATGTATGTACTGAATAACTAACTGTGACTAGAATTATCTACCATATATAAATTGCAGTATGTTTTATTACTTACATAGCTTTTTCTGCATTTCTTGCCTGGGAAAAAAAAGAAAATATTAATGTTAATTGATTTTACAGTGAAAATGCAAGTGATAATTTAAAGTTTAGTTGGTATTGTAGGTGGTAGAGCCACACTGGAGCTATTATTGGTTTCAGCATGAATGGTTTGCCTGAAGAAACAATGCCTGCATTGTTGCATTTTGTTTGGTTACTGAAAGCGCTGGAAACCCACCTCTCCTCCCCTACCTCAAACACAGGCTGGCAATGTACTTGCAACTCTTCTGGTGTTGCAAGTGTCTGTGGACCGTGGTACATAATAAAAAAAAACAATAAATATATATAAAACAACAAAATTATAGTATTCTAAACATTCAAAATGCGCCTCTGCAGGAAAAATCATGCTCCGTTGCACATAACTTTAAACAAATATAAAAATAAACTATGCGTCTCAGTGGGGAAAGGGGGGTGGAATTTGAAATGGGAAACCAACCTCTATAAAAGTCGACCTTTAATAACCCCAAACTCGTGATGCGAATTTCTAATGCCAACCCGCTATCTTCATACTGTACATAAATATGTGTAAATTCATTGCCATATATAACACCAAAACAATTTAAGGATATGTCAAATTTATAAATTCTTATAATAATACTTTTAATTTTTTTGGACTATATTCTCGACTACATTATATTCAAGACTCAACTTACAGCTACCCATAGATCATCAGAAAGAGAACTATGACTTAATTTTGAGCTAAAACTAACTTCTCGATGTGTTACATCTCATAACGCCCCAAAAGTAATATAGCTACAATAATAAATACTAACAAAAGCAAACCAATTCTATGCTTTCTATCAAAGTACAAAGTTTAAACAGCATAGATTGTTTATATGTATATAACTCCATATAAATCTGTTTCGTTAGTTAGTTACGCTTCCATAATTCTAATCATAAATCTATACATTACGCCAACACTTCCTCTTAGACACTTAAAAGGACCGCTAGAAGGATTTTCAAAGCAACGTAACAATACTATCTAACCTATAATTAAAACTTACCATTTTTATCTAAAAATCACTACGGATAATCAAGTTTTAAAAATCTTACTGCACATGTAATCTTTACAATCTAAACGTAATGAACGCAAGACTCGTAAATTGTTATCAAGATAATTATTCAATTTGTTTTTGCGATCTAAACAAAACAAAACATGAACTTATCGAGCACAGACTATTATCAAGCGTTATGTCACAAGCGACTAGAGATACAAATGATACATTTGTTTTGCTGTATTAAAACATCGATAAATCACTATTAATAATCAATATTTTAAATAAAACTTTTTAAGAAAAAATTAAACCGCCGAAAAAACTGAAGCAAAAAAAAAATTTTAACTTTATTAATCTTAATAACTAAGTTCTCAAAGTTGGAACATATATGTGTACCAAGAAAACATACCTTTACAACTTTTATATATATTTCGTATCGATTAATTTTTTAAACTATTTCAGGTCGATAAGGGAAGAAACATAATCCATCCACTTTCATGTGTAAACGTGTATGCGTGCACGTGTGGAGATGATATGTGTTGTTGCAGTTATGTAAGATTTTGTCACTGTATAGCGCGAGCAGCGCACTCAAGGGCTCCACGCAGAGGGAACGGACCTAGGCTTGAGCTGCTGCCGAGGGTGGCCTAATCTGGTATGGGCCACAAGATTTATCTTATTATATGTATATGGCATGCCTAATCGTGACGCACCCACGTACAGAAACCAACAACAGTGACTGTCTTCTGGATTGTTGCGTAAAGTATTAGCCAGAGTGTATCCACGATAACGAGGAATAGAGCGATAGTAATTACATCGGCATTGGATATCTCTCAGTCGGCTCGCCCGGGGTAGTACCACCCTCTCACAGAACACCCACTTAAGGTAACAGTGCTTGCATTGTTACGTTTCGTTCAGTTAGTAAGAACGTCGGAGGCTCACCTCCCCTCCCCCTTTCCTCTCTCCTCACCATTGCCCACTTTCCCCCATTCCTTCCAAACACAGGTTGGATACGCATTTACGACTCCCCAGGTATTGCTAGTGTCTATGGACGGCGGTGATCATTTAACATCAGGTGACCCACCTCTTTGTTCGCCTCCTATGATATAAAAAAATAAAATAAAATGGAATGTCGATTTGGCATCAAGCCTTAACGACTAAGAAAGAGTTAAGATAAGCAAGAAAACATCTTAAAAAATGTTTTTGATTAAAAATATTCCATGATCCTGCACCTTATCAATGGGTGGTTTTATCCATTCCGATAAAATAGTATCATCTAAGAATATTACTTGGTTCTAACCAAGAGTGCATTTTGGCAGATTGATTTTAATATCGTAATTTTCTGAGTGTCCTAGTACTGTTCGTAAGTGTTCACAATACATATTATTGTCAATTGAAGCGATGAGATCATCAATGAAAGCAAAAACGAAGTCGAGACTTTGAAGAACTTCGTGAATTTACACCTGAAAAGTTTTTTTTTATGCTAAAGCAAACAGGTGGGCCCTGTTGTTAAATGGTTGATTTTTACATTTATTAACTAGCGAGTCCAGCCGGTGTTGTTTTGCTCTGATTATAAAAAAATCCTTGACAAATTATGTACCAAAATCTTTCCCATGAATCACTTTAACCACTAGTGAAAACCGTATGAAAATGCCTTCAGTAGTTTTTAAGTTACAGACATACAGACATTATTTATTTTGTTGGCGATCCCAAGATTACAAACAGTATCGAAGCACTAAGTCTAAGGAGAGACGTCGCCACTTTATGTGTGTTCTAGCATTTGTATAATGGGTTGGGTTCCGGGGAATTGTTTAACATTATGCCTGTACCTCCTTTCCACCATCGCACCGCTCGTCATCGGCAGGGAATTCATCCCCACACATTGGAACCGAAATGATCTCGGACAATACGGTTCCAAAGTGGTTTCCTTCCACGAACGATCCGATTGTGGAATGAGCTTCCGGTTGAAGTTCTTCTTGGGGACTACAGTATGGAGTACTTTAAATAGGTTATTTAGGGGTCGGCAACGCACATGTCACATTTATGATGTTACAAGCGTCCATAGGCTGCGGTGACAGCTTTGCATCAGGCGGCCCGCACGCTTATTTGCTACAAACAACTTAAAAAAAATAAGACAAACGCTGTATAATATTTAATAATCAAATTCAATAAAGTCGATGTAATAATCTTGTACATTGTAATCGGCACTGAGTTGTGTAGACGCGAAAGCAGTAAGTAAAATAAAAAGACAGTAACATTCAAACTATATATCGCACACCTAGATAAAGACTAGCTCATCTCTAAATATCACTTTTTTCAGAAATCGAAAAAAACGTTTCACTTCATTTCTATTTAGTATATTAAAAACTTTGTTATATGTTTTCGTACATTATTTTACGTAAATATTTATTATGATAATGGTCTTCTATCAAATAACAGTAACACTTTATAATTTTAGTTTTTTGAGTTAGGTTGGTATTTATGACAAAATCATTGTTTAATATTTTTACTAAATCGAATTGAGCTCATATTAATGGCTTTTTTTTAATTAGTGCACTATTATTTTGTATTTATTTATCTAGTATTCATCAAGAATAGTAGTGTATCTATATTATATTGAATTTATTTTCTGTACGATTGTCATAGTAAAACAAATATCTTAAAAAAGAAATTACCTTTATTTAGGTTACAAAGAAACAAAACTTTTAAAAATCTTTAGAAAAATCCTATAAACCTACGAATAGGTTTGTTAAAACATAAACATAAATTAATTGTATCGAAATGGATATTAAAAAATTACATTAATTAAAAAAGTACATCTGTCCTTTCCTTGTCAGCATCCTTTTCTGATCTAGAAAATACTTTTTCTTTTAAATGTTGCTCATAAGCCATTTGTAGGTTTCGTTTTGCTTCTTCATTTGAATTATTGAATGTTTCGCAAAGGTCACACGCATCTTTTTTCGGGACATGAAAAGAATACCTAAAAGTATACCTAAATTATTTTAAGTCGGCGCTAGACAAGCAAATTAAAAGTTTGGAGATCGGCGGTCTCTGGGCGGCCCGCTCCGCGGCTTGTCGGCTGTTGAGGCGCAGCCGCCGACTGCGGCATCGAGACCACCAGGAGGAAGCCCAGCTGTATGTCAGCTACAGGAAATGCAGGAAGACCCTGCAGACTGCCATCAGCCGGGCGAAGGAAGCGGCATGGGAGGAGTTGCTGTAAACGCTGGAGGGTGATCCTTGGGGGGCACCCGCATCGAATCGTACGCAAGAAGTTACGATCCTGGGCGCCCCTGGCGACGGAGACCCTCCCACCGGAGGTGGTGGCGAGGGTCGGGGGAGAATTAGTTCCCGACCCTCCGCCGCTATCGGCACCTCCCATGCCTCCGCCTCGGCGGAAGTTGAAGAGGTGCCTGACAATCCTCCCCCAATTACGGAGGAGGAGATGGAGAGGGCTGTCGAACGCCTCCTCGACCGGCAGAGAGCGCCCGGCCCTGACGGGGTTCCGGGCCAGGTGCTCGGCATTGCGCTGGGCCATCTCGGGGAGTGGCTTCGGGAGCTGTTCGACCGGTGTTTAGCGGTCGGACGGTTCCCAAAGCCCTGCAAGTTAGGGCGGCTCTCCCTTATGGCGAAGGAGGGCTGCCCTCCTTACTGCGTGTCCGGTTATCGGCTCCTTGTTCTGCTGGACGACGTCGGGAAGGTGCTGGAGAGGGTCATCGCTTCCCGGGTCATGCAGCACCTGGAGGGAGCGGGGCCGAACGTATCGGCCCCGCAATCTGGCTTCTGGACAGGGCGTTCCACAGTGGATGCCCTGTGCATCCTTAAGTCGCTGTCTGCGGAGGTGACCTCCCAAGGGGAGAGGGTCATGGCGGTGTCCTTAGACATCGCCAACGCCTTCAATAGCCTGCCGCACGGTGTCATACGGGAGGCACTCCGATATTTCGGAGTGCCCTCGTAGCTGCGGTGGCTGTTGGAGGCGTACCTTGAAGAGAGGGAGGTCGCCTACGTGAACGGCGACGGGCGGCTTACGATCGCAACGCTCGCGAGCTAGTGGAACGGAAAAACTCGCGGTCGTGAACGTGAGCGTTGTGAGCTACTACCGGAACGCAGTCCTGGTGGGGAGTTTTTGGCGGGATTTCAGTGTGTCATGTCCACTACATAGACATAAGATACTGTATACTGAGATAGTGGATTTTATATTTTATTCAAAATCTTGTGTTATTTGACTCTATATTGTGTAAAGTTGGTGGTGTTTTATGTAATATGGTTAGTTTATTGTGCACAAGTGAAGTGAATAAGAAATAATACCACGGACCATGAATTCTGAGATGCCACAAATCCTCCCGGAAAGTTGTAACAAGAGAACCATCATCTTGTTATAACGTTGAAATAACTGCACGATACTACTTGAATATGAATCTCCTGACTTATCCTGATAATTTTAAATCTAACATTGACTTTATCAACTCAACACTTGGAGATATCAGAACATTTTTAAAATGATTATTCGAAGACTAAGGAGATAAAATTGTCTGAAATATTATATAGAAGATTTGGCGCTTTAAATTTATTTGGACATAGAAGAAAACAGACTAAAGAATACATAAGAACTATCCGTATCGATAATTTCAGAATTGGCAAAAGAAACGCCTTGAAAATTAAGATTAAAAAGATGCTTAAAAATTTACGTAGTATTATATACAAGATATAGCGCGTATGCCTTTGTATTAATTTGAACAATGAATAAAACTTACTACAGAGTATACAAGAACCACATATATTGGCAGTATGAAATTAATTCCGTCGCCTGTCCTATTGGACGAATATTATTACTACTATCTATGGATGGAAGTGGAATAGTTATTTTTTATATGAATAATAAAATCAAGGCAAATATTTAGATAACATTTTTTTTTACTTTGTTGTATAGTTTCTATCTCAGTTTCTATTATTATTATCTATTTTAACGCACATAGTATAGAGAATAGTCCATTATTATATTTTATGATTATAAACTAATTCAAATGTTGAAGCTTATAGGTGTAAAAGTATGTATTAAATCGGAACTTGTTTGAAAAATGTCGCTTCAGTCTTGGAATAACTGCCCTACTGAAATTTTATGCCAAATATTTAGTAAACTTGAAACAACTGCATTATTGACTTGCATGAAAGTAAGCTCTAAATGGAAAGATGTAGCTTATTATATTGCAAGGGTAAGTTGCTTTATTTTTTTACCATATCCTATTGAAAGTAATCAAAGCTTGTATACTACTATAAAACATTTAAAAATAAAATATAAATTGTGTTAGTATTGACATACAGAGCAAGTTATAGTTATAATCAAATTCAAATTTCATTATATAAAAGAACTGAAAGTTAGTTTAGTAAGATAAATAATTTCAACTGCTCTTGGTTGAAGAGAGCTGGAATTAAACTAACATTATGAGTTATAAATAACTAAGTTTTACTTCTGTGTTGGAGTAATGTCACACAGTATATATATTAGACCCAGTCTAATAGTCCCCTGAACTGAGAAATGTTTCCACTAGTTTTTAGTAGCCCTCATATTTCGGATTTTGGATGAATGCTTTTGATATATTTTTTTCAACCTGACAAACGTTACTAGCCAGATTGGCTTTTACAGCTTCACCAGACCTAATCTGGTTTTATATAAGGTACTCAACCTTATGGTAATAAGCTCAAGGAGGTCAAATTGGCCAAATGTTGGCTTAGTGATTGCAACTTCCTTCACTAAGTTAAACTCAACTAAACTTTAATTCTATACATTATGAAATGAATGTAAATCTAATGTGTCTTTACTTTTTAGATTTTGTTGAAAAAAATGGTTGTAGGTTTCTAGGAATAAGAAATAAAATACATTTCAATCATTCTTAGAAATGTCTGTCTGTCTTTCTGTCTGTTTATTTGTTTGTTTGTCTGTCTGTCTGTGTGAATATGCATGACTACCAAAGTACTGGGTTTATGATGAAACCTCAACAAGGAAATTATAATTAAAAAAATTATAAAGCATATCTTCAAGAGACATTTTGTATTTGTTTCATTAAAATTGGTTCACTCTATTAAAATCTATTATAATTTAAATGGCGAAACAACACAGTACAGTACAAGAGAAAAGTATATAAGTAAGTTCATTCAGATGATTTTATTACTTACTATATTTTTTCAAAAGTCTCCATGCAGATGAAGTCACAGCTGCAGCTAGTCATACATATAACAATTAGTGAGACATGTGTGTGTGCCTCACAAATTCACAATATACTTTGAAACTTTTTGGATTTGAATCTTAGAAATTGCATCCAACACAAGAATTATGTAAACCTATAATTGGAACTTGTTTATGTATGTCTCAATTTAACATTTGCATCGTGTACATACAAATAAAGTATCTATAAATGGTTGACCATGACAGTAATCATGCTTTGTACTATAGTGATTCTTTACCTTACTATCACATGGCTATTCTCATTAGCCTGTTAGGAATATATCTGACAAGAAATATTGTTGATGCATATTTAGGAAGACTACAAATAAATAATTAACCTTAATTCACAGAATCAATATGGAGGCTTAGATAAGGTTTTGAATAAAACATTAGAAGATGGTGGAATGTCATTTAGAAAAAAATCAGATGCACATTTTAGCTATTCATGTTTCAATTCACTTCTTTGGTATAATATTTGTAATGCTCAAATACATGCTTCTGGACCATTATGGGACAATAAAATTCGACATATGAGTATTTATCAAGGTAAATTAAAATTATATTTAATAATTAAAACACTGTTAGGGTAATATTTCCACACGGTTTCTGTAACAATATAGTAGTAGTCCGGTTAGTCAGTTAGGTAGTTAGTAGTCCGGTGAAGTTGTTACAAACCTTGCCGGGTCAATAGATGTCAGTTTGAAAAAAAAAAAGGTTTCTGCAACAATTTTATTCAATTGATTACATGTCCTGTTCAATTGTCAGTTATTTTGGTATGTCAGTATACATCTATACCACTAAAATATAGTGGAGAAATATTATTTACCCTAATTATATGTACTATATAATTCTTACGAGCTCATCTCAATTTAACTTCAAGGTTTTGAATTACACCATTTGTAACAGATTCAGGGTAAAACTGCACTGAAATGAGAGCATTATGCAGTTACAAATGCCTTGAAAAAGTTTTCACTATCATTTTGAAATGTTTTCCACAAAGTTTATAAAATTTAAATTACTTGTCAAAGTACCAAGTAATAATTGTAAATTGTATAGACACAATTCCACATATGTATATTATGTGGGTTGTTAGTTCATGAAAAAGATTATACTTTTATTTAAATTTGGACAATTCTTTTTTATAGAATCTGAAGAATTTGATGTTGTATATTGTTCTTTGGTTGTTGAGATTATTTAAAGGTATATATATATATATCCTTCCAGATAATATTATTATAGTAAACAATGATGGAGTTTCATATTTCGATGCCGAGAAATTAAACTTTAGACGTCATTATGATTTCGACTGTAAGTTAATCTTTGGAATCTTTTTTATTTCCTATGAATTTTAGTCTTCGATGATGTTATTGTATTATTGAACAATTATTCTTGCTATTAACTATTTTATGTTTTTCTGCTGTTAGATACTATGCTGTACATATTATGATTTTGATATATATGTACATAATATAATGCTGGTAATACACGGATACAATAATTAATTAGATATTTGTGGTAGGTTTTGAGTAAAAGCATCTTGAAGTGCTCTCCTTTTCACACTTATTAATTGTTGCTTATTGATATCATGTTCACTCATTGCAATAATAGTATCGGATTATTATCATTTTTGATAATAATAATGGAAACATCTACTACTAAAAAACTCTATTGATTAATATAGTTTTCCAACAGAATAATCAGGATAAATTAATTAGTTATCCATTATTACTTGTTGTAACGATGGGTATAGTCCACGTCATAGTTTATACCAGATAAGGCCCCCCTCGGCAGCGGCTCAAGCCTAGGTCCGTTCCCTCGGCGTGGAGCCCTTGAGTGCGCTGCTCGCGCGATACAGTGACACAAAATCTTACATAACTGCAACAACATTACACATATCAACCCCACACATGTGCACGCATACACATGAAAGTGCAAGGGTTTTGTTATTTCCCTTATCGAACTGAAAAACTCTCAATTTTCCGATAATAAATATATGGAGGAGTTGTTGAGGCGTGTATGCTTGGTACATATATACGTTTCAACAACTCATTCATATATGAATAGTTAGCTAGGTTAGCTAAGATAGATCGCGATTTTGCATGCAACAGGCAACAGCCAAGCCGAGGTTTGCCGTGCACTCTTGAGCTGGTTGCCAAAATAAAATCGACTGAGTGCCTTAAGCGCTAGCCTTAGTAGTCCCGTGAAGCTGTTAAGACCCTGCTGGGTCAATAGCGTAGTCATTTCGAAAAAAAAAAAGAAACTTTGATTCCGATTGTGTGACCTTGTAAACGGTTTGACAGCTAGTTTACGAAAACCTCGTTATATGAATTGAGTAGACATACACGTACATACGAGATATATAGACATATAGAATATTTGCAAAGAATTAGAGATAAAAATGAACAGACAATAAACATTAAATGGTTATTGGGGTTAAAACTAGAAATGGACAATAGTAGCCGAACAATAGAGTTACAAACAAAGCTAAAATATTAACAGTTTGCCCACGTCGTCTATTTGTCAGTTATAATTAAATCCAAATAACATTTAATAACTTGGTGGGTGAATTTTGGGTGATCGCGTATTTTAATTGAATGATCCTCCTAATGCAATATTTATTTTTATCTGTGAGACATATCTTCTATTATATATTGTGCAAATATATATATATGTATTACAATACCGTTATCGTTTTGAGTTCCGATTGGGCGCTCAACGTGAGCGGTTGTCCGTTTTGCTACGCGCTTCGATTTCGATACTCGTGATTTAGTGACGTCTGTTATTACTTCGGGAGTGTTAGTCATTGTTCCGATCGGGCACACGTGCACTGCACTGCACACCTGCATTCTTTTCCTAGAAATTGAGTGAGACCTTTCCATTGTATTTTATTTATTGCTTTATTTAATTCTTAGTATAATTATTTGTTTACTCAGTTATTTATCTATTTATTTACGTAGTTCTTTAGTAATTTCTTTATACATTTATTTACTCTTCAATTATTTATTTAATTAATTATCTATTTACTTATTTGTTTTCTATTTACACATTTTATTTACTTGTATATATATTACATACGTGGATAGTCCCGTAGCTTACCGTTTGGCATGCCCCCCTGCCCTTCAGGCAGAGAGGTTGGTTCGTGGCGGCCACTCCTCCGTTAGGTCATCAAAATGGAACACGCAGCTCATTTTAGAGATTTTCTCCTACGACAGGGCCCAAACGCGGATATCGATGCTAGTTTGTTGCGTTATTCAGTGAAACTACGCAGTACGTGCCCCGTGTGGCAACTGCGAATTCTTACGCGACTCTCTTGTCGCAATCGCCGTCTGACGTCCGAGATAGGGGCCTAATAGAGGCCCCAATACCGAGCTCCAGCTCGGAGGCTGGCTCCGAGATGGAGCTCGACGTAGCGGCGTCCGCCGAGCCGCCTGCGACTGATAACGCGCCCGTGATTCCCGCACCTTCAGCACAAAACGTAGATAATGACGGGTATAAAATTGTCACTTACTCTTGACGCCGCGATTCGCGTTCGTCAGATTCTGACTCGGGTTCTACACCCCCCGAAAAGTTAGTTAATATAAATAACGCCCGAGTGCCAACGCCAACTACATCGACAGTCTCTAAGTCACGCGTGGGCGGACCTAGCTCCGTCTCTGTCGCTACTTCCCAACCTACGGGTTTCATAGTTAAGAAACAGCGCCCCCCGCTTCCTGTCACGATCAAAGACAAGTCCAAGTGGACTTCTATCTCGAATCGATTTAAGACACGTTCAATAAATTATACGTCCGCCCTCAGTACTCCGGCGGGCATTCAAGTTAAATGTCCCATCTCTACCGACCATCGTGCGCTAACAAAATTGCTTAGGAAATCAAAGTTAGCATATTTCACTTTCGCACTCGAGGAGGAACGCCTCCTTCGCGTAGTGCTTCGCCGCGTCCCGGCAGAGATCTCAGTCGATGACTTCTCCCTTAAGGAGAACAATTTCCCTGTGCGTGAGGTACATCGGATGTACCACCCGCGCACCCGCGCTCCCTACAACATGGTGTTTGTTCTCCTCAACCGGTCGCAGGAGGGCAAGGCCATCTTTTCGCTCACATCTGTGTGCGACCTCAACGGCGTCACCGTTGAGCCCCACGCAAGACCCATATTCCGTCGCAGTCTCATAACTGCCAGTTTTATGATCACTGGGCGAGGAATTGCCACCTCCGCCCCAGGAGCGTCAAGTGCCTAGGAGACCACGCCACGAAGGAGTGTGCGCGCACTCCCAGCACTCCTGCACCTCCGAGTTGCGTATTGTGCGGTAACGCGGGTCATCCCGCGAACTATCGCGGTTGTCCCCGCGATAGTTCGCACACAACGTCCCTGTCAGGCAAGACTGGTGCTCAGGGCACCTGCGGCCGCCGCCCGCCCTCCGCCTCCACCTCTCATGTCCGTAGAGGCCTTCCCAGGCCTGCCGGGCGCCTCCTGCGCCCCGGTAGCGCCCGCGCCCACGACCTCACCGCGCTCGCCACCCTCTGTGCCGCGCGCGGCCCAACCCGGGTGGGCCCCTGGGGGCCCCTGGGCCCCCCGACCCCCCGACCCCAGCCTCAGGCACCGCCGCCACAGGTGGCTTACACCTCCTCCTCTTGCACCAATAAGGTCGACTGTTTGAAACAGTTGCTCCGCGAGCACGACATGCAGGAGGTCCTCGCTTTCCACGCCATTGTAGAGGTCGAGGAGGAGCTAGGTCTTCTCACCGCAGTAGCGCGCTTTCCGGCTATCGGAGCCACAATACAGCTCCTCGCCCGGTCACCCACATTTAAATAAGTTTTAAAATTCGCGGGTATTAATAAAGTAAAACCACGAGGTCTATCTCTCTCGTTTTTCAACGCGAGATCCCTTCGGACACAGCGTGATCTAGTAGCTGACTTTTTGCGCGATAGACAAAATGACGTTTCCTCATCCAGGAAACGATGTTAAAACTGAGTATGCGTAATCCGAGAATCGCGAATTACTGTATAGTCAGAAACGACCGTATTACCCGCGGGGTAGCACCTTAATCTATTTTAGGCGTTCGTTATACTGCATGCCGTTAGATCCGCCCGCGCTATCCAATATGGAAGTGTCAGTGTGTAAATTAGGTATGACCGGTCACTCGAATATTATTTTAGTTTCCGCGTATTTGCCACCGAACAAAGAATTGCTTAGATCCGATTTGCAGGCGCTACTTAATTTAGGAGATTCAGTTATTATAGCGGAGGACCTCAATAACGGGAACGTTATCTAGAATAGTCCGTGTACCTCTCGTAACGGGAGGATACTCGACGAACTACGTAGGGTTCTCGCGTTTGACGTCATAGCCCCTTCGAAACCCACGCACTATCAAGATCATTGCCGACCCACAGTTTTAGACATAGCTCTCTTAAAAAATATCACGCTTCCTGTATGACTCATACAAGTCGTACATGAACTTGATTCAGATCATCGCCCGGTTATTTTACAGTTACGTTTTAGTTTACGTCTGGCACGGAGGGCTCATCCATAAATTATGTAAATCTCGCGTACCCGATACGTTAATTCATATTATTTGCGATTATCTCACTGATAGGACATTCCGCTTCAGAGTGGATGGTGAACTATCGCTGCCCCACCCGATACGCTCAGGTGTGCCACGCTCTTCAATCTGTTCATCAGTGACCTACCTCGACCTCGGGGGGTCGAGGTAGGTTGTTACGCTGACGATATCGTTATTTGCACTTCCGGCTGGCGGTCGGACTTTCTTAGGAAGCGCATCGAAAAAGCCGTTCATACTCTCGGTGAATGGTTTCGTCGATGGCGCATAGAAGTTAATCCCGATAAGAGTGCCGCAATGCTCTTCGATCCCACGAAACGCGCTAATAACTTTGAGCCCATCATGCTATACGGAATCGATATCCCTTGGGTTGAAGAGGTCAAATATCTCGGTGTTACATTAAATAAACATTTAAAGTTCAATTCACATATAGACAGAGTGCGAAACAAAGCTGCTATGGTCTTGGGTCGCCTCCATCCGTTACTTTGTCATAAGAGTAAGATGTCCCTCAGACACAAGCTCACTTTGTATAAGACGTGTATCCGTCCTATGATGACATATAGCTACCTCGTTTTTGCGCATATGTCCAAAGATAACTTTCATAAGCTGCAGGTTCTCCAAAATCGTGTTTTACGTAAAGTGACCGGTGCCCCGTGGTACATCCGGAGAGTCGATCTCCATAGAGACCTAGAGATCCCTTCTATCTGGATGTACGTAAAATTACTTACGATTAGTTATTTTGAAAAAGCCGCGAATCATCCCAGTCCTTTAGTGGTATCCGCCGCAAACTATGAACTCGTACCTAACGCTGCGCGTTATAAAAGACGTCCGCGACACATTTTTACCGACCCTCCTGATTCAACACTTCAGCGAACGATCAGTACCAGCCTGTCCCTCGAAACAGAGCGTGTTTACGCCCACGCCCGCGTAACCACAGATCTCGCCGCCGTGGTCTGGTGGTTAATTTCGCTCCCGCACACCTGATTAGGCCTCTCACGGCAACGGCTCTAGCCTAGGTTTGATCCCTCGGTAGGGAGCCCTTGAGTGCATTGCTTGCGCGATACGGTGACACACAAATATACATCACTGCTACCACACTACACGATCACCCCCCACACACGTGCACGCTTACACGCTTACACATGAAAGTGGAAGGGTTTAATTTTTCCCTTATCGAACTGAAAAACTCTCAATTTTCCGATAATAAATATATGGAGGAGTTGTTGAGGCGTGTATGCTTGGTACACATATACGTTTCAACAACTCATACATATATGAATAGTTAGGTAGGTTAGCTAAGATAGATCGCGATTTTGCATGCAACAGGCAACAGCCAAGCTGAGCACCCTTGAGATGGTTGCCAAAATAAAATCGGCTGAGTGCCTTAAGCGCTCGCCTTAGTAGTCCGGTGAAGCTGTTAAGCCCTTGCTGGGTCAATAGCGTAGTCATTTCGAAAAAAAAGTAAAATACATTCGTATTAAATAAAAAACCAACGCTTTTTATAGAACATCATTTTTCGTAGTGGATGGGTATTCTAATAGTAAGAAATTTTAAAAAATATTGCGTGGAGTCTCTCGTGCGGAAAAAGTGATACTTCGTATTGTGTAAATAGGAAGAAATTGATATAAAAACGTTTAACGCAATAGTGCTTTCATACCATCCGTAGCGTTAGACGTTTAACGCAACCTTGCTGGAAGCCGCATTAGATGTTTCATTTCCACAAGAAAAAGAAAGCAACAAAAATAGCAATAACGTGTAATTAAAAACAAAACTATTCTGAATGCGACTGTATTGCTATTAAAACTGATACACGTGTTTGCGTGAGTGCCATGGGGAAGAGGTACGAGTGCAGATGAGCCTGCTCCCCTGTCACATCATCTACGTCTTTCTGATACCGGCTGTCCTCGTACTTACGGCATGTTAAGTTCTTGAAATACGCGACGTAAATCGAAACGACGTAAGTCGATACATATTTTTGCATACTAGTGGGCGCCCGGTGGTCGACAATCGACCATAGTTATTTGATATTTTAAAGTTTGAACTTTATTAGGGTTCTTTTGTCAAAGGGTATACTTCTATAATCAAAGGTTTTCATCATGACTACTCAGTTATTTGCCATTTACCTATCTTTGATTATATAAAAATAAAAAAAATCTATGTGTAAATGAAAATTGAAATTAATTATAAATTTGAAACAAAAAACACGTGGTAAAGCTCTCAAATTTTAAGCAAACATAACTATATGTTACTTTATGTGGTATTTCTGGGTGATATTGATTTAATGTAATAATAATAATAATAAACTCTTTATTGCACACACGTTAAAGATACACAAAGTTATACATTATATACAATATATGTACAGTTAGGCGGCCTTATCGCTTAGAGCGATCTCTTCCAGGCAACCCTAGGGAGACATTCAATCTTTTGAAATACCAGGTGGCAATATACATAGACACAGACTTACAAGAAAATAATAAATAATAAAAATAAATAGAAAATGTAAAAAGAAAGAAGAAATAACGCAACAAAACAGTTCTACTAGGACAGCGAGAGATAATGCCGGTGGAGATATTTTTTAAATGTTGTCACAGATCTTGCCTGCCTAATATCGCAAGGAAGTGCATTCCATAGACGTACAGCTTGAACCGCAAATGATCTATTATAAAATGTAGTATCAGAGGTTGGGAATTTGAGTATACTTTGAGAACATAGACGACGCGAGGGGGAATCTCTGAAACCTAACATCTCGAATTTATATTTTAGGTAGGGAGGGGAATTGGGACTATGAAGAACGTTATACAGGAGAGACAGGATGTGGCTGTTTCGTCGGTACCGAATAGGTAGCCATTTAAGCTTTGACCGGTATTCAGACACATGATCAAATTTCTTAAGTCCATAAATAAAGCGAATGCAAAGCGAAGCATGTATTCTGTAGCCGCTCCAATTTATTAATTAATTCCTCATTAGCGCCCAGGTAGCAGACATCAGCATAATCAAGGTTAGGCAAAAGTAATGATTCTGCAAGCATAACTTTAGTCGATGTAGGTAACAAATTGCGCATTCTTCTTAATGAAGTCATAGAAGCAAATATTTTTCTACTGACTTCACTCACATGATTTTTCCAAGATAGATTGTTATCAAAGATTACACCTAAATTCTTGGCTGTGGTGGAATAAGGAATCGTAACATTGTTCAAACAGATGGGTGCTAAAGAGTTCCAATCTATCTTGTGAAGTTGCCTTGTACTACCAATGAGTAAACATTGGGATTTGTTGGGATTAAGAGACAGTCCGTGGGATTCAGCCCAGTGTCCTACCTTATGTAGATCTGAATTCATGACGTCTATTGCATTAGATAAATCAGTCACTGGTGTTTGGTAATCAATCTGCAGATCGGACGATATAAGTGAAAAGAAGAGGAGAGAGAATTAGTTATAGAATTGATGAAAATGGAGAAAAGCAGAGGAGAGAGTTCATTATGCGATATAGTTATATGCCCAGTATCATCGTTTGGAAAAGTAATGAATCCACAATACAATCAAATGGTGAATCCAAGACAAAGATGTTTTTAATACTACCATTAGCTTTTGAAAATAAATTCTTTTTTGTTGCTACATAAGGTTGAATTGCAACGTTGTAACCGCGGAGGTCTGAGTCATGGATTACTTCCGTGAACAAAATTCCTATTTTGATTATATAAAGTATTATTTGGCTCATTTTTTTATTAAATCATCATTTGAAGTGAGTTCATTATAAAAAATAATAAACATTACAATAATAGTTATATTTTATAATATCATTGTTGAATGTAGGGTGAAAAATGGTAATTGGAACGTAAGAGTTAAAAAATACATACAGTCGAGCATAGCAACCTCCTTTGCAACCTTTTTTAAGTTCGTGAATGCTATCAAAATGTCCTTTTTATTTACATGGGTGTATATGTTGTGTAATATTCAAGCTGTAGTGTGAGGAGTGCATATTTTGATTAATTTAATGTATTTCTAATGCATTTTATATAAAATAAACAGGTTTCTGCACTTCTCCGCCATATAAACTTTAACTATGCCGAATTTCAAGTTCACCCGTTCACGGGAATAGGTTAAAAAGGGGTACAAAGATTTTGCTTCACGTATTAATATATAGATGTTTACATGTAAAACTCAAGGGTTAGGTTAGGTTAAATATGTATGTAAAAACAAAAACTGTCAAAATTGAAATAAAACACTAACGTATTTCGTCTTGCGTGTCCGTTGTCCATGAACTAAGTAAACAAAATAGTGTCAAAACAATGTTCGACGTAAGTTGAAACGTCGTATGCCGACGACTGCCTGTACTTAAATTTGTTCTCTGCGTATCTACGTCAACGCGGGTAAAATGCTTAACGTGGACTATACTTGTGTGGCTAACTCGGTTGTTATAAACTAAACATTTGTGTATTTATACTATATGTGACAGATGGTCATTGTTTTTTTTAAATCTAGGAGGTATTTATAGGTAGTTTATTTGAAGAAAGCGACTACATGGTATTAGTACAGAAACCAGTTATAGAAACAAAGGAAATGAACTTCTTAATAGTACATGTTAAGAGAAATAATCTTGACATTTCTTATCCAAGAAATCCAGCATTAAGAGTAATATCAAGCAATTATAAGTAAGTAATTACATATATACTTTAGTTAAACTATCCGTTATTTAGTGCAGCTTTCGGTAGTCTGAAATTATCTTGGGGCTAAATGTAAAAAAAGCCAGCGTGGCGCCTGCAGTAAATTCCCTAAGGGGACAGACAAGTTTCTCATTATCAGAAAATTTTTAACAAAATGAAAACAAATTTTTCGATTCAGTGTTACCAAATATTGAATAACATTTTTTTATATAAATTTCAGTCCATGTTCATTAAGTTGACAATACATGAACGATATTGTTTTGTCTTCATCCTTCACCTTTTATACCAGCGGTTAATCAAGGTTTTTTTTTCTTCGAACTGACTATGCTATTGACCTAGCAAGGTCTTAACAGCTTCACCGGACTAAGCGGTTAATTGGGCGTTGCTTGAGGTTAAATCGTGTTTAATGTAACATCAAGGTATATACTAAAACCAGAAGAGGTGCCATTTCCAAATTTTTAAAAAGACAAGTACTTTAATGGCTTTAAATTAAAGACTGCACCAGTATGGATTGACGGTCGAATAGGTCGCATCTATTATCCATTGGTCATGAGGATTTTTATATTTTTTACAGATTCCAAGAAGATCGTTGCTACGTTATTAATAAGTTCGGCCATATAAGTGTTCTTATTTCGGACAGAGATAACTTAGCGTTACGGGAAAAAGTCGTGGCACGTTATTACGGGTCGATTTCAAATATAGCAGCGATGCAGGTGTCTTGTGATCATGACCTTTTCATTATACTCAAAACTGGTGCTATATTTCGGTGTGATACAAACAGATTATCTCCCCTTACGAAATATTTAAATTGCGATTTATCACGTTCAATTATTTCATTCCCAGTCACTACTTTGCACAGATTTGGTGCAGTATTCAAAAGTGAGTTTATGTTTTAATGTACTGTTCAAGTCGTTATTTCGATTGCACACCAGTTTGATATCTCCATTGATAAAAGAATTTAATTATTGTTTGCATTGTAATTCAAGACTAATCATTTCTAGCTGCTCCTAATTCTATATTTGATGTGAAATATTATGATGAGACTGATTTCATGCTGATACAGTGTCCAGGATTAACATGTGTAACTGACCATGGAAACGTGCTATTTCTTGGTTTTGATAATGGCGAGGTATGAGTTATTTGGATAAATATTAATTAATAGTATATTAGTCGTAATAGTTTCTCAAATAATCCATTATTTTTAAATAATATATAGATATGAGATAAAAATAGTATACTTAATTGTAGAAAATGCTTAGAATATAGATATACCGTCGCAAGATATGCAACTCTGTAGTAAGTATACTTATAATTTTGATATATCTTAAAATTTAGCTAGCATTAGTAATTTCGAAGTACACATAACACAGTTTGGAAACTACCTATAAACGCTCGCATCGGCACACTCACACAAACATGCGTATCGACGAGACCCCTAAGTGGTTTTCGCGGTGCTGTCCATAGAATTCCTTTCAAAACTACTCGTCTATGCGCATGTTTGTGTGAGTGTGCCGTTATCGAGCATTTGTTCGTAGTTTCCGTACTGTCTCTCATATTTGTACTTTGGTAATATGAGCGCTTGAGAAAGGTTTTTCACGAAAGGATTAATCTATACAAATATAATAAAGCTGGAGGGTTTGTTTGTTTGGTTGAACGCGCTAATCTCAGGATTTACTGGTCCGATTTGACTCTTTCAGTGGTAAATATATCATTTATTGAGGAATTGACTATATTTCACACTAAAACCAATAGGAGCGGAGCACCAGTGAAGAATGTTTCAAAATCCGTTTTTTTTTTCCATTCGAGAGTTTCCGTTAGTGTTAGCCCGAAGTAACTATTCTACGCAGACGAAATCGCGGGTAAAAGCTAGTTTTCTCTATAAATACCAGTTTGCTCGCTGCTTCGCTCGTGACAATGTAAATTTGGGCTAACCAGAGAGAATAGTAATTTTTCCGGATAAAATTTACACTATCACCTTTATCTTTAAATGCAAAATTTCATAACAATCGGTTGTATAGCTAAGCATAACAGAAATAACATCAAACATGTTATCATATATAATAATAATTAAGATAATATATATGTATGTATTATGTAGGAAGTAAAATTTCAAGCGATACTGAAAACTATAAAAGTTAGGGATGTGCGAATATCATTCGATTCAAATCGAATCTAATTTTATTATTCCATTTTTCGAATAACTAAAAAAATTGCGAATAATATAATATTTCCGAAAAATTGGAATTATTTGGAATTTTTCAAATTATTCGGGAACTTTCGAATTATTCGTACACCCCTAATAAAAATCTTTGTATAGTTTAGAAAGTTACTAAGTGCACGCTATTTGTTGTGCAAAGTGACTTTATCTTACACTGTTTATTGATATTTCTTGATGTATTTTAGCAAACGTAATTGTTTCAGGTTAAAATATTTATAAAACGTAGATTAATGAAAGGTATCCACGTTCCTGAACTAACGATCAATGTAAAGGAGTACTGTCCAAGAGTTTCTTCGTGTGTGATACGCATGATAGATGTTTATGAGGCAATTACTTCGCATATACTTTTTATCGCTACCGATTCCGTAGCAATTAAATTATCGATCCACTATCCAGAATTCAAAAATCGTATTGAAGGTGTTGAAAATGTTGAACAGATCTGCCTATCCATAATTCATTTATTGAATTTTGAGTAATGATCTCATAATATCCACGGTGGAAAGGGTAATTGGGAAGTAACAATACATATTAATGTTATAAGTATGTACCGTTTTTGAACGGAAGTCTATTCTTATACGCAGGTGGCCCAAAAAGGGACACCACAGAACCACGGCCATAGCTAGGGAGAGGCATTATGCGGTAGTGCTCTATCTCGAAATCACAATGGCCTATCTTAAAACCAAAAACTAAGATAACTTATTATAATTCAATTATTTGTTCACAGTTTGAGATAAAAAAAATTGTAGCAATAAATGTCAGAGGTCAGTGATATCCATGGTGATTGATTTCTTGTAGTCCGGTAAAGCTGTTGAGACCTTGCTGGGTCAATAGCGTAGTCAGGTCGAGAAAAAAAAGTGATTAGGAGCTCGTACTTCGAGGGCAAATTTTTGTTTTACTTCCGCTCTACCTGTAATCAATACTGCCCTATTTATTGATGAGGGGAAATCCTTTATGGATACCGGGGGAGACAATGGGTAAAATGGAGTAATCAGTTGGATTGTACTACTATAATTGAAGGGTTAATGCTTTCAGCCATTTTAGGGCATCGACAGTAAGAACGATCAGGTCATCAGGAGAACCATTATATTTCCTTAGTGGCCATTGCTCTATGATGTGTGCTATAGACTGGATATCTGCCCCGCAGTCACAGCGTGCCGAGTCAACCCACCCAAACCGGTATTTAAACTCTGCACACCGCCCGTGACCAGTACGCAATCTGTTTAACTTGCACCATTCACCTGGTTGCAATTCGAAGCCCTTTAATTTAACGCACGGATCGATGTCGCATTTGCCTTACCCAACTTTGATGCTTGCCAGGATTTTCCCCATTCGCTCCATATGCTGGAATCCTTATTACCTATTTCCACAGCACTTGTACGCTGGTCGTCGGGATTTTAGTTTATGGTGTAGGGCATTAAAGAACGCATCATACATTCAAAATATTCTTTGTTTTACTCTAATAAGCTCTCTTACCGAGGCCTCATTCCTTCTCAAAACTGGTGGAGCTATATGACTAAGTACCGGTAGCCAATCCGTGGGAGTACATATTAACGTCCCGGATATGGTTCGCATAGATTTATTAAGCTCACGATCCACTTTTTGCACTTTGTTTAAACTGTAAATATTTTTTTATTATTATTTTCATTCAGTACATTAATTAAATATGTTTTATTAATATAGAATAGCAAAAAGTTTCAAATTAAAAAAGTTTGTAACGGCCAGTATGTTTGAAGTAATTTAAACAAAGCGTGTACGTTTATTTTCATATTTATTTAATTCAACAAACATATGTAGGTACCATTAATACTATATTTATTTTGATATGTAAATATACAATAAATAACATACAATTGATACAAGAAAAATTATGCTTATATACGTAACTTGTATTTTTTTTAATTTTCTAAGGTCAATTTACCGCATCATCAAAAGCTTATTCTATCAATCATCTGTGACTGACACGCAGTATGGCCATCGCTTCCAGCGCGATTTATTTGAAGCTCAAATAAATATTGTGTAACAACATATTTTACATACTAAAAAAATTACAATTGCTAGATCAACTTTAAGCTAACATTTATTTTGTTAATATTGATATTTTTGTGTGCCTGACACATTCATATTCATTAAAATAAAATGTTATTAACAATAATTTCTAAACCTTACTTACAATAAAACTTATTCAAAAAAAGTTAGTATTTTTGTACCTATCATAAAATTATGTTTTACTTTTTATTTTGTCTCAATTTAGACTCGCGCCATCTTGTAATCGAAGTCGTGACGTAAGTACTTTTTTAACTAGTATGTAACTTTACAATCTTTTCACCAAAACGTTCTCTTAATTCGGTGAGGAAGCTTCTCAAAACTGCTACAAAAGGCGTGTGCCTTAAAATTTAATCCATCGTCATTTCATCAATGTTCCTAACGATCAGTTGCGTTCGGATTGGTGTAAGAGAAACCCCTAAACGGTTCTTGGTCCATGGATCGAAGGACGTGAGGCTCGACCGCAGTCAGTCGCGGCCGTTCGCCCGTAAACGTTCGATCGAAGTACTGCGTATCCATCGGATGTCTCTGTTATAAAATGAAAATAAATGTTACCTATATCATATCCACTTAACTGAACTTCTTTTTTTTCGAATTGACTACGCTGTTGACCTAGCAAGGTCTTAACAGATTCACCGGTCTACTAAGACGAGCGCTTAAGGCACTCATTCGATTTTATTTAGGCAACTAACTCAAGAGTGCACGGTAAACCTCAACTTGGGTTGTTTATGTAAATCACTCACTATTAGTACCTGATACACTTTTTAATTAGGACTTGCATAACTACATGTTATTTGAAAAATATTACTATGACCTGGAGTTCACATATAAAAAAAAGTGTTTACTAGTAAATATGTGTTATACATATATCTCACAGAACGGGAGAAAATATTACCTTTAGAGAATCAAAGATGAAAATATATATTGTATATATATATAGTTTAATTATTTATGTTATTATTATTTTGTTTATTTGTAATTCTTATTTGTTTTAATTCTAGATATTTAAAGGAATATAGTTATATCGAAACGTACCACACGAGGTCTAAATGGCGCCTCCAGCTCTCGCCTCTCTAGCCTTTCCCAGTGGATGGAATGGAAGAAATCTTGATCTCTTATGTCACCATGCATGCATTCCGTACCTCCCAAGCGAGATCTCGCGTCTTTATCCAATAACTATAATTTATAAAACGATATTTAATTGTGTTTCAAAACAGCTAACGTGAATACCTAGTTGATTTACCGTTATTTATAGTGATTCGATGAAAGTTGTGCTTTCTTAAACCCTATATAAGTACTATTCCGGATTACTATATGTTACATTGAAAGTAACTAATTTTAGGAGTCAAACTTAACCTGTATGAATACCTTTACGACCATGATATTTTTTCACGTTTTGAACAATGTTAACCGTCATCTGTCTTCACTTTTATTTGAGACCAACCTTTAATAAATAGAAGGTTGTTTTAATGTTCTTTGTGGGTTTCTATTTGTACGACTAGGTACGCAAAAATGTTTTTCGAATGTAGGCATGCATGCCTATTAGGTAGGTATTTCTTTGTCATGCTCTATACCCTAAAGTCCTAAACAGTTCTATGGATTTTTACATATGAAGTATCGTTGATTTGTAATTATGATCGGGTATCGTAGGAGTGACACAGGTTATTAGTATTTAAGAATAACGTCTTTGATACAATTTCGGTATCCGCAGTGTCCGGAATCGATATATCATATTATTTATATATTTGTATTCCATAATATAATATTTTACAGTGAATTTTGTATAATATCAAATATAATTTAACTATGTTAATAATTACAGTAAATACAGCTCTTTTGTTATAAATAATGTTTTATTTATACAAACAAAGTAGATAACTGTATGATACAGTTGAAATTTTTATCTTCATATATGTGATTAACATGAAAACACTCACTCTAGTAAGTATGGTAAGGGCTTCTTGCGATAGAAAACGCGGGTAGGACGGCATCTCGTTGCAAATCGACCAAAACAGTTCGTCCTCGTCACAACCACTGAATGGACTCTGTCCGATCAGCATCTCATAAAGAAGTACACCGAACGACCACCAGTCCACTGTTTGGTTGTATTTTAATCCTTTAATTATCTGGAAAATGGCAGAAATACAATAAATAATACTTATTTAATTATGAAGATAGATGTTTTGAAGTAAAACAATTAAGCATGCAACCCAACTGTTAGCCCTGCTAAACTTTGCTCAGCCGTCTAAAAATTTAAACCAAACAATTTTTTGTTGTTTTGTAATTTTATTTTTGGTAATCAGTCTTCTAGAGCAGAGCTGTCCAAACCATGGCCCGCGGGCGTCTTAATAATGGCATGTAAAAAATGATAAGACGTAATAAAGAAAATAGCAAAAGGAATCTTTTAATTATTTGGCATATCATTTAAAATACAATTGGGACAAACTTTTTAGTCTTTGCTTAATAATTATCAACAAAAAAAGTTTAGTGTGAATAACTCAGACGAATCACGTAAGAATGAAAATTTAGAAGATAATTTTTTTATATGGGTACTTAATATCCCTATTATAATTGAAACCAGTAATTTATACACTACATTAATCATGCAGTGTAGAAGGGGATTTTAGTGGCTTTTTCTAAGTCCGCTTGGCTAGTTATCAGCCCCAAGATGAAAATCTATCTCAAAGTAATGAATTCTGGCAGCTGAACTTGAGAATCAGTTCGTTTAAAATAGATTTGCTTATCATTTTGGATCACATCATAGTCAAAGATCAGGCGAGACTGTGATTAAACTCTAAAAGTAGTGTATAAAAAATATTACAGCTCGAAAAAGGCCTCACCTCTGGAGCCATATAATCAGGAGTTCCACAGAATGTGTCCGCTGTTTTGTCCAAGTAGATTTGCAACTTGCACATGCCGAAATCCGCGATGCGAACATGACCTTCATAATCTAGTAGTATATTGTCTAACTTCAAGTCCCTAGAAAATATGTAGTTTTTATAATATCTGAAATATACTGTAACGTTTCTAATTAAACAATAATTCATACACATTGAGTTTAATTACGTTACTTTTACATCTATAGAAAAAATGATCAATACATTTAAATAAACAATAAAACCAACTTAAAAAAATTCACCAAAACGTCCTTGATCTTAGATACCTACTACCTAGTGTTGGGTTGTCATAGTTTGGGGTGTAAGGGGTGTCGAGTAACATCTTAAGACTTGAGACACCCAAGCCAACCTCACCTGCACGTGATGCACCCTGCTGAATAACGAACGAGGCAATGGCGAAAGCGGGGTGGTAGAGTTTTACAGTCCGACTGGGTCGCAACCATCATGCATATAGCGAAAAAGCCCGTCATAGTGACTCGCTTCTGCTCGTCGTGTTTCGGGATCAGCCTGTGCATATCCAGTACTGGGTGACTTTCGTCATTATGGCCGGCATGACAGCGGCGACCGGCGATGGATAATCTGTCTCTCGATGGTTGCCGATGTTTTTGGATTGTACTATGCTTAACATCAGGCATAGTGCAGTCACTATGTCGTGCTTCGATAAAAAAAAAAACAAACCATATCTCAGTCACTATATATTTCGTGTTCAGTTTTGAGGAATTGTCTGTTTTATTTTCGAAATTTAAAACCGTTCCTAATTAAATAAAAATGGGATTTATTTAAAAATATTCTGTTTTCAAATAAAAAAAAAAAGAATTATCCGATTCCATTTACAAATGACGAAGTTCTGAAGTAGCTATAAACGTTTAAAAAGAACATCAAGAGTTTTTTTGAAGTTGGGTAAAAATATAATATTCTTTAAGGAAAACACCAAATTACCTATAAATGATGCCTCTTTTGTGTAAAAATTTGAGCCCAGAAACGATTTCAGCGGCGTAAAAACGCGCACGAACTTCCGGGAATCTCCCACTTTGTTGTATGTGGAACATTAAATCGCCTCCGTTCAAATACTCCATCACGAAGAAAAGATGCGACTGAAAGAAGAAAACATATTTTGTTATTACAATAATTATTGCTTTTTTTTAAGTTTTATGAAAGATTTTTTGTGAAAAAATATACAGTACCTACTCACAGTATCTATGTGAAATTTTTACATTTTTTTTTTAGATTTCAAATAATTCAACCATTTATATGGTACTTACTAAACTGCACAATCATTGCGCATTTATAATATAATCGACGGAAATTATGGATCAAGTTCTAAAGTTTCTAAAACATTAGATCAAAGTAAAATAAAGTATAATAGATGTTGGTCTGAAAACGATAAACTTCAAAATTGTTTGACACATCATGAAAATTATGATCACGAACGATCCGATACCAGAGATGTTTCCTCCCACGAACGCTCTGGTTTTGGAATGAGCTTCCTGCTGGGGTATTTCCAGGGGCTTATAGTATGGGATTGTTCAAGAGTGAACAGATTTTTGAAGGGTCGGTAACGCGCACACTTTTTGATGTTACAGGCGTTTATAGGTGACCGCTTTTTATTGAATGGCCCGTACACATTGTTGACACCATCGTGGTATAAAAAAGGCAAACCGAAGTGTTTTATCATATGTTACGAAATGGCACTGCAAGCCATTAATATCTGTACCATCTCATCGATCGTATTAAAATTGTTATTTGCATCTGAACACAAAATATTTTCGAATTATTCGTTTAACTCATTTATTTATTTCTTCAAATAATATTGAACGAATGGCACAACTTGTTATAAAATATATCATTTTAAATTCAAATTTTACGAACATTTTAATCCTATTTACATAGTAGATGTAACACTGCGTAATCATATTTGTAATTAGATCAAAGTAGTGCATAATTTATATAATTATTTTAATTTGCAATTTATATACAAAGTAAATAGTTTTAAAGTATACTTACATCTGTCTGAAATGTAGCGAAAAGATGGCAGAGATAGGGATGGTTGGTGCCAAGAGCGAGAACTTTCCTTTCAATCAACGTACATTCGACATCGTCGTCTTCTAACACGACGTCCTTCTTCAAACATTTTACCGCGTAATAATACTCTGTGTCCTTCAGTTCAGCTAGCAACACCTGAAAACGGTAAGGACGTCTTTTTAAAACCTGACTTTCGAACGTACGTATTTTAAAGAATTTACAGAAGATGCAATAAAAATCCTCGCTCAAAACAAACGGTAAAAGCGTTGAGCTAGAGCTATAAAATTTGAATTGTTTACAGGAAATTTTACACGGGCATTATTTAGATAATACAATACTAAGACAGAAGTGTGAATCACATTTATTAGTACACTATCACACTCATACACGTGCACGCCTACACGCTTACACATGAAAGTGGAAGGGTTTACTTTTCCCTTATCGAACTGAAAAACTCCCAATTTTCCGATAATAAATATATAAGGGGTGTTGTTGAGGTGTATATGCTTGGTACACGTATACGTTTCAACAACACATACATATATGAATAGTTAGCTAGGTTAGCTAAGATAGGTCGCGATTTTGCATGCAACAGGCAACAGCCAAACCGAGGTGTGCCGAGCTGGTTGCCAAAATAAAATCAGCTGAGTGCCTTAAGCGCTCGCCTTAGTAATCCGGTGAAGCTGTTAAGACCCTGCTAGGTCAATAGCGTAGTCAGTTCGAGAAAAAAAAACATTAAATGAAGCCCGGTGTTGCACCCGCTTGAAATTCAGAACACTGGGCTTCAAATAGGTTCATTGCGACTTTGTACGTGTGAAATTTAGAATGATAATAATATTATGTGACCAATATAGAAATTTATACCTATTTTTACCTATTATAATTATAGCATTCAATTCATGCTAGATACAAAGAATAAAAAACATTCTAACAAGCTTATACGTTTATGGGAAACCAAATTATCTAAAGAATTTTATAAAAGTCATAACTTTGTTGTTTGTGTATTTTGCTTTGTGTTAATACGAACAATATTAATTTCTTAAATTGAAAAAAAAATTATATCTAATGAACACACATTTCAAAACATTAGAGTTTAATAATAAACTGAATATCGCATCAGATAACGTGGATGTGAATTGTTAAACAACTTTCGGTTAAGGAAAATGCGGGAATAACTGGCAGCATGACGGTCTGTGTCTTAGACATAACATTCTGCCTATCAATAACCTCTTAAAGATACCTTTCAATATGTAACTTTTTAATCTAAATTATCTAAGACATTAGGTAGCTTTCACAATTTCGAGTCCCGTCAACATAATTGCGTGAAGAATATAACACAATAAATATATGTATAACAATTCATAAAAAACGCATCAAGCGCAGTATGCAAAATAATTTGAAGACGAGTTGACAGAATTATTAAAATGGTTGAAAATATTATGCAACGTAAATGATCCAATAAAATTTGAAGAAAACACGGCTGATGACATTTTCTTTGATATATATTACAGGAAGTGCTTGCGACAACCGTACGATGGGTGTATTCGTTTTATAATGAGAATATATTATTATAGTATGATGCTTTCACTGCGCCGCACGTCGTATTCTTGGCCCGCACTCAAAGGCAACTGGGGCAAGCGTAAATGAAACCAGGAAGGAGTCTTCTACAATACATGAATTATCTACAGTCCGATTTTATTATTCATATGTCATTACGAGCACGATTCTACTATTTGTGATATTGACGTAATTATTTTATTTAAGTCTATGGATAACTATTCTCTATCATACGTGGTTGATAAAATGTTGGAACCTATAAGATTTAAAGTCAAATACATATTTGTATTGGACTCTAGAGTAATTTCTCATAAGTCGTCAGTAAAAAAAAAAAACATTGACATAATCCAGTCACCATTTTCTATTAGTTTTATTGTAGGTGGTAGAAACACGCTGAAGCTGTAACTGCTTTTAGCATGTATGGGTCGGCTCGCTCGGGGTAGTACCACCCTCTCACAGAAAACCGACGTGAAGTAACAGTGCTTGTATCGTTTCGTGTGGTCAATGAGAGCGCCGGAGCCCCCTCTTCCTCCTCCCCATCCTCACCAACACTGGCTGGTAATACATCTGCGACTCCTCTGGTGTTGCTGGTATCTATGGACGGTGATGATCACTTAACATCAGGTGACCCACCTGTTCGTTTGCCTCCTATGATATAAAAAAAGTTTTATTTTGTTTAAACCAGTTTTTGAATATTGTATAGTATTTTAGTTAGCACGTTATTTATATGAAATATTTTGTTTAAACAAAGGTTTGTAGCGTCTGATTTTCTGTACCTAATCTGAAATCACGAGTTTAAAAGAATATAGTTTGTCACGTTTTGAAAACAACTCGTTGCAATAATTATAATCGAATTATTTATTGAGCGTACCACTCAAATTAATTGAAAACCTAAAATAGAAATAATATGAGGACAGATATCGCAACTTTATGAATAAAAACCACTACACGAAAGTTAAGATGCCACCAAAATATTGCTTGTATATGCTGTTTTCTATTTCATAATTTAAATAAAAGTTTTGGTTCTCAGCGGTGTTAATATTTGGCAACATTGTTGAGAGGAGGACGATGACACGTGTTCAAATAGGTGGCCAAGGATTGAGCAGCCCGAAATAGATTGAATTATGTATCTGGGTATGATGATCTGATTGAAGTGAACCTTAGCACTGTAGCCCTGTAGGTAGGAAGTTAAGTTAAACCGTTATGTTACTGTTAAAATGGATTAAAGCAGTTACTTACGACATACGCAACTACTTTTACTCTGCAATATATCAAGAATATTATAGCTCAATATTAAAAAGAGAAATATTTTCTGAAATAAAATCTATTCTCTTTAGTACCTTGTGAAAATGATTAGGACGTAGAGAAGAGTAGTGTAAAGTGGGTAAGGTAAGCCTTATTTTCTTTTATGAAATTTATCGAACTTCAGTAGAACACAATACTTATGTAATTTTGTATTGAATAAGTATCTATTATTAAACATCAAACACTCTTCAAAATTTCGCTTTTTCCTAACACGTAATAAATCTGAACAAATATCACTGTTTTATGGTGTAATCTTGATAGCTTATCAAGTTTAATAAAGTACCATAAAAACAGGGTGAGCCATAAAACCAGAAAGCCAGGAAAAGCCAGGAAAACATTTCAATAAAAAGAAAACATAAAAACAACGGTTTAACGTTATGCGGTGTGCTCAGGCGACTACCCATCCAGGTACTGACTGCGCCCGATTTTGCTTAACTTCGATGATCGGGCGAGAACCGGTGTTTTCAACACTCTACTCGACACAGTGTTTATCCCCACCACTTTTACCACACAAAAAGGTGCCGGTCAGAATTTCAAAGCTCTTCCATAGGAAGTTTCACCTCAAAAAGCTTTTGAATCAATTCTTGTCTCTAATTAATCATAAAATCTGTCCGAAATTCACTTGATGTGATATGAAATTCACTACAGATTTCAGGTGAAATACCTCATGATTAAAAATAGATAGTTACTTCTTTCGTATGTCTCAGCATATTAAATGCGAAAACAACTGTGCTTGTTACTTTTGACAATTATACCTTTGAATAAATCGCAATCAGTTTTAGCACAAAGGTAGCTCGGACCCTGAAGAAGGCGACTACATTGATGACGACATTACCACATATTATAAAACAAAGTCCTCTGCCACGTCTGTCTGTCTGTTTTTCGTGATAAACTTAAAACAACCGAATGGATTTTCATGCAGCTTTTACCAGTAAGTAGATAAAGTGATTCATGAAGAAGGTTTAGGTATTTTTTATTAGGCGGGATAACTGCTAGTTTTATAAAGCTTTATGTTGTAAATTTTGCATGCAAAGTCGCGAGCGGTCTCTAGTTACGGATAAATAAATATTAAGTGCATTAAACTAGCAAAGATTTAGGTACAGGTTGACTTTTCAAACAAACGAAAATAAGACGGACAAACGAGTTCGTTGCACCCTGGCAATGAAATGTGTTTAATCCGTGACAGTTTCTAATGTTTGAATTTTGCAGTCTCGTGCGTCATATCAGGTTTTTTATTTAACGTGGTAATTTAATAGATTAATTTTCTTAAATCATCACTCGTCTAAACAAATGAGATACGTATTAGTGTATATATCTTAAGTACATCCATTGAGTTACTTATACATTAGAGTGAATTAAAGTGTGTGTTATTTTTCGACGAGACTTTTATAGTCCAGATAGTGGACATTCTAAAGCATTACTTAGGCTACACTTATTTACACTGCCTTATAGAGGTTAAGCAGCAATGAGGGTAATTAAACGAAAGTAGCTTAATTTGGGTTAAAGTGTTTTAGAAGTTATGAATAGCATATAATTGATTCATATATAACACATATAGTCGCACTAAACATTTAAACCGCTATGAATAGAGTTGCGTAGAACACAAATTTGGTTTTAAATAAGTATTACTTATATGTAAATAAGGATAAATAAATATATGTCAATTATAGATTCCCACAATAATATTTAAACACGGTTTTGTAATTAACTCTTGACTATTACGCGCAAGCCTGAATTTACGGTTATATTCAGAGCGGACAAACATACTAAGACTGAAACTTGACTAAGACTGTAGTTCCTCTTAAATAAAAAAAAAAAAACATTGTCATGAAAACGAAACCGCGAACACGAACTAGTTATCAATAAATCTATGTTAAAAGTAACCTTTCTTCGTCTCCATTATTATTTCTTCATTTACGTTAAACTGAGCAAAGAGGATAATAAAGAACTTGGACAGTATTAACAAGACCTATTATATTTTACTCAGATGCTAGATTTCAACGATTCTATTCTCGTGCGAACACTGAGCTCAGGTAGTAAATGCTATTTTCATTTCATTTCCCAACAATTTGACACAGATTTCTCGTGTAACAGACATGAAACAGAAATCGACTATTTACCCTTTGAAATGACTGATAATGAGGGAATTATATTTCTGGTAACTGTGGTATACATTTAGGTACATTGTCGCTTTTAATTTGGATACTTTAGAACGTAGCTACTGTGAGCCTTGAGAGGATTTTTATGAACAATGATTAGAGAGAACCCTTGTTGATTATATAAAAGACACGAATGAACGGAGTGGTAATTTAAGTATACAACAAAAAAAGTTCATGTTACAGTCTGTTTCATACATAACCTAGCCATAATTCTATGAATTACGTTCTCTTTAAGTGAGATAAATTGGACACAAGTTAGGTATTTACTTCTGAAGAGGATTTGTCGGATGAACTATGAGGACTCACCAAGCGTATAATCATTTCAAGATTTTTTTGTAATCATATTGTAAAAATACAGTTATTTGGTGGCAAACACGGCAAATCTACAAAACGTATCGGCTTAGGACTATGATCATTCCATGCAGAATTTTTCGTAGATGATTCTAGGCTACTGTTTTACGACATTTTGACGAAGACATTATTTATATCATAAGTGAAGCTGTGAAGGCTCGTCAGATCATTAACGTAATCGGTTCGCAAAAAATGAAATCATAATTTGATTTGACCTTTAGAACTGTTTACATACAAATATCATAATTTTGTTATTTTCCCAGTCAGGAATGTGACATGTTTGTCACGCGTTAGGTTTAGTCGTGTCTTTCGACAGCCAGCTCATCTCCGGTGCTCGTTGTAAATCATTGCATGTTCAGATTAGTGTTTTCTTGGCAAAATCCCTTGTTTTATTTTATTTCTGTACGTCGAGTTCGTTTATATGCGTTATACAAATAGTTTGAACAGTGTTTTATTCATTGATCACAGCGTTATGTCTTTTTAAATATTCTTCACTCTTAACTCGATACCATATAGCAATAGTAATCGAAACTTTTTCTCTCAATTAAATATTTGAAGTAAATAAATAATGTGATCTCATCTCTCATCAAATCATATCTCTACTAAGATGAGTAGAAAGGATGAACCCACACTTTTTCTATTCTTGTAAAGCGCTTCCTCTTTGTTAAGATCAATTAATTCCTCATACGTCCACACCAATTCAGGATAGTTCTGATATTGCCTACGGTCATTTTTATTATATGATTTACAAAGCCAATTAAATTCCCTGTTTCTTTCTCCACACACATTTGAATAACGCATATATCTTTTGTATTTTTTTTATCACTCGTAATATTCTATTCCGGGCTAACCATCCTACGCAAGTATTCATTCCTAATGCGTTCTACCAATGTAACTAGATAAATATAATAAATAGACTACATTATTTTTCATTAGCGTGTGACGTATGCGGCCATTTTCTAGACGTACTGTACACACGTGACTTTGCTATCTATACGTCATGCGTAGTATTGGAAAACATATTGGAAGGAGGTGAATAATAAGTAGATTTTTCGAGAATGGGTACGATGATAATTTATAGATATAGCGTTGCCTTTTATGAGATAGTGAGTTTTATTAATGCTGTATTTTTTTTTTCTTATTCTTCTGTTCTGAAGACTCTTGGTCCGAACCCTTTTTTGCTTTCGCTTTTTTTATTTTATTTTTGCATGAAAAGTTCTATCTGTGAGCAAATAATGAGTATTTTTTATTTATTTAGTATTATTTTAACTTAACTATTTGAATTAACTATTTACTATTTTAAAGTGGATTTTTTAATGATGTTATTGTCTTTATGGCGGTTTTATTATGATCCTTTATGGCCATTTTTAGGTTATAATCCACAATGTCCTGCGACGGAGCGTTCACGGCTCCATGGATGAACCTACTAACCAACTAACCGCGTCGTCAGTCACGTCGGTATAGTAGACACAGGTGTCAGTGTGCCTGCACATTGCCACTACAGCATGTGATTATTTATGCTGTTGACATTCAGTCACAGTACCGATAAAATTATCGTCGCGCTATTATGGACGTTTGGATCAATATAGCCTTACATAATGTAATAAATTGAGCGAATCACTTTAATGTATAATTGTGCAAAAACATGAGCTTATACAATCGTATTGGATTATAAGCGAAGATGTGATCAAAGGTCATTGAACACGAAGCCCACAAATAGGATATGTATACTTATAAGCAAGTTTGAAACAGTGAGGCAGTCACGTCCGCTATCTGGCACGCGTTCTATTGCATATAGGTCAGCGAGGAAAACAATGCTAATTGATATCATAAAGAATCAAGTACGAATGCTATGTAAAATTACATACACAAACCATTATCCCAAAATTAATACTTGCATTGTTTGCGTTTGTGTTTTGGCGCGTTTATTATTGCGAGCAGTTAAAATATACCGAATTATTTTCAAATATTTTATAGGTCCTTTGATCACAATCTTAACTAATTTTAATTGTAGTCCGGTGAAGCGGTCAAGGCCTAGTAAGGCTAATAGCGTAGTCAATTCGAGAGAAAAAAAACTTATTTTAAGCGTTTATGTGGTTCTGGTAAACACGCTAAAACAAATGGAGGTACTGGTTCTCAATATATCTGCTGGAATATACTTATATATATATTTGGAGACAGAACTTCAAGTTGAGGTTGATAGGTGGCCACGCGAGTTTAGATAAAGCACCATGCTTTTATTAGGACTTTTCCTCCATTGACAGTTCCAGCCCATTCTCAAAAATTCGGACCTACCTCGATAGACGCGGTGTCCGAATGCATTAAACTTTGAGCCTTCATCGCTTCGAAAGCGATATTCAATCATAATGCTCAACATATACCTACTGGTACATTTTAGGTTTTAAATTTTAATGAAATATTCTGGTTTTATTAAGGTACTTTAATTTGTTAAATAATAGATAAATAATATTTACCTTTCCAAAGCTGCCTTTGCCCAAAACTTTTAAAAAGTGGAAGTCTTCAATCGTGTACTTCCTGAACCGCGGAATGGAGCGTGCCGGCGGCGTGAATCGTCCGGTCTTTCGGAAAAGTCCATAAGCCGTAGAATGTTCTGCAAAATTGAATTATATTACATTACTTAACTGATTTTTTTATCAAAGATACTTATGTAATTGTGAATATGACAGTGATGTACACATTTTTAAAATTTGATGAAGAGTTTTTTTTTTTAAACTTGAATGAAGATGCATTTTTATTTGTATTTATTTCATAGCTAGCTAAATGTGGGCTATGTACCTATAATTATATAAATTATAAAAATGATTTTTTTTTGTACTTTCTTTTCATTCGCTAATTGTCTCTGGTTTGCAAAACAAGTAACCTTTACTTTCCAACGCTAATTATTTGTATTGTTTCAATATTAACTGTATGTGATGCTATTAAAATGTCCCTTTATGCAAACAGTATCGACAATTCTAAATAATTCTGCTTAAGATCCGTCGAGGTTAGTTTAATCGGTTAAGAAATATTACTTTAAAAAATGTGTACTATTGTTGTACCGAGCTTTAGGAATTGTAAGTCTCATGTTATTTTAAAAGATATTAAATTATTGGCACAGATGTTTTGGCACTTCGCGTTTATGAGAATAAGATAGTTGTAAACACCCCGAGTTATTGACTTGGATCAGGATTATTATTCGTTTTTTTAGTGTAACAACCGTGGGACACTCTTGTCGGTTAAAAACTACGATATACAATTAACTTTCTTACGAACAAATTTTAACACCTGTGGACGCACGAATTGTAATAACATTACCTGTATATTTGTACTATGGCAGGTATCCATTAAAGCAGACAACTGAACAAAGAATATGCCACAATACCAAACCAAATCATGTGTTCTTAAGCTTGATGTAAATTAATTGAAACACACTGCTAATATGTGTAATAATTAATACCTAACAAGTGGTTTACATTAAGGACTGTTTATTAAATAAGATTAAGTTTATTCAATTATACTCCAATCTATGAAAAATTTACAGCGGCCGGCAGTAGGAATAATTAATAAGTTCATTAGACTTTATAATTTAAAAACAAACACTATTTTTAAAGGTAATTTATAAGAAATAAGGGCTGTACCTATATCCTATTGTATATCCAATACCTTTAAACGAGCAATTCTTGTATATTTTTATATTGTTATATATTCAGGATCTCGGAAACGGCGTCAGCTATTTCCGTGAAACTTAGTATGTAGGTGGTTTTAGGGACGATAAATCGATTTAGCTAGACTTCATTCATAGAAAACTTTTTTATCTGAGTTTTCAGGCAACGAAAAATATAGCTAGAATATAAAGGTAAATTTCGCCGCCGCTCTCAAAACAAAAATAGCTCAGATGGTAACCGGCTGCTTTGGAAATCCGTCTAAACCCAGTTCGAACCCGAATGACAACAAAAGATTTTTTTTTAAATATTTTTTTGTTTAAAGAAAATTCAAAATTTATGAGGCAAACCTAACATTTTATTTTGATTTCAAAATGTTTTTTAAAGAACCGACCTAGGCTTGGTCATCCAGGTACTTATGTATAAAATGTAAACAATATTTATTTATCTTTATACATTCCAGTAGTAATAATACGTTTATTTTTCTCGAACTGACTACGCTATTGACCTAGCAAAGTCTTAACAGCTTCACCGGGCTAATAATACGGTAATAAGCTAGTCTGATATTCACATATAAACATTAGTAGATGATTACAATTCATTACGTCATTAAATAGTAGTGTGACATAATTTGCGTACAACATGTGCGGTAAATTAATTCTCTTTCAACTCGGATGGGTTCGTGAGCATCGCTAAAAATATTTTCTCAGACAGAGCAATATCAAGGTCGAGCCGTTTAATTCGGTAACTATCACGGGATCACAGAAAATAAATCAAGACTTCCTTAAATAGGTTTATATTTTTAATAAAAAAAACTACTATTGTATACCTCTTACATTCTGTAATTTGATTTTTGATGAAAGTATTACTTCGTAAGAAGTATTTCGACTAACTAAATTCTAACTGAACCAAAGTATACTAGTACAAAGATCATATACTTTGATACTACGTCATTATCCTTACTAATAATAATAAACGAAAATGTGAGTTTACTTGTTTGTTTACAAAAGTACTGTACCCGACAGATATTTTATATCATAGGAGGCAAACGAATATGTGGGTCACTTGATGTTAGGTGATTACCACCGCCCATAAACACTTGCAACACTAGGGGAGTCGCAAGTACGTTGCCAGCCTGTGTTGGGGGATGGGGGGAGGAAGAAAAGAGGAGAGAGGGAAAGTGAAGAGAGGTGGGTCTCCGGTGCTCTCACTCACCGAATAAAATGTAACAATGCAAGCACTGTTACTTCACGTCGGTTTTCAGTGAGAGGGTTTCAGCGTAGCTGTACCACCTTCAAACAGGTGAAATCTGCATTAACACATAAATATTACAAACAAAAGCTAGTTTTTCATAATACGAGTTACCTGCGCATTTATTATAACAGTTTCATAGATTTAAGTGTAACAAACAATAATAAACAAATTAAAGAAGTCTCTATGTTTTAAATTTAGTTCTAAATGCGTTGCCATATCCAAATATATTTGTTACCTAATCTCATAAATTGAACACGTCTGTTTATTGGTCGTAAATCACAATAATATCATGTTCCAATTTTACGTTATTACTCGTAATTTATTATGATGTATTGCAACTTATCTTACTTAATTCTAAATTCACAGTAATATAATTAACACCAGGTGTTTTATTGGGTTCAGGTTATCTTGTAGGTTTTTTTATCTTTATTTTTGGCAATCAATCTTTCCGATTATTACTGCCATTATCACGTAGTCAATAATATCACAAGCTTCGTGTGATCATTCCAATATTAAGCAACGTGTGAATCCATATTCTAACAAGATGGTGGATCCCTTGCTAGAACCTTCCAGGGAGTTTTTGTGGCATCTCAGAATATCATGCTCCGTGTTATTATTTTCCATTCATTCACTTATGCATAATAAACTAACTATATTACGTAAAACACCACCAAATTTACACAATATATAGTCAAATAACACAAGATTATGAATAAAATATAAAATCCACTACATGACAGACTAAAATCCCGCCAAAAACTCATCTTGTAGGTTATGCATTAGTAAATCATCAGTATCTATGATGTATTAATTCTATATTATCTATGGTATAACCTGAATTTTTACTAATAGCATAAATGCAAAGAAATTATTTTTAATAAATTGGACGACTATAATTATCAACCGATAGCTATGAATTTTTGCATAGAGGTAGCCAAAGACATATAATACTTTATAAAACAATATACAAAAAATTTATGACTAACGGAGCAAGCGAGCACCAACTACTTTCAAAACAAACCAAAAATAGTTTATATGTGCAAACAATTCCCACCTAGATCCACTGTATACAATAATTTTACAGTAAACTGTAATATTTAAATGAAATATAGTTGATTGAAGAAGTATTTCATAATAAAAAAAGTTTTTTTTATTACATGTATAGTTTTGCTTTATCTGTATCAATTTCTAAATTAGCTAGCTTTTGTATTTTCAGTTCAATATGTCGCAGACATCGTTTCATCTTATCTAATATTTTTGTAACGTTTTATGATTAATCTGTGTTCGTATAATTGATATTAATTAAGAACTAGTTTTACTTTATTAATATAATGCCCATAATTAAATCTTAGATGTAGATTTATTCTGTCAAAATATTTTTACTTCTATAAAATTGAAAAAACATTGGATGATGTTGGAATGTAAACAATCGATCCTTTTCATCTTCTCGTGTAAATAGCAAGCGAAGTAGGTATTTTTTTATAATTTATATACATTTAAAATTTGACTTGATTGATGATATTCCTGAAATAGTGCATTTTCATCTTATTTTTACATTGCACATCGTAGCATGTTCTATCGATGATGTATGGTTTCGTATATACCTTGCAATTGTTTTCTGTGAAAAATAATCACCTACGCACGTCGAGGCTGTTTTTAGTCTCGCCTGTTCGTTGAGAGAATTATTTTTAACGAGTATATTCGGTTAGAAAACATTAGAAGATTATTTTTACTATGAACCTAGTTAAACGTTTAAAATATAAAGTATAGATATATTATCAACTAAAGAGTGATAGTTCCATACAGCAATATCTATCGATCTTTTTTCTTATGTGTAAGATATTTTTAATGAGTTTCGAGGATCAGTTATACTGTATATATTCAACGTTCCTCGAATTCCTCGAATTTTATTAACGCCCTTGTACAAAGGTATCAGAAAAGTGTAGAGGTATACGAAAAGTATTCAATTCTAAAGGCAATTCTTTAACGTGCACTCTGTTATGTAAGTAAAATTCATATTTCTTTAATATGTTCAGAAATAACGTTCACAATATTTCAAATACTTTCACAGTTACTGAACTATTTTCTTATAAGTTAAATACCTTAGCATTGCAATGCTAGTCTAAAAATTTATTAAAAGGTAGCAGGGCAATTTTCCTACTGAATTATGTAGTGACCTAGGAGTGTCTAGGATTTAGAGACACTCAATATTTTCATAGTTTTATTATTTATTCCCTATGCGGACCTTATTTAAAGATGTGAGTAACATTTCACGAACTTTTGCTTATGCACGTCGGAGCGTAGCTACGCCCCTTATATTATACGCATCTCTTAAAATTTCAAAGAGTATAAAAATTAAATAAATATGAATTACAAGTACGCGTAATAGACATAAAAAAGATATAAGTACAAGCTTACAAAATAAAAGTAGCATAGAATCAAATTATAAAAACTATAAGTGCCCTGAACGCGGTTGAGCAGAACACAAATGTACATACGTAATATGTTATATGTATAATACTGAAACAATCTAAGGATAAATAAATGCCAATTTTAAATCCCTGTAATAATATTTTAACTTTGTTTTGTAAATTCTCGACTATATTATACGCAAGCCTGAACATTCAAACAAACAACTAGATCACTATATCAGATGAATAGTAGGTCTAACGACGATAACAAATTAACAACAGCTATAAATGTGACTGTTTTATCATAAAATATAAATAATTCATTTGATATATTCCAGAATGCCAGGTGGAATGCGGAATCTTTGAGTTAAGTAGATCGTAGTCTTGCACAACAAGTTCGCTGAAAGTAACTACAATATTTTTAGAGCATTTATACAGAATCAATTTGTTTTTTTGCCAATTGTGTCGAGATATATATTTTTTGTGTCTTGATCTAAAAACATTTACCGGTTTATTTTTGGAACAAAAATAGCCCACATTTAGAGTCTTAAGCTGATAGAATCTAAATATATAGATTTTAAGAGATAAAATAGATTAATATTTAGGCAATGTTTTCTTTATACATTAGGCATTACGAAGTCAAAGCTCTTTTTTATAAACATATTAACAAATAAATGCATATATTAACATTTTTTAAATGTACATGATTGAAATATTATTTGCAGCAAACGACATAATTTAATCTTATTAGAAATTAATCAGTGATATTTCACATAAATCTCGAACGAAAGTAGAGAGAGACATGCAAAAGATTGGGAAAAATTAAAAATATCTATAAAAAATGTTATCTCACCCAAATCCTGTTCTAAGATGTCTGAATTACAATTTTGTACTGGAACACTAGTTGACGATGTCCCGGGATTTTCTACAGCACCTGTGTAGAGTACACGTAATAATCTACTCTTTGAGACAATATTTTATTATACACACCAAATGGCCAAGACAAACCGTAAAAACCGAGTTTGCGGTATTAGTTAGTAGTTAGATATTCATCTAACGCGAATGAACGAAGAATTTAATGAGCCATATGAAATCAGTACTAATAAATAAAATTGAAGCGTCTGTTTGTAATGATAAAATTTCTGTTTTTTACTAAATAGATTTGAAAGTAACATATATGGTTATTACTATTAAAAAAAATCTTGTATGTCTGTGTGTTTGATCCACCTAATCACCGAAACGGTTGGAACTTTTTTTACCAAGTATTCACTATAAAATAAGTTGTTGGTATAAGAAATAATTTACGTAACTTCTATTTTAGAAAATAAAATTAGAGTTCCGTGCCAATAAAAAAAAAATACAAACGCAGATCAAGTTGCGGGTCACTGGTATTGTAATAATACATTAAACATATATACTCCTTTAAGTAATTTAAACAGACATTCTGTATAATTTTGCGGCCATGGGTAGGTTAGGTTATTCATGCTTTTTTTCAAATTAATTTCGATATCCACACACTAATCTTGTATATTCCATGTTACTTGGTGAATATGCTGATAAGAAGACACGGAAAAAATACAAGTATGAAATTTATAGAACAAGCAATGGTTCAATGGAAGAAGAACGCAAATTGCAATATATCTATCCACTATTGTTATAAGTGATAAAAAATATTGCAGGTGTCTACGAATAAGTAATAGAATACCATTCAAATATTTTTTTGTTTCAAATAAGTTTTTTATGAACACGCATCACTGCTAAAGTACTGGATTCACAATAAAATCATAAAGCATATCCTCAGAAGTAATTTATTTCATTAAAATCGGTCTACTCTATCAAAAGTTATTGTAGTTTTAATGACGACGCAGCGCGTCAATACGAGAGAAAAATAGACTAGTAAATGGACTTAATACATTCAAATGACTATATTAGCCACTGATGTTTACATTAGATTCCACGCGGACGGAGTCGAGGGCACAGCTAGTATAAAAATAAAATAATAAATTTGAATGTGTGTTTACTTGCTTTTTACTAAATAAAGCTTGGTAAATACTCAACCAATCATTATGAAATTTTGCAAACACCTTGTCAGTGGTATAGAAAAGGACACAGTGTATTTGTCATCCAGAAAAATGAAACTATTCCCAAAGAAGAACCCAAATCAATATTAACGCGACCAATCCCGTAAGCAAAAATTAGTCATATATAAGAATTTATTTTAAATTAAATTATAAAGATGTGTCTAAAATGGATAAAGTCTAATACTTTTTGATCAATGATCATGAATTTTGGGACACATGTGTTCTTTTGAAAAGGTTTAAAATATTTAAAAGGTTAAAAAATATATATAAATATTTGACGATTACATTGTAAAAACGAAAAATTGTAAGAATAAGATAGTCTAATTTGAGCTAAAAATTACATGAATTTTTGTCGGTGTTTGAAACTAAGCCAAATAATTATAAATCAGTATTGATATGAATCACAGGGTCGGAGACAGGCAAGAATCAATCAAAACGATGGAAATTAATTGTTTTGATGACTGATAATATAATTTGTTTTGTGATTAATTGTGCTAAAAACAACTTTATCTGTATTAAAAACCTTATAATGGCCCTTTAACTCGTTAAAAAAGAATTAAAATAAGTTAAATTTAATCATGTAAACAGTTTTTTGCAATATTTAATATGAGCAGGTTAATTATGCTGAAGTGTTGGATTATTCGGTAAAAGTAATATGATTGTACATAATCCTTTTCACGTGCTCGTCGACCCCTTATTGAAACAAATTTCGACAGCAATTGATGCTATTAATTCAGCACAGGTGAACAAATGATTGGCTGATATCCAGACAGCCGCATCTTACTCCCACGCCGACGTGTACCCGCAATATACGTATGTAATGTACTGAATTATTAATCATAAAAAAGTTATACTGTTATTTTGAATAATATTCAAATTAATTTCAGAGAATTGTGAACCATATTATTTATACCCAATATGTAGTGAACCTAATGATTATAATTTAAGTTTACGAGAACTTACTTGTTGCTTTATTATTATTATCATGATCTTTGACGAATTTCACTAGTCTTAATCAAATAATAGTATTAATAAACTTTTAATGGCCAATAAAACGTAATGTTCTTTCGAACGAAACTTCTAACGTACGAGTGACGTCTGTTTTTCTAAAACTTCAACCCATAAGCATCTTTGTTTTCCTGGAAAAGCATTACCATCCTAATGTTTCAATACTCACCTTTCTTTGAAGTCGTACGTGTAGCTAAAGCTTCAACCAAAAGCCGCTGATTCACGCCGCATAAGTTTGCTGTCAATTTTTCACACTTCCGATGGCAGTTTACATCACAGTCTAAAACAAACAATCGCATATGGCGCAACCATACGTACTACCTATTCCTGCATTAGAACTACCTCCCTAATTTGGTGTAAAGCCATGCAAAAGCTGTCAATGTACATATTGTTAAAGGAATGTTAGTTTGTGAAAAAACCGATAAAGGGGAGATTGGTTATTTACAATCTCTTTTTGATGTTTATAATACCTTTTTTAATCTGCAGGAATCCAGCAGGTGATGTCGGTGCTGAAGAGTCAAAACCAGAATCATTAGATCCGGTAGATGTTCTACCATCTACACTAGTTTCGCATTCGAAAAATTCTTCGGATTCTCTACTCGTGTCAGAATCGTCATCATCGTCTGATGTTTCTCCCTCAGAAGATGAGTCAGAGGAGTTTGAAGAACGAATTACTTGAGGAGGCTTCTTTTGTAATGGTCGAGGGGTCGCTATCAACGGCTTAAGAGCTGCTTGTTGTTTAACAGGTTTCCTTGGGGCTGCAACAGCTGGCAACTGGACTACATCCTTGGGCGTCAATGTCTCCGTCATTTGTGTAATTTTGTCAGGAATGATGTCAGTTTTATCTTTATTTTCTGTAATCTGTATTTCAGTTTTCATTTCACTTTTTGTTTCATTTTTATTATCTGGAATGTTTTCAAATTCTATATCTACATGCTTCACAGGAATAATATTATAGAGTAAGTTCTCTGAAGTGTCATTTTTGACATTATTATGGACATAAGAATCTTTTAAGATTGATTCTGTAGTTTTGTCATCGGTATTTTCAGCAGCTGCTGTAGCTACTGAGGAATCAATCTGGTCTAAGATGATAGGCGCTGGGTCATCATCTAGATTTGTTCCAGTAGTTTTCTGCTGAGACGTCTTTTCAGTCATATCATTTATCTCATTTGGTGCTTCACATAATAATTGATGATCTGTATTTTTGTTCTCTGTGATATTTGACTCTACTACTTCTGATTTATTTGTATTGACAACTTTATGATTATCACTTGCTTTTACTTTTTTTTCGCTACTTATTTTTTTTGGTCGTAAAATAACTTTACACTTTTTCTTTTTAACTTCGCTACTAGTTTTATTACAGGTATTTTTGCTGTTGATTTTATCTGTATTTGGCTTATCTTGCAGATTCATGTCAGATATATTTACACATTGTTGTAGATTATCTGATATAACAGATGGAAGTGATTTCGATTTTTCTATGTTTATAGATTTTTCATTATTGGTTTCATTAAAGGCATTATCAAATATACAAGATGTTTCAGAGTATGTAATTTTTTTATTCTGAGTTTCAGGTATTGGATCTATTGAAGGTAATTGTTTGAAAGTACATGACGATTTTTCTTCCATTTTCAAATCTAATATGCCATTTACTGGGTTATCAGTAGATCCCGTTTCCTCTTTCAATAAACCAATTTCAAATTTTAGTTCATTCACATGTTCTCCAGAAACGATATCTTGTTCTTTGGATTCTAATTTGAAAGAAGTATTTTTATCTGTACTGTTTTGGGATTGAATAACAGATTCCGATATTTCTTGATTTTCTTTGTCGTAGTCGATACGATTTAAGTCAGAATTAATACAAAGTTCCGCATTACTGGTTTCCTTCATATCAGATGATATAACGTTTATTTTGTCTGTCTTGTTGTTTTCTTCAGAATTTTCACCAAAACATAAAACCTCACTTTTGTCTTCTTTAGCTGCTTTCAAAATTTCTTTTCTTTTGTTAATATAGACTGTTTCCCTTTTTCCTATTTTTTCCCAAAAATTTCCATCGTCCGGCTCTGGCGAAGGATGTTCTTCTTCAGATATGAAAACTTTGGTAGTATTTTTGTCTTTGACATTTTCTATTATTTTATTTGCCGTTCCATCAAATTTACCTAAAGTATATACTATTTCTGATACAGGTTCATCTACTTCACAGCTAAATGTTATTTCTTTTTTTGGAGAACGCTGTTTCTCTTCCACTATGACATTTTCAATTTTAAACTTTAAAGGTGTTGATACTTCCACGGAAGAAGTGATTTTAGTTTTCAATTTTGGTTTCGGTTTTGGTTTATCTTTTATGCTGTTTTGTCTTATTTCTTCAATAGAAGGTAAATTCATACTGTCTAATTCTTTGGGAAGTTCTGTGATGGAATCTAATCTGAAAATATTACCGCCAGAGAGTGACTTTTTTAAGCTTCGTCGTTTGGAAATGCTTTGCTTTTCGGCTTTATTTTCGAGACCTAATTTTAAAGTGTCATGAAGTGATTGATCAGATTTCGTCGTTTTTAATGGTCCTTGGGTACTTGATTTTTTTCTTTTTCCTGATGGGCTTGATTGGTTTTTTGTCTCATCTGTACCAACTTTACTGAGATCTAAGGTAGCAGTACTAAGATTTTCTCTTCTTATTAAAGAGTCCAATAACTTAGCTTGCTCTGCTAATAATTCCATCGAACATCTCCTGTCTGGAGATTTACTGGCATCTGGTGTTTGAGGTACTGATATCTTTTCAGTTTCATCAGATATTTGTTCAGGTAACCTACTATTGACGGGTTTATCATTAATATCTTTCAAGGTAAATTTTTCAACAAGTTTTGTACCTAATGTTTTCTTTTCTTTTTTGTCTTTATACACCAAATCATCAGATAGCCTTTCTCTCCAACTAAGAGATTCCTGCGATAAGTGAGGTTTATCAGTAGAATCATTTTCCAGCTGCTTTATTGGATCTTGAGATTCCCAAGATCCTACAGGCTTTCGAGGTGAATCTCTCTCTTTTCTCTTTAATGTATGGAGTCTAACAACAGTTCTACCACGTTTAATTGTACTGCGTTGACTTCCAGGAGAGGAATCAATTCCTGTTTCAGGTTTACCGTCTACTCTTGGCATAAACGGACTATTTTCTTTGTCTTTACCAGAACTGTCTCTTCGTTCTATTCGATCCCTTGACGAGAGGCTTTCAGTCTTTTGCCTATATTTATCTTTTGAAACATCAATATCAGCCGTGTTTATATTTATAGGACGAGAAGTATAAGCAGAGCTGGTGTAGGTTCTTGTCGTAACAGGAATCCGTCTAGGACTATTTATTCTTATAGGGCTAGCCGTCGATCTTTCGGAAATGGTACTTAACATAGGCGAATAATTTCTGCCAACGCCAGATATCCATCGTGATGTCAAAGGTGCTCTTGAGTATCCTCCAAGTGATGAATGATTACTGTAATTTCCTCCAGGATTAAGATATGCAGCACTGTATGAAGGTCCAATAGGTGACACTAAACTATTATAACTGTAAGATCCGCTTGTATACGGTGACGAGCCACTGTAATACATGTTCGCAATTTGTTCAGAAAATAGAGGCATAGTTACGCGGTATAACGAGCGCAGAACGACCGACAGCGCTCGCAGAAGCGCGCGCTCAGACTGGACGTCCGCACATCAGGTGCGCTAGCCGCCCACCACCGCGCCGCCATCCGCCCAACGTCACCGATTAACCACTCGCGTTATAGACACTAGCCGAGTGATTTATGATGTTATGAAGACAATAATAAACATGTGTGACTAAAGTTACACCATTATTTCGGAAGGAAGTCACCTGATAAATTGTCCCCTTAGTATGGAATAAGTAATAAACACTTTAATTTATGCAGAACTAAGCATAAATATTAGTAACACAAATTATGTTTAGTGTTGTAATGTATAATTTAATTTATATGAAATTGTAATGATTATTTTTTTTTCTAAAAGTACCATACATTTATGAGTACATAAACTAAAATAGATTGATTCGTTCACTTTTATTTATAGACAGGCATTATCTTTTACAGCCCACGTGGACTGAGCTAAATTTCAGTAGTATTAAAATAGAATATCCAAATTTAACTAACCACTAATAAGTAGCAATAAATTAAAAAAGACGCAATTACATGTCTTTCAAACCGCTATTCTATGTTATATAAGTTTGAATATACTACATTTTTTAATTATTTATGTCTCCTGATCATTAAATCAACATAAAATTTAAACAAAAAATAAAAGTGACTCCAAAAAAACTCTACACTACAGAAATGCACAAGAACATCTTAGTTCATAGGCAGTTAGGTACCTACGTATTCTAGAATTGTCATAAACCTACCGAATTTCAATGTATATAAACATTTCTTATTCGATTTTGCTGAGTTCTCTTTCATGTTTAAGATTCAATATTAATGAAATTAAAGAAATGAAAATATTCCCTTTACAATAAGAAAGGAAATATCCAAATCGGTTAATAAACACAATTTAGAGGTAGCAGGCAATAAAAATAATATACGACGGAATTGAGAACCCCCTGCTTTTTGAAGTAGGCTAAAACTTAATAACTAGAGAGTAAGTTGACATGAGGTTGGTTTATGAGTGCAACTGAGGGAAGTAGTCCGATGAAGCTGATAAGAACTTGCTAGGTCAATAGTGTAGTCAGACCGAGAAAAAAATACTACTGTAATATTTTATTAGTAATATTAACAGAGGAATCTTCTTCTTTGAATACTTACAAAACAATAAAACAATGTTTGTCGAATTTCAGAGGCAAGACTATAAAATAAAGAATAGGCTTGTTATCTGATTAAAAAAAAATCATTTAAGACTATAATTATATGTGTAACCACCTTTTGCAGGATCGTAACCCTGAAGCCAGTCACAATAGTCTGCTTGCTACCCTTATGGATTAACTGAGCTGAAACGGTTCGCGTGTCTGTATGTTACTTCTGCTACTTTGCAAGAAATAGGGGTCTTATAAATACTTCTGCAGTCGAACCCGGTACAGGCTCTTTTCACTGGACACAACTTTATGATGCAGATAATATTTTTCGTCAAAAAATTTTGTTGAACTACCAGTACAAAAGGACTCATAAATTTTCACCAATAAAAGTTATGAGAAAATATGAAGCCATTGGCAGTAAAAAATCTCTGAGGTCTGACATGAATTTCTCATAAGCGTAATGAAAACAAATTAATTTAATACAAAAAAAAAATCTTATTGATATTTTAATTCACATAAAGATACTATTCATATAAAATTATTAAAATGGAAACATTATTAGGTTTTGTTAAGGTTTTTCTGATACAAACTTATACTTCTAAAAATATTTTCTCATAGACATATGTAATTTTTCACTCCAAATGTATAAAGATAAACATAAATCTCATACCAGCGCCTTTGAGAAATTCTTCAAATCTCGAAAACGTTCTTCTAAAAAAAAATCTATGAGAAGTACAGAAGACGTTTTCCACAGGGCAGCAAAGATATCACTGGGCTTATTCTGCTTGGGGGTTAAATAGGAAATCAGCCAGATTAAAGAGGCCCATAAAGGGATCTCTGACAAATAGATAAATCAATAACTAAGGAAATACAGTGTGCTAATGATCCATCTATAAACGTGTAGGTTGAGCATGATCATTATTCTATCCAATATTTAATAAAGGCCTATCGCTTGTAAAAAGACAAAAAAAAAAAATAATATCTAGAATACAAAGCACTACTATGTGACCTATTACAAAAACCATGATTCTCACCATAGTACTATAGCTTGTACTCGTAAATGTTCACTGCATTTTGTGTGAGCTAACAGACTGTGTGTTACAGCCTCTGTATAAGCTCTATGCATATACTACATTTAAGATCTAGAATACAAAGCACTACTATATGACCTATTACAAAAAACCATTATTTTCACCACAGTACTATATCTTGTACTCGTAAATGTTCACATTTTGTGTGAGCTAACAGACTGTGTGTTGTAAGTCTCTGTATAAACTCTATGCATATACTACGTTTCTTTTGGAGTTATACTTCCTTTGGCACGTTAGGGGAAAATGATGAGAGTGAATTTTTACGATGCGCGCGCACACCGTCACGAAAACCCGACACCCTGAAATTAGCTATAGTCATCATTTTGTTTCTTTGTATTTGTTGTTTGTATTTCTTTGTATTAAAACTTTCAATGTATTAAATACCTTTTTTCTATTATTAGTGTCGTTTTTTCTACAAACGTAGAATCGGTGAAATATCAAAATTTTGAAAAGATTTTCATCTTGTTACGCCAAAGAAGTATAATTTCTAACGAGTGTACATAAGTACACACACTTTTTTTTCTCGAACTAATTGCGGTATTGGCCTAGCAAGGCCTTTACAGCTTCAAGGGAATTTGCGTATATACTAGTTATTTGGACTATTACAATCCGATTGAACAATAACAAATTCCTAAAATATTTATTAATTTTTATTTATCAATAAACAGAATTTTTATCAATAACTAAAATATACAATATTTTGAATTATTCATTTATTGTAAAATAATCATTATTCATTTAATAAGAATTAAATTATTTTTGATTAATATATTTTTTCTAATATTGATAAATGTTAAGATACAGGTAAAATGTGCAATGTTAGTTTTTGTTGGGTTAATTTTAGTTAATAACAAACTATATAAGTTTACATATATAAAAGTATAAGTGTAAATAAATTATTACACGGTTATTTTATTATTTTCATTAAATAGTAGCAGTCAGCAAATTGTTCGGTTTTAAAAGACTACATATTTAAAAAAATGAAAAAAGTATGTGTTATTTAAAGCAAATATTTAAAAACTATTTAGTAAATAATTTTATTCATTTTCCGAGGAATTGATTATTCTAGTTTAGAATATCATTAATCTATTTAACTGTCTTAATCTCAATAAATTTCATTCGAAATAATTATAAACTTGCGTTTAGGACACAAAGATACCGGTCCAAAATGGTGGCAGCATCCAGCTATTCATTCCGTTGAAAGGGAGTAACTAATTCATGCATCTGCTAAAACACGTTTGTAGCTTAAATTTGGCTAGCTAGGCGATGGCTATCATCATGCTATTTTGATGGACGCAATTTTTATATTACAATGACCTCACACTTTGTCTCTACTATAATGTTATAGTTGTCGGGTAGTTGCTGCCGCTTTAAACAGTGTGATTGCGTTACCTACATAGTTATGTTCTTAAGGAACTGCTCCATCGGGCAGCCTAATGACTGAAATATATTATATTCACACAAAAAAAACGTAACTCGAAGACGTCTACACTTCATATAGGATGAGCTATCGTTGGCTATAGGATTAGTTTGCATTTGTCGTCAGTAAATAAAATATCTATTTAAACCATAGAATTAAAATTGGTTTGATGAAATCTAGGTATTAAATGTGGTAATTTTTTTTTATTATTTTTTAAATTGTCTGAAAATTAATTTTTAATCGTTGATACCTTCACATTTTAATTCCTGCTTGAAAAATCCATAAAGCAGAGCACCACAGTGATCGCAGAACGTCGGTGACATAAATTGATGTGGACGAAACCTGTGTGGTACGTCAACTTTGAACCTCTCCCGCAAATACTGGAACAAATTATTACTATACTGAAATTATTAAATTATACTGGAATATTATTATTATTATTGTTGCTATTGTACACTTTTCTTAATGCGTTAAAACCATACACATTAAAATAGTTTGTATATTTGGAGCTATTTTCTCTGTTTAATAATATGTTTAAACACGAATATTTCCATAATACTGCCATCTAGTTTAAAAGATTGAACTACACATTTATTTCTCCATTTCAAATCGATATCATTGGATACTTTATTGGCGCAGTATTTGAACTTTCATACTTGGGTAGAAGCTTTGGTAATATCCAGGAGCAATAATTGATGTTTTATAATTATAGAACAATAACATGTTTCAATGATAATTACATAAGAATAACGTATATAAAATAATGAATTCTGTTTTTTATATAGCATAAAATGCATCTACATTTGTATGTTGTCGATTTCATATCATTTCGCAAAAGGACTGCCGATCTCAAAGGGGGTTGGTACGGCACACCTAAGTATTTTTTCATGTATGTTTTTATACTCTCAATTTTAGTATAACTGACCACTACATAGAACTAGGCTATATCTTATTTTTAGTAATTTGAAAGTTCAAACATATATTACTAGTTATTCTGTATATCGTTATATAATTTATCTGTTGTAATCTATACTAATATTATAAAGAGGTAAAGTTTGTGACGTTGTAGGGGGTAATCTCAGAAAGTACTGATCCGATTTAAAAATTCTTTATATAGCTCATTTGTCGAAGAAGGTTATAGGCTATATATCATCACGCTAAGACCAATAGGATCGTAGCACCAATGAAGAATATTTCGACACCGGGTTCTTTTTCCTCTTGAGAGCTTCCGCTGCGTGTTAACGTTTCCCCAAAGTAATTATTCCACGCAGACGATGTCGTGGACAGACGCTAGTTTTATATATGTAGTATTTGAGGCCTCTTTTTGGAAAACAATGAAAAGATCTCATCCAGCTTAAACTCTAAAATTATAATGACTTCATTCTTTAACTCCTAACGTATTCCTAATGTTTCTATAACTTTGAAGTTTGTACAAGTTACACATTTTTAAAACAGTAAGTCTGGGTCAAAAAATATTTCACAGATACTGAAGACTCTTCATTTATCACGTAAAATTTCATATAAACAAGGGTTAATACTAACATACAGTTCGCGTCAAATTTTTTGACCGCTCTGAATATAGTTGTAGGTTTTGACTTGCGCGTAATATAGTATAGAGTTTAATACAAAACAAAGTAAAAATACTATTATATAAAATTAAGATTGGCATCTATTTATTCTTATCTCGATGTTCTACATATAAGGTGTCCCAAAATTAACCCAATATTTGAATTTGCCGCCAGTTTTGCAGTAAATTGTAGCCAACCCTAAGAAAAATACAATTTGGCAACTTTGAGTGTATAGGGTTCTTCTTCTTCTTCTATTTTATTTTTGGCAACCAGTCTTCTATTTAGTAGACCGTTACTGCCCTTGTCAAGTGAGTAATAATATTACAAGTTTATTGATATAACTACAATGAACTAACAAGACGGTGGCCATCTTGTTAGAACTCTCTTGGGAGTTTTTGTGGCAAGTCAGAATCCATGCTCCGTGGTATTATTTCCGATCCACTTCACTTATGCACAATAACTAAACTATATTATGTAAAGCACCACCAACATTACACAATATAGAGCCAAATAACACAAGACTATGGATAAAATATAAAGACCACTACATGGCATTCCAAGATCCCACCAGAAACTCGAGTGTGTAGGGTTAGTAAACATGAAGTGTTATACAATATAGCGATGTGTTTTCATTGTTGAATAATATTTCAGAAATAATGAAAGTTTGGTGGCCGCAGTTCAAAAATTTATATCTTTAATTCAAAATTTACGTTAATTGTGGGACACCCTCTTAATACGTATATATTCTTAAATTCGTTTTCTCCGTTACTATATTCTTAGCAAAAAAGTTTGGCGAAGATTTTACAGACTTGCAATTAAAAGAATATTCGTATTTATTTATATCGAAACGTATTATGCGAGGACCTATGTAAGTTACCCAAAGTAATTCGAAATGGTGAGCAAACAAAATCTCACCACAGTGGCCTCCGAATGTGCTGTCGATCCAGAACACTTTCCTAATAACTTATTGTGACATCTCTTGTGTACCGCTGTCTGACATGCCACACACCTGTAGCCCTGTTTGCCAAAGCCCCACAGGAATTCCTTGCAGAACGCGCAAAACGTAGGCTGACGAAAGAATTTAGCCACGAAACGGTGACCGTTAACTTCGTGTATCCTGGAAAGAAAGAAATCAAAATTTAATCCTGTGATTAAAAAATATCAAGATTTAATTCTAAATAGACATTTCGAAAGAATTGTGTTTGTTTTAATTTGAAATAATATCTATACCAATAGTATCTATCTAATCTTATACCTTTAAACGAGCAATTCTTGTATATTTTTATATATATTCAGGATCTCGGAAACGGTGTCATCTACTTCCGTGAAACTTAGTATGTAGGTAGTTTCGGGGACGATAAATCGATCTGGCTAGATTTCATTTATAGAAAACTGTTTTAGCTGGGTTTTCAGGCAATGAAAAAATTAGTTAGAATATAAAGATAAATTTTGCTACCGATGTCAAAACAAAAATAGCTCCGATGGAAATCGGCTGCTTCGAAAATTCGTGGAACCCAAGTTCGAATCCGAGTAATAGCAAAATAAATATCTTTATTAATGTTAATTTTTTTGGTTCAAATATGCTAATTTTGTGAGGCAAACCTAACATTTATTTAATAACAAAAAAAAAATATTAAATGCAAATTAATAAAAAAAGCTAAATGACTTACAGGAAAACCTAACAGTTTATTTTAATTTAAAAATGTCTTAAATAGAACCGAGTTAGTCTCGGTCGCCCAGGTACTTATAAAGCTGATGAGTTTGTTTGCTACGCGCTACTGCTGATAGTTCATTTACCAGGAAAGACCATAGGATATATAATTACGCTAAGACCAGTAAGAACGGAGCACCAATGAAGAGTGTTCCAAAATCGTGTTTTTTTTCCTTTTGAGATTTACTTCCGAATAAAATACGCGCGATACAGTGACACAAAATCTTACACCACTGCAACAACATTACACATATCACCTCCAAGCACGTGCACGCATACACGCTTACGCATGAAAGTAGAAGGGTTTTGTTTCTTTCCATTATCGAACTGATATAGTTTGTAAAATTATCCGACACGAAATATATATAGGAGTTGTTGAGGTATGTATGCTTGGTACACATGTATGCTCCAACAACTCATATATGTATGAATAGTTAGCTTAGGTCAGCTCAGACAGGTTGCGAATTGCATGTATCAGTCAACAGCCCAAGCCGAGGTGTGCCGTGCACTCTTGAGCCACTTGCTCAAATAATATCGGCTGAGTGCCGCAAGCGCTCGCCTTAGTAGTCCGGTGAAGCTGTTAAGACCTTGCTGGGTCAATAGCGTAGTCATTTCGAAAAAAAAAAGCGGACGAAATTGCGGCTAATTAAATTAAAAGCTATTCTAATGATAATTTGCTTCATAAGCAGAAATATTTTATTATCTCATGTAAAACATAAGAGAGGGGAAGGGTAAGTGGGAATGCGGCGCTCTCACTGACCGAACGAAACGCAACAATGCAAGCACTGCACGTAGGTTTTCTGTGGGTCGGGTGGTAGTACCCTGGGCGAGCCGACCCATTCATGCTGAAATCAGTAATAGCTTCATCGTGGTTCTACCACCTATAGATTTTTATAGGATTTTATAGGATACTTACAGATTATTATAGGTATACAGAATAGGTACGAATATTTCATACATCACTGGTGTTTTCGATTAAAATTAATTTGTCATATTATAATCGTGAATTTTCATCACTACTACATTCCATAAGATGTGGGTTAATTTGCATTTGCAGTTTGCTATATTTTGTAATAAATATGTCAGAAGTTCTTGGCTGAATTCCTTTTTTGTATTAGAATATGGTCAGAGGAACTGAAACAATGAAGGACATCGCTCTCGCTATACTGCTGTTGCTTGCGTAATTCGTTTTTAAATGTAGCATTTTTCATTTATCGCCTGTGAAATAGCAGTAATAAAAAAATCACTGCTATACAGTTATATTAAATAGCTTATACTTCCTTGTCTAGAGATTACATTTACATATCGTTTTTGAAGAATTAATTGGCATTAAATTTAACATCAAATGATTTCATATATTATTAGTAATTCGTAATCAATTTTGTTTGTACAGAGCGAAGACAGTTACATATTCTGTGTATCTTTTATAACATCTTAGTACACATTTAGTAATAATCAAAACAACAAAGTGATATAGTGGCTTTAACAATAAACATTCTATGAATGTACTTAGTCAGAATGATTATTAACAGAATCTGTTTTATGTTTTGTATTGAGAACTAATCTTTTAACATCAGACGAGAATTAAGTTCTTTAGAAAAGCATATTTAAGCATTCCCGTTGACTGTTTTGATATGCAGAGATATGTAAGTTAATATTTTCTATGCATATAATAAATAGATATATCTAACTTGTCTGCAATTTTTAGACTTTTGCGAAAAAACTTGTTGCAGGTCACTTGGAATAAGTAATTTCAATCATTTTTAGAAATGTCTCTCTCTATAAATCTGTTTGTTTAAATTTTTTTTTTCCGAATGTCTACGCTATTGACCCAGCAAGGTCTTAACAGCTTCACCGGACTACAATTTATTTAAACATGCATCACTGTTAAGTAGGTACTGCGTTTACGATAAAACTTAAGTCCAATCTAACATTTAGTCTTGGTTTCATTAAAATCAGTTCACTCCATCAAAGGTAATTGTAATTTTAAAGACGACGCGACTTAATTACGAGAGAAAAGTAGATAAGTAAATGGACTTAATATATTCAAATGAATTTATTAGTCACTGTTTTTACATTATTTTCCACGCAGACGGAGTCGCGGGCACAGTTGTCTATAACATAGATCATACACAAATATATAAAATTGTAACAACTGCTGTTTGTCCTAGATAATTTACGAAATAGCACTTTCTATTTTTATGAGATTTTTATGGCAGATAGACTCGTCGCCAGGGTATTATTATACAGGCTGAATGTTTAGACAGGAGCAATATCTATGGAGGATACTCTATACTCGATTCTCGTTCTAAGTCAATTAAAAAATAGGTGATTATTATTTGACCTGATTATCTAGAAAAATACAAAATTTTTATTCAAACCTCTACTTGTCTAGGTTGAAGGGACAGTGTTAATGATCGCGGCTGGTTGAAGTGAATGTGAAAGGACAATTTTTCGAAACATGAACAAAACAAAAGGGTTTATTGTCCGTTTTATTATCGAAAGTTCCGGGTTGCCCCTCGCAGCTTTTGGCACCGGTCATTACATCTATGCTTATTAAGATTATAGCTATACCTTTATAAGTCTTAGAACAAATTTTAATTGTGGTTTTCTTTGTTGTTTATTAGTATTTGTTTTGATATTATTATTTTATTTGTTAAATGTAACCATGAAATGTCATATCATAGAATACTGCGAGTGTTTAATCTTTCACCTGGTATATGCGACATATATCACGGATTTCTGTATGGGGTTAAGCAATTTTAATTGAATTAAACATAAATAATGTCGGTAAAAGAGTTGCTAAGATTAATTTATTGATTATAAGAACACGTGAAAATCATCTAAATAAAAAATATAAATGAAATAATAAAATCTCTTCCACAAGAACAAAATCGTAGCTATTATACAAAATTAACGAAAACAGAAGTTGCTATATAAAAAGTAATTACGATGAAGATATTTAAGAATAAAGGAAAACTGTACTTACGAGAGAAAACGTATTAACGGATCGTTAAATAGAATGATGTGCGAATTTATTATTACATGGAGACTGCTTTACGATACATTGAGTGTTTGTTCTAAGAGTTGTGGTATTTTAGTATCTAGTTTGAATTTGTTCTTGCGTAAATTGACAAACCTACGGTTGTAAATAATTTCAACCTCGGTCTAAATAACTTAAAAATATACAGTATAGTTTAGAAAAGAATGAAAAATGTCTCCATCTTTATATCATGTTTTATTCTTCCAAAGATACGTCATAATTTGTTTGATTCATATTTTTAAGCAATTTGAAGAGATTTATTTACTTGATAAAAATCTTAAGTACGTATAGCCCAAAGTACAAATGTCCACAGACGGAGAAAGCGTAGCTTACACTAGAAGGTCTAGAAAGATTTAAACAGGCGTTCCTTATAACTAGATTAGTACTATCCATTGATTGATATATTTTTTTAGAAAATTAAATGGAGAGTTATAATTACAAGTATCCCGATTAAAATGTCATTGGGGTATACTCAATGTAAAACCCAAAATACCCAAAAACGTTTCCTCATTTCCAATTTGGAAATGTAAAGAATATTGAAGAGTCTACTCCTTTGTTAAGGTTCGTCAACGCATATGCGATTCTCCCCGTGTCCATGAGCGGCGGGGATCGCTTACCATTCAGTGAACCGGAAGTACGCTTACCACCAATGGGATAAAAAACGTTACGAACAGGACTCGAATTCTCATAAAGGCATAATTTAAGCTATAGTTCAACAAGCCTCACTATAGAATCAGACTTAATACTTTGAATACATTATTATTTTGTATAACAGAAAGCATCTGGAGGAAAATGGTTCAGTAACGGGAATTCTTTATTTGTTTACACCGTCACCACAATACTTCAAAATCATGGTACTAAAAAAAATCGATAAAAGCGCTTTTACACTCAAGAATGTAAAAATACTTATTCAGAAGATTACTGTGCATTGTAAATTTATAGTTAGGCATTGCTCTAGATACACAAAACATTTTATTTTCCCTTTCCTGCTCTGAGGAATAAAATTCTTCATTTAGGTGCTTTAAAACGTTTTTTTTTTATATCCTAGGAGGCAAACGAACAAGTGGGTTACCTGATGTTAAGTGATCACCACAGTCTATAGACTCGTGCAACACCAGATGAGTCGCAAGTGCGTTGCCAGCCTGTGTTTTGGGTAAGAGAGAGTGGGAGGTGGAGAGAAGGTGGGTATCCGTTGCATCCACTGACCAAACGAAACGCAAAAGTGCAAGCACTGTTACTTCACGTCAGTGTTTCTGTGGGTAGGGTGGTACTATCTCGGGAAAGTCGACCCATTCATGCTGAAATCAGTAATAGCTTCACCGTGGCTCTACCATCTACAAGTAAGAAATTTTGTGAACAAAACGATACGTTATATCGCGAGTCGTAAAAGGAACTTGTATAAAATAGTGGTTTAAGCTAATTCACGCCATCAAAGTTATCATTTCCTTAATTTACGAATAATTTTTCACCAATATACAGTAAATGTATATAATTAATAACTACAATTTGATGTAATTTTTTTTAAATTCGAAAAAAATTTGTTTTGCCCTTAAGTGTATAAATATTATAGAGTAGTAGATGTAGGGATCGTGAAGTATGACAAAGAGATTTATAATTTAAGGCTGCGACTCGTCTATGGTAAGGAAAAAACAAGCTGAATTCATTTTTTTTTTTTTTTTTTGATAAAGCTAATAATATTAAATTAAATTAAATAGGTTGATAAACTGAGAAGAAACAAGTACTTAATCATTTTGCCTTCGCTCACTAATGTATTAAATTTTCAGAATTTAAAATTGGAGAATAAAAATTATCTCACTTTTGGTGTTTTATGGCTCCGCGTCGTTGTGTGATTCGCTTGGCGCGGGAACGGCGCACCGCACCCTGTCCACTTTCGCCGCAACCCCCGCCCGGAAACCACTGAAATATACAAATATTCATTAAGAAATGTGGTCATTATCACATTAACTAAATATATAAAAGATAATTATTCGGTTATTGAATATCAGTCATTATTTATGACTAGCTGGATGGGCAGACGTTGTCCCGCACTTATAATAAAAAACACTTTCCAAATTATATAACTACCTAAACCTTCCTCATGAATTACTCTATATACTGGTGAAAACCGCATGAAAATCCGTTTAGTAGTTTTTGAGTTTGTTGTAAAGAGACAGGCAGACGTGGTAGAGGACTTTGGTTTATAAAACGTAGTGAATTGGCAGTAAAGAAGGCCGGCCGGTTTTATTGCAGTTGTAGAAACAAATAATCGTTATGCAACGAGTAATCGTGAAAATTCTTCACATAGTTCATAACCACGATATCGAAAAGAATTAAGCATTTCATATTGTGAAAAAATTGCAATAAGTACTTGAACCAACAGCTGAATAATTGATAGCAACTTTCAACAATAATTGATTTCAATAAAGCAACAGGTAATTGATCATTAATTCATATAGACTCATTATGAACATTTATGTTCATTATATATTTCGTTGATTTTCAATCTATACTAATATTGTAAAACTTTACCTGTGAGTTTGTGAGGTTGTATGAGGTAATATCTGAATCTACTAAACCGATTTTGTAAATTATTTTTCCAATAGAAAGCCACGTTATTTGTCTGTGTCATAGGCTATATGAACCCGAAAAATGAAAAGAGACTTTTTTGTGGTGGTTGGATTTGCAAAGTGGAAAACGTTTCTTACGAACGCTTCCTTAACTATGAGCGCCCAACGATATGGCCACGGATCAGCTAGTTGTAAATATAATTGAGCAGCTTGGGCGTATGATGAAAATTTATAGTTCACAATTTCATTCTTCACTACAGTTAACCTGTTAACGGTAATAGTAGCCATTCATCTAAATATAGATCACAATATCTCACTGAACAATAACAAATGAACAACAACCATGAAAGTAACTAAATGCAACAACAACAAGACAAATCGATGCACTTTAAATAAAAATTTACCAAACGAACGATTAATCAGTTAAAATTGATGGAAATTATAAACAATATATACCTAAAGCTAATATTTCTGCAGTCTGGGAAATCGATACAGTAGAAAAATAAAACACACCACTTAAATAGATAGGTAACCGAACGATGAAATGTATAGGATCTACTTTAACGCGTGATTCAGGTTATTTGTGTAAAATGTAAATATACATTTACAAGTGCTTTTTTCCGGTATTTATTTACTGAAGTTTTATTTTTGACGCTTGATTGATTTGTTAATTTTGAGTATACTTTTTTTAATTTATAATAAATCTACTCACATTTATTTGCTACTATATGATCAATGACCTCCATAGGGGTTAGCTACGTCATAGCTGACAGAAAGTCAAATATTGTATAGTTGACAATAGTGTGTAGTCCGGTGAAGCCGTTAAGACCTTGCTAGGTCAATAACGTAAGTTTGAAAAAAAAGACAAATATTGTAGTTCATAATATATATTATAAACGGTATACCACCCCGGCTTCACATAAGTGCAATGTACCTACTAAATGTACCATAACTCATAAGTGTGTAAACGGTCTAAATCCATATTTTCGCGCTTTGATATTTACCATTCATCAAAGAAGCTGCGTAAAAATCTTCACTCAAGGAACTTTTTTCTTAATTTGCCTAATTTCAAATCTATTATTTTTTAAAATATTCATTAAAATGATATGCTGTAAAATGTAATATTAATATAGATCTAGGATAATCCAATGTATTGCTATATTCATTTTGGATAAGCAATCATACCGGCTTTGTCAAAATAGTCGTAATAATTGTCGAATATCTTATTATTGTAGGCAATTGACGGTGATAAGAGTTATAATGATTTAGAGGTATCCTACTCGTAAACTGCGTCAATCGATGAATACTCGACTCCAATGAGTCGAAGTTTTCAATGAAGTAAAACATCTTGAAGAAACTGTAACATTGTGGTACGGCTTTTTTGTAAACTCCCGTGGCTAGCTAACCTTCTGAAGTTGGAAATCGACAATAGAAAGTCACTAAACGCCTATTATTCTAGCAGCTGCACTTAAGAGTTAGTCCTCCTCTAGATTTAGCGTGTCACTTGTGATGAGATTATGGCCAATCACTAAAAAGTAAAAAATACTGTCCATTTTACGGCGTTAATAATCCATTTACACATTTTATTTTCGACGAGCCGTGTATAGTACAGTTTTAATCATATTAAGCTCAATTCCGCTGGTCACAGTTAACATAAAGCTATTCAGTTTTATTACAAAAAAGTTAAATACGTATTAAATACTTGCTTTGAAAAGGTTTCGTACTAAATGCACGGTGCTCGCCCGAGGCAAGTTCACGTTATCCTTTTTCGCAAGTCTAGCCTTTTTTTTATTAACGTGGGGAAATCCCTTATGGGTACCCACCCTCTCGGGGAAGAGAGTGGGTTATGTCCGATTCGCACGGACTAAAACCCCATGGTGGACCGTCCACCACATGTTAGGGCGGCAAGAGACCGGTCTGGCTCTCTCATGAGAAACCGCCCAAGCAAAATCTAACCAAAGCGAGACAAAAGAGAGACGAAGATGGTGAACATTCAGCGAGGGCGGTGTATTTAAAACGCAACCTTTTTGTAAAGCAAGTATTTAATACATATTTAACTTTTTTGTAATAACACTTATTTAGCTTAGAACTATCTTCAACAACAGACCATCTAACGTAAGAGGATTGTAAGCGGATAGTTTCTGAAATTAGCAACTTCAAACATATCGACTCCTGCTATTTCATTTAAATATATATGGATTTACCTAATTACATAAAACATGTTAATGTTACTTTAATATAACTATGTAAATTTCCTTATTATAATATTTTATAAAAAAAAAATAGATATCCATTGTGTTAAAGAAATGACTATAATTAAACATTTATCAAAAATTAAAATTTAATTCATGTAACATGCAACTAGTGAATTTAAAGGTTAAGATAAATACACTTTCAACTCATTGTTGCATAAACGACGTGATGAATTATAACGCCTTAAAGTTCTTTTTGAGAATTCCTTGAACACGGCAGTGGGATAAGGTGGCATAAAGGTATGTTATTGTTTTTTTTGTTTGTTGTTAGATCCAAAGTAATCGTGTCAGTCAACGATAATTGCAGTGAGTTGAATGATTGCCAATACGTAGCAGCTTTGGATACACAAAGGCAACGATGCGACGCGACGGTACTATAATAACGTTGCAAGTAACATGCATTGAATAACATTGTACTTCTGAATAACATTACTAAAATTTAATTGTCGAAAGCACAGTTACTTATATAGCCATGTATAAGCCTATAAGCTTAATAATAATGAATATTTTTATTAATTAGTTAATATTCATTTTTATGGACTTTTTAATTTCTTCCTCTTCAATTCATATTTTTCTCATTTCTTAAAATATCCATTCAAATAAATGGATAATATCTTTTAAATATTTTTAACACATTTTAATTTAGCAATACAGTACTAACACCAAACATATATCTCTAACCTTTTTTTATCATAGTTCAAATTGTACAACGCTTTCCCTTCACACAATACAAAAACATCAGCCATTAATATGTGACGAGTTTTACCAACTGCTGTCTACATGATTTGCATTTTATCTATCAACATATTCTATTATGAACCGATGTCACATTCAACAAGAATTTATTTCAAGCCAAGAATCGTCAGCGTGTAACCTGAAATTAGACGTACCCGAAACAACGACGACATCGTGTGCCGCAGACTCGACGCATCGCCAAATAACACGTCACAGAAGTGCCCTAGCCGTAGCGATGAAACATTTTATATCAAATACATATTTAGGTAACACCCTTACAGCTGTAGGGAGGCAACTAGATGTACCGGTATTTGCGCCGGAGATGAAGGTCTCGGAATTCCCTGGCATGGCTTCGGGCGATTACATATAATTGCACGAATGTCAGATGTTCGTAATTGAGAATACGTTTGTCATAGTATTAACATGTACGGGTCACGTGAGCCGTCTTGTACTATAAATTTCGTATAATAAAATGAATCATTCTTTCTGCACTCACATATATCTTCAGGCATAATGCACTCGTGTTCGATAACCGAACAGAATACTCTAAATGTTTATTAACACAAACATGATAGAATGACTTGTGATGATCTTCGAATACATTTATTATGAGAGTTTTTATCAACAGGTTTATTCACCTATTCATATCACCTATGAAATGTTTTCGATGTAATAATTTGCCATTTATAAGTTATTAACAATGGAACCTAATTTGATAATATACAATGTGAATGTTTAAAGAGTCACAACCTTCAATCCTGCGGTAGTTCATGGTCACATTTAACATATAAAATAATAATATCAAAACAAATACTAACAAATAACAAAGAGAACCTTAGTTAACATTTATCGTACATATCATTAAAAGTATGGAAACTATACTTTTAAACGTAAAAAACGTACCACACACGTCGCACCTAGCTTGAATTAACAACTTTAAAGGGACTCTTTTCATGGTTAATCATTGCGTAACTGCTTATCGTGGAAACGCCGTACGGTCGAACAATGGAAACCAGGGCGCGAGTTGAAATGCCGGACACGGGCGGGACTACGCGGCACGGTGTGATTCATTGCTTTCCTTATTATTAAACCAGTTTGTTTTTGCGTAAATCACCTGATGGTGAGTGTATATTTTGTTTTTCTCTAGGTGATTAGGTCAAATATTAATAATCTATTTTTTAATTGATATAGAACGAAACTCGACTAATGATTGTCTTCTAAAAATATTGCTGGCGACTAACCAGCCGCGCTATATAGGACTAATAAATTAAAAAGAAAAAGACATCGTCTATTCGTAATACTAAATATCAACATGTACTTAAATATCTCGTGGATTATTTAGCGCAGGTTTTGACGAAAATTTTTACTTTACAAAAAATTTTGATTTTGGTAAAGGAAACAGATTCAAAGAACAAAAAATAAATTAAAACAAACAATAGATACGATAAAAAGTTGAGTTTGTATATAGGTAGTATTTACATTTACGATACCTAAATTTGTTACACCATCATACCACACAGTAACAGCCAAGATGCGACATAATTCACCGTTTATTTGTAACCGTTGCGACATATCGGCCACCAGCAGCATCAGGTGACATGAGACAACAAGTACGAGGAATTAGGCTCTCATCACCACCGTGGGATCACGAGACATCTCGTACATTGAATCAAAGTTGGAGCCACTTTTGATTCAGACCTCGAACAGTTGTCACATCTCTTAAGTTTAGTTACGACGCTATTAGTTCATACGTCGAACAATATTTACCTTTTAGTTTGGAGTAGATATAAGTAAAAGTTAATTCTTTGATATTAATGCACTTCATATTAAAAGTGCATTTTTTCAATTTCGCGAGATTGAAAATAAAATCAATATTACGATAACGACAAATAGAATAATTAAACGATGACAATAAAAGATGGATACTGTACTTTTCTCATACAATTAAATAAATTTACAACATCTAAACAATTTATAAAATTTATATAATATATAGAGATACAGTCATGAAGATACTCATGATTTCATACTGTTATGATCTGTGACGTAATTCATGAGTGAATGATGACGGAAGATAATGAATAGGTAATGACGGCGACTGCTGAACGTAAAATATATAATCAGAATACAATTATAATTTATAACTAAGATAAATACTCAAAACATGTTAGAAAATTATATAAAACTAGCTGACCCGTGCAACTTCGTCTGCACCAAATTGGTTATCACTGGTTTCAATTGTATTTTTAAAAGCGATAAAATTGAATAAAACTGACACGCGATTGCAGCCACAACTACCGTTTCCAATTGTGAATCCTAACTATCCCCGGTCTCACTCAAACATATACCCAGATTATATTTGATTTTTTATGTAAAACATCTATAGGCGCACCCTAAACTTAAATCGGCCATGGCGACGTTCGTGGTGATTACACACAAGCTTCGCGCTATTAACGACCCTATCAGTAAAGCATAAGATTCAAATTATTTTTCTAAACTATTATAATAAAGAGGAATCGTAGTATTTTTGTATGTTAATTACGAATAAACTCAAACTACTGGACGGATTTCGATAATTCGTTTACCATTAGAATGCTACATTATCCCTTAGTAACATACCGGATTAGGCCTCCCACGGCAGTGGCTGAAGCCTAGGTTCGATCCCTCGGTAGGGAGCCCTTGAGTGCGTTGCTTGCGCGGTACGGTGACACACAAATATACATCACTGCTACAACACTACACGATCACCCCCACACACGTGCACGCTACACGCTTACACATGAAAGTGGAAGGGTATACTTATTCCCCTTATCGAACTGAAACTCTCAATTTTCCAATAACATATATATGGAGGAGTTGTTGAGGCGTGTATGCTTGGTACACATATACGTTTCAACAACTCATACATATATACATAGTTAGCTAGGTTAGCTAAGATAGGTCGCGATATTGTATGCAACAGGCAACAGCCAAGCCGAGGTGTGCCGTGCACCCTTGAGCTGGTTGCCAAAATAAAATCGGATGAGCGCCTTAAGCGCTCGCCTTAGTAGTCCGGTGAAGCTGTTAAGACCTTGCTGGGTCAATAGCGTAGACATTTCGAAAAAAATCCTTAGTAACATAGGCTATATTTATTTTTTAGAAAAAAATTGGGATTTCTACTAAAATTTCAATAATGTAATCAAAGGTATGAAAAAAATTTGGCATAAAATGTATTTCATCGCATGCGCCCCGATAACTATGAATGATAGAACAAAAATATGTTCTACAATATTAAAGAACATATTATTATCTATAAAAAAACCTCGCGGCAGCATACATATGTCTACCTATTGTGATTATGTCACTATAACTACATTTTTGAAATAAATCTTAATAAACTATACATTAATTACAATTAAAAACTATTAAAAATAACAATTAAAAACTATTAATAACAATTAAAAACTATACCATGCGTAAAAGACTATGTTATTCATGTCTATATATTAATCCATATCCAAATAAATTATTTTTAAATTAAGACTGTTTCAGTACCTGTAGATAACTTTTTGAATTATTAAAATCGGCCATTACATTTGGTTTTTTTAATCTTACTAATATACATATACACTGGCCAAAGTCTGACCTAGATAGATTTCAATTACATGTTTTTATTTTTAAAAGAGAGGAGGCTTATTTTCTGCATTAGGTCGAGAAGAGCTGCCAATGATGATGATGATGAAGATTATGGTTTTTTGTGACGTTACATTTCCGAAGCTACAGGTTATAATAGGAACTTTGCACTATTGACGAAGTACTCAAAAACATCTGAAACTCTATCTATATAAACATAACATTCAAATTGCTTTGTCGAACACTCGTCGTACCAGTATTACACGGCATGCACAGAAGACCTTGCGCCCTTTGACATACCGCCAAACACACCGCGCTTGCACCTTTCACTGATTTCTTTGTTACTATTTTAATTAGACAATTGACTGTCACGGATTAAACTACGCATTTTTAACGCTATTTATAAATTATGAAACACCGTTCGCAGTTGTGAATGTAACCAGTGTTTTAATTGAAAATATGTCGGACAGCGATAATTTCGGAACTGAAAGTATGCACCCTTCTACAAAGAAAGTAAAATCACACTATGACATATATCTTGATAATGCTATATCTAATACTTTTATAACATACTTCAGTTATCATCGACCAATTTTCACAGTATTAACCAGCTATTCTAAATTTGAAACCCTTGCGTTTTATGGGACAAAAAGTATCCTGGATGTAGCCTTGTAATATCAGTTGTCACTGTGTTAATTTTTGCTTCTATATGGATAACATAGTCTACCTTGATTAAAATTTCCAAAAAATATTTAATGTACAGATTTCGACTTGTTACAATTTTAATAGTATAGATTAGTTATTAACAATTTTGTGGACATTTTCGAAGCAGTTGAAATTTTTGAACGAAATTATTATGTAATCGTAGCCTAGAGGTAAAGTTGGCGACTCTATACTATTCTTATGACCGACGGGGAGACAGTTCGAACCCCGGCATTCTTTTTGGTTATTTGTTTTTTTTTTTTTATGTAGCCTATATAGCTTGAATTTTTAACTAATCTGTCTGCTGTAAATAGCACAAAGGAAAATTACCAAAATCCATTAAGAATCTCATGAACTACAAATTTTTTACTTTCGTCCGTTATTCTGGAGAACTCCTTGCGTTTTATGGGACAAAGAGTATCCTGGATGTAGTATATTAATTATCTAATATTAGTTATCACTGTGTCAAATTTCGTTAAAATTGGTTCTGTACTTTCAGAGTAATTCGGGTTTATATTCTAGACTTTAACCCTTTATCCTGGAGAACCCTTGGCGTTTTATGAGACAAAAAGTATATTTGATGTAATCTCGTAATATTAGCTATCACTATGTCAAGTTTCGTCAAGATTGGTTCAGTAGTTTCAGAGTGATGCGTGTGCATAGGGACAGACAGACAGACAGACAGACAGACAGACAAAAATTGTAAAAAGATTATTTTTGGCTTCTATATCGATAACATAGCCTATCCTGATTAAAATTTTCAAAAAATATTTAATGTACAGATTTCGACTTGTTACAGTTTTATTATAGTATAGATGATAGAAACTTGTACAGGAAAAGGTACCAGCTACACAAGATATTATAATTATGAAGTTGTTGGTTTAATATAAAGATTTTTTTTTTCGAAATGTCTACGCTATTGACCAAGCAAGGTCTTAACAGCTTCACCGGACTACATTAATATGAGGATTTAGAGCAATTCCTTACTCATAATGGACTATAGACTGTCAGGTGATACACTGGTCCTCTAAAAAAATTTATATTAAAGCAATTTACGTTAAAACGCGATCAATGATCGAAAAGGTGCATGCATAAGTGACTGTTACATTGTAAGAAGAAAATACATTAATCTAGATTATTATAACTAGCAGTGCTCGCGAACTCCGTTTCGCCTAAAGTATACCTTTTTTTGTTATAAGAACCTTCTGACAATATGAAATACAACAAAAAAAGAATTAGCAAAATCGTTCAGGTGTTCTCGAGATTTGTGCTTAGTAACACATTTAGTGATTTATTCTTACTAGTGGGCGCCCAGTGGTCGACATTCGACCAAAATTTATTTATTTTTTAAAGTTTGAACTTTATTAGGGTTCTTTGTCAAAGGGTCAAAGTTTTGATTGATTATATAAACATAAAAAAAATCTATGTGTAAATGAAAATTTAAATTAATTATAAATTTGAAACAAAAAACACGTGGTAAAGCTCTCAAATTTTAAGCAAACATAACTTTATGTTACTTTATGTTGTTTACTTTATGTGGTATTTCTGGGTTATATTGAATTAAATGTAGTCTGTTCATTATGAGAAATAGTAATATGCCCAGTATCATCGTTTAGAAAAGTAATGGATGCACAATACAATCAAATGGTGAATCCAAGACAAAGATGTTTTAATACTACCATTAGCTTTTGAAAATAAATTCTTTTTTGTTGCTACATGAGGTTGAATTGCAACATTGTAACCGCGGAGGTTTAAGTCATGGATTACTTTTATGAACAAAATTATTAATTTGATTATACAAATTATTATTTGGCTCATTTTTTTATTAAATACTTCATCAATCATTTAGACTTGTGAAACAAAGACAGACACGTTGTTGTTAATACACAAGTACCGGAACATGTCTTAGAGAAATATTTTATCTTTTTCCACCTCTATCCACTTTGTCAAATAACAGGGAAATTTAAAGCTACGCTACGCTTTTATCAAACAAATTAGGGGGCCTACCCAAGTTGCTTATCGCTATATTAACGCTATATATATATATATATATATATATATATATGTACACTATGTATATATTAGTTATATCTAATATCTTTGATATACTCCTAAAGCAATATTTTCTGAAACAGTGTAAGCGATAGTGTTTTTTTACCCATTATCCAAACATCGATAGCTGAATGAAGTGACGCACGTACAGATTACGGAACATAACAACGGTACCATCAAGTGTTCGCGTGCGATTGAGTTCCATCTATTAATACATCGTGCATTACAGTGCGTATTGAGTATAGTACCAACCAACCTTGGCGCTGCGGATTACTTATTTCACATCCACGATTTAAGTAAAAAAATAAATCAGTGGTTAACTTTAACAACAAGTTCGCTATTAATAGTTTTTTTATTGATACGTACTAGGAGTATATATTTGCGATAGTATATTGTACGAAGGAGTTCTTGGTAAAAAAAATTACAGCACATAAATATGTTCGTTTGTAATTATTTGATTACATATCATCCACGGATTGCAACTCTAATGCCAGTCACCTAGCAATTAACTCCACGATTCTTGAAAGCCACAGTCACATGCTTACCACGGTAAACTTTTCAATTTTAGAATCACTAACATTAGGTGAAATTGCGGTAAAACGCAAGCCTGAAACACAAATAACACTATACCAAAGAGCTTCGCTTTCTGCCATCGAGTATACAAGTTAATAGGTTCTTCGCCGCGGCCATTATTTTACTCCAACTAGAGCGTAAGAGGCCTTTTGTTCAATTCAATTCGGAACCAGTGCCAGAATTTGACAAATGACAAAACTCGGTTCAACAATATAGACTGCGTTCCGGTAGTAGCTCACAACGCTCACGCTCACGACCGCGAGTTTTCCCGTTCCACTAGCTCGCGAGCGTTGCGATCGTAAGAGCTAGTGGAACGCATTTGTGGGCGTTTTGAGCGTTCAGATAAATAATAAAAATGGCGATCTAGAAAAAATAAAACAAAAACTTTGAGAGGTTAAGTTGCACTTTGTAAGTCTTAACAATAAATTCATATAATTATGAAATTCATTTAAGTATATTAAAGAAACAATGTATAATTCAATTTTTTTATTTTAATTATCATAAAAACATAAAAAATGACCTTATTGGTTAAATGAAAAATATTAAATTACCATGAAATAATTATAAATTAATTTTGAAATTGAATTTTAGAATTCACAACATTTTTCAAAAGAAGTAAAATTATCAAAACTTTATTAACGTATTTCATTTCATATTTCATGTACGTATTTCAATACAATATGTTATTTAATATAAATATCCTATACCGTATCAAGTAATGACATTTTCACGGTCGCCATCTTTATTGAGAATCCCGCCAATTTTGACAACGCTCACGTCGACCCACGTCCAGACATGGGGCGTCGTGAGCTTCGCGTGAGCGTATGTTATGACGTCATCAATGACGTTTTCGCCACGACCGCAACGCTCGCGGTTGTCTAGTGGAACGGCGAAAAGGGCGTTGTGAGTGTTGTGAGCGTCTCCCGGAACGCGCCCATAATTTCGTTTTTTTGTTACCAGTAAGTAGAAGACGTGTATTCGTATCTTAATTATTACATATTATAAAGTATTCTGCCACGTCTGTCTGTCTGTCTGTATGTTCGCGATGAACTCAAAACTTCTTTGATGAGTGGTAAATATCAAAACGCAAAAATATGGATTTAGACCGTTTAGACACTTATGAGTTATGGTACATTTAGTAGGTACATTGCACTTATGTGAAGCCGGGGTGGTATACCGTTTATAATATATATTATGAACTACAATATTTGTCTTTTTTATCGAACTGACTACGCTATTGATTGATTTTACTTTAATCCTTTATCCTGGAGAACCCTTTACGTTTTATGGGGCAAAAAGTATATTCGATGTAATCTCGTAATATTAGTTATCACTTTGTCAAGTTTCGTTAAGATTGGTTCAGTACTTTCAGAGTGATGCGTGTTCATAGGGACAGGTTGACAGACAGACGGACAAAAATTATAAAAATATTATTTTTGGTTTCTAAATCGATATCATAGTCTACCCTGATTAAAATTTAAAAAAAAAAATAATGTTCAGATTTCGACTTGTTACAATTTTATTATAGTACTAGTCTCTGCCCGCGACTTCATTCGCGTGGAATAGATACACTAACACTAACACGCAGCAGTTCTCAAAAGGAAAAAACATCCCGATTTTGTAACATTTTTCATCTGTGCTCCGCTCATATTGATCTTAGCGTGATGATATAGCCTATAACCATTCTCGATGAATGAGCTATATAACATTGAAAGAATTATTCAAATGGGACCAGTAGTTCCTGAGATTAATTACCCCCTACAACGTCACAACATCACAACGTCACAAACTCACAAACTTTACCTCTTAATAATATTAGTATAGATAGATATGAAAAAATTGACAATAACTGTTTTATGGATTTTTAAAAGTACTACAAATTAGCTATTTAACATTTTTGTCACACTTTTGTTAACAATTTAGTTAAAAAATGCATCAAAAACGGAAATTTGAATTTCAAAGCTATGTAACAAATCAAATATTGAAGATTTCGCCTTGTTACAGTTTTATTATAGTAATAGATAGAAATTCGACTCAAATTTTATTTGTACCAAATTTAATAATAAAAAATGTCCATTTATTCCTTTTTTTTAAATAATTTTATCACAGTTTGCAGGATAAAAAAGTAACAAAAACCATGTTATCCATACGGAAAAACTTTAGGGTTCATGGGGAACCCCTTAGAACTGGAATTTTGAGCTCCGCTCTTTGTGCTGAGAAAATCTATATAATCTATATATAAATCCCTTTTTAACCTACTTCCCGTCAACGGGTGAACTTGAAATTTGGCATAGTTAGAGTTTATATGGCGGAGAAATGCAGAAAGCTGTTTATTTTATATAAAATGCATTAGAAGTACATTAAATTAATTAAAATATGCACTACCCACACTACTACTCGAATTTTACACAACATATACACACATGTAAATAAAAAAGACATTTTGACAGCCGTCAATAAATATGAATTTCAAAAAAGGTTGTGAAAGAAGGAGGTTGCTATGCTCGACTATATGTATTTTTTAACTCTTACGTTCTAATTACCATTTTTCATCCTACATTCAACAATGATATTATAAAATATAACTATTATTGTAATGTTTATTATTTTTTATGGTGCACACTTCAAATAATCTATCTATCTATCTATACTATAATAAAACTGTAACAAGTCGAAATCTGTACATTAAATATTTTTTGAAAATTTTAATCAGGATAGGCTATGTTATCGATATAGAAGCCAAAAATAATCTTTTTACAATTTTTGTCTGTCTGTCTGTCTTTCTGTCTGTCTGTCTGTCTGTCTGTCTGTCTGTCTGTCTGTCCCTATGCACACGCATCACTCTGAAACTACTGAACCAATCTTGACGAAACTTGACATAGTGATAGCTAATATTACGAGATTACATCAAATATACTTTTTGTCTCATAAAACGCCAAGGGTTCTCCAGGATAAAGGATTAAAGTCTAGAATATAAACCCGAATTACTCTGAAAGTACTGAACCAATTTTAACGAAATTTGACACAGTGATAACTAATATTAGAAGACTACATCCAGGATACTCTTTGTCCCATAAAACGCAAGGAGTTCTCCAGAATAACGGACGAAAGAAAAAAAATTGTAGTTCATGAGATTCTTAATGGATTTTGGTAATTTTCCTTAGTGCTATTTACAGCAGACAGATTAGTTAAAAATTCAAGTTATATAGGCTACATAAAAAAAAAAAACAAATAACCAAAAAAAACGACGGGGTTCGAACCGTCTCCCCGTCGATCATGAAAGTAGTATAGAGCCGCCAACTTTACCTCTAGGCTACGCTTACATAATAATTTTATTCAAAAATTTCAACTGCTTCGAAAACGTCCACAAAATTATTAATAACTAATCTATACTATTAAAACTGTAACAAATCGAAATCTGTACATTCAATATTTTTTGGAAATTTTAATGAAGGTAGACTATGTTATCCATATAGAAGCCAAAATTAACACAGTGACAACTGATATTACAAGGCTACATCCAGGATACTTTTTGTCCCATAAAACGCAAGGGTTTTAAATTTAGAATAGCTGGTTAATACTGTGAGAATTGGTCGATGATAACTGAAGTAGGTTATAAAAGTATTAGATATAGCATTATCAAGATATATGTCATAGTGTGATTTTACTTTCTTTGTAGAAGGGTGCATACTTTCAGTTCCGAAATTATCGCTGTCCGGCATATTTTAAATTAAAACACTGGTTACATTCACAACTGCGAAGGGTGTTTCATAATTTATAAATAGCGTTAAAAATGCGTAGTTTAATCCGTGACAGTCAATTGTCTAATTAAATAGTAACAAAGAAATCAGTGAAAGGTGCAAGCGCGGTGTGTTTGGCGGTATGTCAAAGGGCGCCCTTTGTGCATGCCGTGTAATACTGGTACGACGAGTGTTCGACAAAGCAATTTGAATGTTATGTTTATACGGATAGAGTTGCAGATGTTTTTGAGTACTTCGTCAATAGTGCAAAGTTCGTATTATAACCTGTAGCTTCGGAAATGTAACGTCACAAAAAACCATAATCTTCATCATCATCATCATTGGCAGCTCTTCTCGACCTAATGCAGAAAATAAGCCTCCTCTCTTTTAAAAATAAAAACATGTAATTGAAATCTATCTAGGTCAGACTTTGGCCAGTGTATATGTATATTAGTAAGATTAAAAAAACCAATTCCGTAATATTATAAAAATATTATATTACACCTAATTTAAAAATATAAAAAATACATATACCTATACATTAAAAAAATTACTGAAGATTAATTTGACCCGTAAAAAGCTAACATCACGCAATATCTCCAGGCGGTCACCCATCCAAGCACTGACCACGCCCGACATTGCTTAACTTTGGTGAGATCGGACATGAACCGGTCGA
>JACEII010000026.1:0-47010 GCA_014332785.1 Antheraea mylitta | reverse complement strand
TAATGATAACAAATCTTACCCCGATTATTTTGTATACAGTCATGCATATAACCCACGCCATTACAACAAACTGAACGACCATAGCTTCCGTAAATATGGATTCAATTTCGTTCACAAACCTGAAAATTTTAAACATACTTGTTACTATATAATTTATATATTTAATAAATAACCGTTCACGAGTGCGTTTCCGTTAATTACAATAAAATATGGTCTATGTTAACATTACACCGCTTGCTCAAATTCTCCACAACGAGAAAGCATATATCGCTAAACGGGTAGTGCTTATAAGATCGTAGTTTCTTAAAATTTTAATAACTATATGTTAAATGAAGATATCGTGATATTCTTTTAAATGTGTCTGATCAGTATATAGTAAGATAAATCTACATTATTTATATGATGGCACGGAACACGAAATTGTAGATGTAAACTCATTAACATATCAAACATTGGTTGCCAACAGCACTGCCAAGTTTTAAAAAAGAAGAAATAAATAATAATTATCCTAGGAATTATTACACACAATATAAATTAACTTACCATACTATTTTTTGAAAGTGTTCCACACAATTAACAAGCCGGCTTTTTAACTCTTTCGCTTGGTCAGATACGTCCGCATAGAAATTATCACAAGATGTTTCCATTAATTTTGTCGTATCTCCATTGTAATCCAAACTCAATAAATTTTCGAGATCGTATCTGAGCATCTGTATTTGTGTTTTGGCTTCAGAGTATAATGCGACAATAGTACAATCCATTGTCACGTTACCATATGCTTGTATTGTTATTAACGTGGACATGTATATTAGAGCTATTGTAAACCTTAAAATAAATAAAGATATGGAATGAACCCGTTGCAAACATATGTTTTCCATTTGCTTTTTTATATATCTACAGTATAAATTCTGCGTCCAAATCCAACAAGAAAATGTGAAGCGAGAAGCAATATAAACCCATCGATGCTAATTCTTTTCTAAAGAATATATCAGGTGAAAAGTTAGACATTCGCAGTATTCTAGAATATGACACTTCATGGTCACATATAACATATGAAATATTAATATTGAAACAAACATTAATAAACTACCAAGAAAACCTAAGTTAAAGTTTGTTCTAAAACTTTTAGATTATAAGCACGAATCTAGGTGCAATGACCGATGTCAAAACTTACAATGTGCGACCGGAGTTAATAACTTTTTATAATAAAACGGGCAATAAACCCTTTTGTTTTGTTCCTGACGTTCCCACGTTTCCTTCAAATAAAAGTGAAATCACTCGACGGTCATTGAAAATGTGTTTTAATATAGACGCGAAAAGGATTGTGTAAAATTTCGGTATTTTCTAGATTAATTATCATGGTCAAATATTAAGCATATATTTTTTTAATTGATTTAGAACGAGTATTGAGGACAGAGTGCCCTACAGAAATATTGCTACTATCTAAACAGTCATCTGGTAGATTAGAAACCCAATTGCACCTTCACTTTTAGTTAAACTATTAAAAGCCTTTTTAATTAAACAATTCTTTTTAATGGATTGAAATAACTATAGCTCTCACAACGTGTATGCAAAATTTCAATATGAACGCTTATGTCATTAGGCATAAAAGCGTAACAAACAAAGTATTCACAATTCCATTTATAATAACAGGATGTTATGTGCTCTTAAAGAACCTTCCCCGTAGGCCTAAATAATTAAAGAATGATGTTCATAAAATATAGTATGTATATTTATTTTTAAGAAATAGTCATATATACAGTCTAGTCTTATCCCTGAATAATATATCCTTATTCGTAAGTTCTAAATTAGCAGCAAACACCTAATGGCAATTTTACAATTAGTAACAATTAAATAAGTTTTAAAATATTTATGAACAAACATAGTCTATTGGTTCTGAACTTAATATTCTTTGACAAAAGATACCGCCGCCCAAATTCCGAGTTAAAAAATATCGACTATTGCTAGGGCCTTTGATATAGGCTGCGAAAGTACATGAGTAGATCTATATAACCACATCACGTTAATTTAATTGACTGATTGAAGACACATAAATTATACGATCTTCTAGTATTCGACAAAAATCCCAGTCACGACCTATTCTTTAAAAGCTGTACCTATTTTTAAGAATAGTCCGCCAGACCAGTTTACCCTATGTATGCAAAGACAATTAACAATTACTAAATTATTTAAACATCCACATAATCTAAATAAAAGTAATAACAAATATATATTTCTGTTTTATTTTATTTTGTAACCTTGGAAAGTTTCTTTTTTTTATACAAAAATCATGCATTATCATAGTTTCGGTATTCGCTACATGATTGTGATCCTATTCTCAGCGAATAATTCGTTTCATATATAACACTTCAAACACACAAATGGATACATAATACACAATATATTGCCGGTATAAACGCTAGTTGGTAAATGAGCCATTTAAATATTTTGTCCGCTAGTACAATTAACCATTCCACCATCGATTAATTATGTTATTGATACTAACGTTGATAAATCTGTTGTCTGAAACGGAAAATAAGCGGTGAATTGCACCTCTTCACCCAAAGCTTTATTGACTAGCGGGAATACACCCCACATGAATGCACAAGCGAGTACAACCGTATGATAGAATGTCAAAAGACGGCACATATTTACTGCATTTTTCTTCAACAATTTTGTATGTTGCGCTTTATGAGAAGCAAAAAGATCGCCTGAAAAAAATGCTTTATTAGGAATGGATATGAAATAGCAATTTTTAAAACAATTCATGCTTAGTTAGAACTTTGACTGCCACGCTGTAATCACACGTTTTTTTAAGGATGCCACAGATGATCTTTTTATTATAATAATCCTTTCACCATTTACCACAATCACGTCACAAGAGAAATCGTCACCGGTCATATGTGACCAACGTCACAGTATGCATATGAGAGACCGTACGGAAACTACCTACAAACGCTCGTACCAACACACACACAAAAATGCGCATCGAAGAGACTCCTGAGCCACAGTATAAATATGAGACGCCTTAGCGGTTTTCGCGGTGTTGTCCATAGAATAATAGAATCATTTAAAACCTCTCGTCGATGCGCATGTTTGTTGAGTGTACCGTTTTCGAACGTTTGTAGGTAGTTTCCGAACTGTCTCCCGTATTTATATTGTGCTAACGTGGCAGTTCAAGTGTTATAATGAATAACCGACGCAAGAGAAGAGTTTTTTTTTAATCATTTGTTCACTAAGTTGTGTTCCATTTACAGGTCCACTGCTTGCTGGAATAGAAATCGATGTTAGCTGAATAGTAGACACTAATGAATTTTTCAGAGTTCGCGTTCCTACATTTATTAATCAAAATTGGTGATCCGAACAAGGTACATCGTGAGCAAGCTGTATCTAAGAAAAAATATATAACTATGGATTTATTTGTTTTTGAAGTCACCAATACCACCATGAGTTGGCGCTGACTAGTGATTATGGCCATAGCTTCCCTTGGGAAGAGGTATTTAAGCCAATAGTGGAACTCTTAGGGGCTGCCATTATCACTGCATATTATAAGGCAGACTGTCTGTCTGTTTGTGATAAACTCAAAAACTACTAAACGGATTTTTTTAATTATCAGAGTGAGACTTCTGCCGTGCCTGCTAGTTATGAATGTTACTGCATTGTTACGGAGTTTTTTTTAAATTTCTACAGCCAAAGTCCGTGACGTATTTTTGCTGAAAATAACTTCCTTATTTCATGTGAACTAGGTCCTTTTGATTGATTCTAGGTTGCCTTTGATTTATTTTAAAATATTTTTTATGAATACTTAACAAGTAAAGTTCGTCAAAATCGGCTCAGCAGTTTCGTAGATTAACCCGAACAACAAAGAGACACTTCAATTTGGGTTATATGTGTATATCAAACAAAGCATGTAATGCCAAAATTAGATTAGTGGTAGTAAACTCCATTAATATTCTATAATTAATTTGTTTTTTGGTGTTACACATTCCTATGTGTATTCAGTTAAACAGTTATTATTCGTATTTTAGGACTGACATGAAGACTACACGTACACTCTAAAGTCTTTCACATCGTGTCAGACAGAAATCGATTCTAAAGAATCGCAAATATTTTCATTTTAACCCAGAAATAAGTTTAATTAATAAGGTCGTCAAACTAATTATGTAGATTGTAAGCTTCATAGTAAAGTTCTAACCATTTATAACGCCAAAGATGTCATCCAGTCGCTTGGTCCTCAAATTGAAGGCAATCTGTTTGCAGAGTGTGTTCAATGTAGTCAGTAAGATGAACAGTATGTTTACTATTTGATCAGTGCTATGACGAACCTGTACCATTTGAAAATGTTTAATATTTTATATTTTTAAGAATAGCTCCAACATTAGAGATGAAACCTTGTTTTAAAAAAAAATAAAACAATAGACGCAAAATAGACTCAGACTAGGAACAAACATTTGAATCCATAATATGAAACACGGCGGTAGTAGTTACTCATCCACTGCTTCGACTGTCCATTTTTTGATGTGAAACATCGATAGGCTAGGGTTAACCGGATTGTTGGCATGCCGAGACGTGGTGACGCAATGTCATGCGCAGCGACTGTGCGCAATCTCTTTTGCCGCTCTGAGCTCGCATACCTATATTGTATACAGTGTTGTTTACTACGTTACACATGTGTTTCACATCTGCTAGGCAATCTATGAGGACTCAATTTTTTTTTATCTATCTATAATCTAAAACCATTAAACGAGCAATTCTTGTATATTTTTATATTTGTATATATTCAGGATCTCGGAAACGGCGTCTTCTATTTCCGTAAAACTTAGTATGTAGATAGTTTCGGGGGCGATAAATCGATCTAGCTAGATTTTCTTCATAGAAAACTTTTTTATCTGAGATCTCAGGTAATGAAAAATGTAGCTAGAATATGAAGGCAAATTTCGCCGCTGCTGTCAAAACAAAGATAGCTCAGATGGAAATCTGTTGCTTCGAAAATCCGTGTAATACCAGTTCAAATCCGAGTGTTTATAATTTTTTTATTCTAAAAAAAAATAATTTTGTAAAGCAAACCTAACCATTTATTTTAATTTAAAAATGTTTTTTAAAGAACCTAGCTAGGCTCGGTCACCCAGGTAAGTACTTTATCTATATAGTAGCAAGAAAACAAATGAATATTTAAGCTATCACAGTGTTAACCACCAATCATACAGATATCGGTCGTAACAGTCATGATCATTGAAGTATGCTGTCGTTTGTTTCTCTTGTTGTTCACTAAAAAGGCGCTGAAATTTTACTAATCCGAACTAGAAAGATGGGTCGTCCCTGGGGGCTGTAAAACTTTTCTCCTGGCAGTTAAGGTTTTAAGCAGAAAGTTTTAGATCCTATTTGAAATCTGCTTAAATTCTAGATAATCCTATGGCTAACATAGTCTTTAGAGATATTAAATATCTAGCTGTTACCCGCAACTTCGGCTGCATTATTTATGATCTGAACAATATATTTTATGCACAAGGGAATAAATAATATTTTTTTTTTATAAATAATGTGTTATTCGTTAATTTCTTCTCTCCTATTCATGCGCATCACACCGCTTGCCGCATTGCTGAACGCGCGTAGTGCTTATAAAATTGTGAAGCCTTATATTCAATGAAGATATCGTGATAATTGCTTTCTTTAGATAAGGAATAAGTGTCTGAGAAGTAAAAGTAAAGAAAATTGTTCCAAATATATATAGTAGTTTTTACGTGCATTTTTATATTCATATATATAATTCTTCTATCGATGCGTGTGACGGAACTCCTCTTAAACAGCTGGACAGATTTTGATGAAAGTTTTTGTATGTTCAGGTGAATTTAAGAATAGTTTAGATTCACAACTACACCCAGTAGATGGCGCTTCGGTTGACTTTTAGGATATTTTTATTACCAAGTCAGGACAAAGTACGGCCGGGCACGCTAATATTTGTATAAAGGGGTAGACAAGTGAGACGTACCTGAACAACGTGAACCACGTGTTGTATATTATATGTAATAAGTAAAATCCACATAATATTGCGATATGTATTATGCATAAGTAACTTTTCACCCGATAGTTTTGGTATTACTTTGTAATAGCCAACTCTAGCCAGTGCATTAAAATGTGGCCTAAGAGACTGAAACGCGGTATATGTCGCGTCTTCTTCCATTTTAAAAATATGTTCTTACCAATGTCTATTCCGTGTTCTTATATCCGACTGTGTAATTACAATTAGCTTTAAATTGAACGGCTGGATGTGTAGAACCCTGCTTATTAACTAGCAAGTGTCACATTTCATTAATAAATCACAGCTTAATTTTTACCTACTTAATTGAGGTGAAAATATGATTAGTTTATTTATTTAAGGTAAGTACTTGGCTATGTATGATATATACATATGAACACTTTAATTTGGACGGTATATTTATTTATTCTACAATGGACTGTTCATATACCAGAAAGTAGCATTTTTATTGTGATATACCTTAATTGAAAAACGGTGCTTTGTAGAGTAGTCGCTTTTCCATGTTATGATTCTATTTACAAAAAATTGCAACTTATGTTTGTTTTTATGATTTTAATGCTGCCACTAAGCAATTAATGTCACAACGCTAAATAAAAGTGATCGCCGTTATTTCAACATAATTAAATCTTTCTTTACTTTTGTAGTCTTCGAAATTTCCTTTTTTTTTATAATAGCACGGCAAAGTGACTGCACTGTGCCTGATGGTAAGCACAGTGCAATCCAAAAATAACGGCGACTGCCGAGAGATACATCATCCTTCATCAGTCGTCGCTGTCATGCCGGCCTGCGTAAATGCCTCTTCAAGTTACGCTTGAAGGATCTCATATTATAGGAAGGAGGGAACACACTAGCCGGGAGGTTGTTCCACAGCTTCTCGGTACGGCAAAGATAGGATGTTGCGAACTTTTTAGTTCGTGCCCAGATAGGGTTTACCGTAAAACTGTGGCTCCGTAGACCAGCGCGCGTGGTTCGGTTGTGAAAAGGAGAGGAAGGGAAGGAACAACTCTGCAGAACATTCGCCATGATACAGACGGTAGAACACGCTCAGTGAGGCAATATCCCTGCGCAGTTGAAGCGGCTCTATAAACTCTGTAATGTCTGCATCATTAACAATGCGGACAGCCCGTCTCTGCAACCTGTCCAAGGCATCCAGTAGGTACTTGGCGGAACCGTACCAAAGGTGCGAACAGTATTCCACGCAGGGCCGAACTTGTGCCTTGTAAAGAAGATATAACTGATCAGGCGTGAAAAACCGTATGGTATGACTATTTTATAGCTTTTTTTTCAACTGATTATACGCTATTGGCGTGATGGGCCTTACATTCATACAAAAATTAAATTTTTTGGGCCTTCAAACATAGTTTCCCCGCTTAGAACTAGCCTCTCCTAAGTACATGTTTTTTTCTATAGTTAACTCGTTTTTTGTTACATTTTAATTTTTCTCTCTAATTTTATATTTACAATCTTTCAATAGAAATTACAGATACATAAGTGTATTCAAAATTAACATCAGTCGTTTAATCGGGCCTAATATTTTAATAATGACTGCTTACCGAAAGGCAGTATGACATTATGGTTGGCACAAAATAATATTTAATAACACATACAATATTTAAAATTAAACAACTATAGAAAAACCCATATAATAAACTAGCTGTTACCCGCGGCTTCGCACGCGTTTTTTTAAATATATTAAATAAATTTAAAATTGTGATCACACATCTAGTGTAAATTACAATAAATACTCTTTCAAAAATATTTGTATCACACGCACATCATCTACTGTAACAGGTAACGTGTACATTATATATGTGAAAACTAATAGTGACTCAAATGGGATGGGATTTATCATCAACCACATAACTGGAACTTTAAACTGTTATATATCACCCTCACTGCTCACTTACACTATAGAAGAAAGTAATGAAAATATTAAGCTAAACATTATCGAACAATATGTGTTAAACCTTTTATTATATAGATATAATATGTCCATAGTGTCGATATAATTAAGTTATAATCATACCTTGCTATAATTTAAATCACATATAAACATATGACTTTCAATTACAACAGCGATGCCCTTGATGTTACAGTTGTTCATAGGCGATGGTAACCACTTATCATCAGGTGGGCCGTCAACCTGTTTGCTGCCTTTTGGCATATAAAAAAAATACATATTTATTCTTGGAATCCAGTACAGCGCACGTCACACGAACGACGAATGCACGGATAACAGTTTATCACTACATAGTGTAAAACAAAGTCCTATTCCACGTCTGTCTATATGTATGTTCGCGATAAGATCAAAACCTACAGAACGCATCTTCATGTCGTTATCACCAATATATAAAATGATTCTTGGGTAAGGTATAGGTATAGTTTGTCTTATTATCAGGGCGGGCAACGTCTGTTGAACCCGCTAGCTTAAAATAAAACAGCTAATTAGTTACTTATTTGCCCGTAAAACTTCGTTCAACTAGGTCTAGCCGTTTCGGAGGTTACCCGGAACAAATAAAAAAACAGACATATCGATAGAATTTAAAAAAATGTTGATATTTGTAGAATCACATATATTTCTAATATAAAATACACTCACTTTACTTTTATTACACGTAATATATCACAAATCAAAAATTGGGAACAAAACTAACGTAGAAATAAAGTTTTTGAAGAGTTTTTGGCGGGATTTTAGTCTGTCATGTAGTGGATTTTATATTTGATTCATAATCTTGTGTTACTTGTCTCTATATTGTGTTAAATTGGTAACGTTTTATGTAATATGGTTCGTTTATTGTGCATAAGTGAAATGAAAGAAAAATAATACCACGAAGCATGAATTCTGTGGTCTTGAAAATTAAGAAGATAAAAATTTACGAAATGTTATATGGAGTATTTGGCTCTTATACCTTTACATTATCTTGGACATAGAAGAAAACTACCTATATTGACAACTTCAGAATTGGCAGTATGGATTAATTCCGTTGACTATCTTATTGGACGAATATTATTACTCTTTCAATACTCTTTGAACTTTTTGAATAGCAACACTAAACAAACTTTAGAAATGTTTCTGATATAAACATACCAGGTATAATTAAAAATTGGAAACAAAAGTAACGTAGAATAAATTTTTTAAATAGGAACACAAAATAAACCATGAAAATATTTGGGATAGAATGTTATCGAGTTACCATGGCAACGCATATAATACTAACATTAACACGCAGCGGAAGCTTCCAAAATAGTCCGATTTTGAGACATTCTTCATTAGTGCTCAGCTCCTATTTGTTTTAACGTGATGATATGTAGCCTATAGCCATCCTTGAGAAATAAGCTATCTAACAATAAAAGAAACATTCAAATCGGACCAGTAGTTCTTGAGATTAGCGCGTTCAACCAAACAAACAAACTCTTCAGCTTTATAATGTTAGTATAGATTAGCTCACTGCCTTAATTTATATTTACACACTAACAGAAAACGTATATGATAATCAAAAACCTATTGAAAACTTTGAAAAATTTAATCAATATCTATAGATACATATAATAAAAATGCAATGTTTCTATGTAATATCAAAATAAAAAAAATACCGATTATGAAAGAATACACGCTTCTGATAACAAGAATACAATTTTTAAAATTTTTGTCCGTCTGTTGGTTCCGGGTAATCTCCGAAATGGCTGGACCGATTTTGACAGGAATTTCACTGGCAGATAGATAAAATTACAGCGGGTGACATAGGCTACTTTAAATTAGACTGTTAACCACGACTTTATCCGCAGTGCTATCTTCAAAACGGCTGGACCAATTTTCACGGAACTTTCACCAATAGATAGCGGACTTAACAGGTAATTTAATTTATTTTAATTTAAACTAGATGTTAACTGTAATTTCACCTGCACTACTATCTCCAAACCGGTTAGACCGGTCTTCAAGAAACTTTTATTGGCAGATGGCTGACCTTATTAAAAGTTATTTAAGTAATTTTAGTTTATACTACTAGCTCTTAGCCATGGCTTCGCACGCAGTACTATCTCCTAAACGCTTACATCAAATTCACGGGACTTTCATTGGTAGACAGCGAACCTTATAAAAAGTAATTTAGGTTATCCTATTTTAGACTAACTGTTAACCACGACTTTTTCTGTATGGAATTTAGCAAGATTTCAAATCATTTTTTTAATTTTTAATTAGATAAATAATTATCAGCCTATTGTTTACAATTCGAAATTATTAGTAACTATGACGATAGACGAGGTTTTCCTAATAAGATCTTAGACCACAAACGTATTACGTAAAGACTTCCATAATACAATTTCTTGCGGAACAGACAAGCGTTTATTTTTTTGTAGACACAAAATCTTAATTACGATAGAAATGTATATTAAATGTAGTGTAGATGTAAATCTTTATAATAATATATAATTTAAGTAATTGTTTCATTAGTTCCTTATACAGTGTAAGTGAACATTGAGATATTTAAATATATAGTGGGGTAAGGTTCCAAATATGCTGCTGATAACAAACCTCATTTGGCACACTGTTAGTATTTATATATCTAAGGTACACATTACATATTACTGTAAGCGGCGTGTGGTACGTACTTACAATTGTTTTTATAGAGCATTTCTATAATTGACATAGTCTCACAATTTTATAGTTCTTCAATACAATTTCAAAATAACGCGTGCGGAGCTGCGGGTAAGCTAGTAGATAATGAGAAAACAGTTATTTTGAAGTTCAATCCTGTCAAAACTACACTGAACGTATAAAATACTATGACCATTCGACGTAGTTTTTCGTAGGTGATTCTTGCCCACTTAGTTTTTGGATTCGATCAACCCTTACCATACTATAATCACCAACAAAGCGAGCGGCAGAATCTATTTCTAATACATCTAATAATAAAATAAAATAAATGAAATTTTTTTTTCTTGTAATATTTCAGAATATTAAATTACTTAAACTATGAGTTTATCGCCATTTATGATTTCTTTGGAAAAGGTACAATCTTCGTTACTAAATATAATTAAAATCACATAGAAATAAAGTAATTTGAATTAATCAACAATATATTTGTAATGCATACATCAATATATTTACAGTTCTCAGTACTTACACATATTAATGGTAACGTACAATATACGAGAGGATGAAGAACATAGGCAGTATTACCTGTATGACTAATAATCTGTGGGCAGTATCTCCTCCCCGGCCAAAAGGTGTGTGAAGAAAACCATGCGGTTTTTAGTCAATAAGCATCTGACATACGCATATTTCACTAACTATTATAAACGCGAATATGACTGAGTTTATTTGTTACACTTTTACTACTCAACCAATCATGAAATATGGGATACATTTTGCCAGAAGTACATATCTTTCCAAACAAAGAAAATATTGTTTCCAAATTAGTCAAATTTACATTAGTGCAAGCCATAGCGCGGGTAAAAGCTGATACGTAAAAAAAATACAGCTTACTCTTTTAGCTGCGATTATGACGTTCACAGAGGACAAGATTTTTTGATTTCCAGTAGCTATTTTTTATCTCCACAATACCGCTCATTATCTAGAAAATGCCTTGTGGTAATATGCACGTTAGTGAAAAAGCTAAATGCAAAATACATTCATATAATTATTCAGAGGCTTAAATCTGATTAAAAATGGTTATAAGGCAATGGTGTCATTACTTTAGCATAATATTAAACTCAAATACTTCAAATCTAGGGTTAAATTACGTTGAAATGTAGGCTCTCAATTAAAATTTCATTGCCTCGAAAGCTGTAGTATAAATGTGGTTTTTGTTAATTATTCTATAATTATTTGTACGCTTGTAAAAAATTTGTTGGCAGAGCCATGTCAGATATTTTTAATTATCATACGAACCTGTGCCTGTTCAACGGGAGTTTCAATCTTGGTATAATAGGCCATTTTACTCGAATAAAATAGTTTGTAACTCCGATAATGCAGAAGATCAACCAGTAATTTACTTCGCAAATTCTATAGTTTTTTTTTTATTAACGTGGGGAAATCCCTTATGGATACGCCACCCTCTCGGGGGAGAGGATGGGTTATGTCCGACTCGCACAGACTAAAACCCCACGGTGTACCATCCGACCGTATTGTTGGGGCGGCAAAGGATCGAACTACGCTATTCCTCTTGGATAGCCGTCCCAACGGTCCGTCCGGCGGAAGGTGACCGCCGGGCTCCCTCCTAATAGGGACACAGACTGGGCACACACCAGTTGCCTCCCCTCCTCCCGCTGGTCCTCCGTTGGCGGAGAGGACCGCTCAGAGGATCATCTCCGCCGCCTCCTTCTGCGAGATGACGTTATCGCAAAGAGGCGACTGCATTCCACGCCTCTTCGCTGTCAAGTATGGCCAAAACCACGCTCGACAGCGACAAATCCAAACCCTACCGCCGCTTCCAGAATGCGACGCTGTCCCTCCCAAAATTCTGTGGTACATTAACTAAATACAAGGGGATAGTGAAATAATAAATAACTATTATGAGAAATTGTTTATTGTTGTATCTAGGAAGAAATAGTCCACATCATTGTCGTATTTGGTATTCAGCTCTGGCCGAACGAGTAAATATTTTTATAATGCAGAGATCGCATGCACGTAGTTTCATTGGAATGTGAAATAATTTTTGAGCGGGTATAATAAAAACCGCGCTATTTTGTACTAAAACATAAAATGCTGATGCAGTACATGTAATCAAACAATAATAATCAACTATGTTGCATTATGCCATATTAATTTATTCATAAATATTACTACACCCCCTATTTAGACACATATACATAAGGTTTCCATGTAACTCTAACTGGTATATTACTCATATCTGTATTCACCTTTAATTCACCATGTTTTTACACATTTTTATTAAAAATGTTTATAAATAAAATTATCACTCTATAATTATTTCGGGACACTGTCTCTTAGACGATTTCTCTTCTTCTGCTGGTTCTTTTCTCTTCAAAGTCTTCAGCTCTCTATCTTCTGTCATGCCATCAACATGCGATTCATATTCTTCGATTTTTCGCTCAGGTTCTAGCCTTTCATTTTTTTCCAGTTCATTTTGAGCTTCGTCATTAATTAATGCCTCATCATCATTTTCGTCCTCAGCTATATCCTCATCAGGCTTACTGAGAAACTCGCTATCATCCGCATCTGCCTCGAGTCTTTCAGCTGCTTTCTGAGATGTAACATTCTGTGTACATGTACTATTCAATGTCCTTTTGCTAGTCGCGACCCGGGCTGTCAGGGCTCTGTTCAATTGGATGATATCACCTGGAGCACCCTGAAATTTTGAGTGACTATATAAACAATTGCCCCTGTGAAATGGAGATGTATGATCGTTGTACTTACCATGATTAGGTAGAGTTTGATTTGCTGCTGTGCATCGGCAGCGGTGATTCTTAATGATTTAGATCCAGCCTGTTGTACTACCATGTCAGGCCAGAGCTTGGTGTTGAGTACGACGCGGAGTGAGCCGGAGACGCGCGCCACAAGCCGCGAGACGCCGCCGCACGCGTCGTTGAGCCGCAATACGCCGCGACCGCGCTCGCGCCAACTACCCGCCTCCCACGCGAACAAACGACAAGATATCTGTAGGAGTTTTTGGCGGGATTTTAGTCTGTCATGTACTGGATTTTATATTTTATTCATAATCTTGTGTTATTTGACTCTATATTTTGTAAATTTGGTGTAGTTTACGTAATACAGTTAGTTTATTGTGCATAAATTAAGTGAATGGAAAATAATACCACGGACCATGAAATTCCGAGATGCCACAAAAACTTCCTGGAAGGTTCTAACAATGGAACCACCATCTTGTTAGAATATTCATTAACACTACCTTTAATATTGAAATGATCGCACGACGTTTGTAATACTATTGACTACGCGACAATGGCAGTAATGATCTGAAAGATCGATTACCAAAAATAAAGATTTAAAAAAAATGTATATATCTGTACAAACGAACCTATCTTTATATAAAACGAACTAGCTGTATAATAAATGTAAAATTATGAGTAGACGTGTAGATTACAGAAATGTTCTTTCAAAAATATTTGTCCTATATACGTTATATTATACTAACGCAAACACGGAGTGGAAGCTATGAAAAAATAGCTTGATTTTGAAACCTTCTTCATTAGTTCCTCGCTCCTATTAGTTCTAACGTGATGGTATGTAGCCTAAAGCGTTCCTCGATAAATGAGCTACCTAATACCGAAATAATTTTTCAAATCGGACCGGTAGTTCTTGAAATTAGCGCGTTCAATCATACAAATAAAAAAACTCTTCAGCTTTATAAAAGGCGTAGTACAGCACAAAAAGCGAGAATCAACACGCCAAGGCAACAATTTAAGACTCTTGAGCTTTGTGCTTGCCCTAAAAATCTAGTGAAGCCGTGAAGACCACCAACATTCGATCAATAAAAAGAAACCAGGAATATTCCATTGTCGTAATGTTAAAATACATACAGAATTGCAGAGAGGTTTATCCAGCTAAGAATAATTAGTACAGAGCTGACACCAGCTCTGATGAATTCACACTTCATATAAGATGACACCAAACTTTTTTAAAACCATCATTATCAAAATCAAATACAAATTATTTAGTAAATACAATTGAATTACTCTCTCATGCAGTATTAAAAACGTTATATTAAAACGTAAATATTATCCCATATAAAAGTAACCTGCAGAACATTAGTTTCATCTTCTTCACCAGTGAGGGTGCAGTTAGATGTGGGCGGTAAAGGACGCGCATGTGATCGCTCGTACTCTGCAGCAGCTGCTGCTAATCCATCGTTTGCTCCTCCAGTACTGGTTTCCTGTAATGTATACATTTAGACTATCATTCCTGAACAACTGGTTATAGCATTAGCGGATTATAAAAATTAGGAGTAATTCCTAGAATGTTCATATGCAACCCCATTAGTAAGTTTTATCATCAATGTAAAAAAATGTGGAATTACTACTCCCTCTGGAGGTCAGAGATAAGTTAATTAACTATCCACAGCATTGCAACCATTATAAATTAATAATAAAACTAATTCCTCTGACACGTCTGTTTGTGATAAACTCAAAAACAATTGAACCGGTTTTCATGTAGTTTTCAATAGTAGGTAAAGTGATTCATGAGGATGCTTTCGTACATAATTTGCCAAATTTTTTGTAGTATCAGGGCGGAATAACATCCACCAAGCTGGCTAGTAAATACATAAAACAAGAAAAACAAAACATTTTTTCTGCAATTGTAATTTGAGATTTGTATGATGGATTGATCACTTCATTTATCTTAGGATATGGTCAATCTTTTTTTTTTCCTCGAACTGACTACGCTATTGGCCTTACTAGGCCTTTATAGCTTCACCGAACTACTAAGGCGAACGCTTAAGGCACTCAGACGATTTTGTTTAAGTAATATGCTCAATGGTGCACGGCACACCTCGGCTTGGGCTGTTACCGGAAATAGCCCGATCTAACAATTAAAATTGCATGATTCAACAACACAACATGTAAATCGGAAAGAAACAAAGTAAACTACTCGATTCAGTTCGAATAAGGGAAAAAAAGTAAACCCTTCCACCAGTTTGTGTAAAGGTGCATGTCTGAATATCTGTGTGTGTGTATAATCGGTCTGGTGTGTACTATATCGCGATAGCAACATCTTTGTGATCACCTGGGTAATCTCGAGCAAAGATGCTGCTGAGATGACGTGACGTATGTGCGGGAGTAAAACGTGAGGGCCCTGCCTCGTGACGCACGAGGGAGGGGTCCACGACGTGGCCGGCCACGTGAATTGAAAAGATCGAATTTACAGATTAAACGAAAGGCGCCGGCGCCGGTATCTAAAAATAACGACATTGTTTATCGATTTTAGGGGAAGATAGATAGATATAAACACGCGAGTTAACTCTATCTTATATTGAGAAAAATTATTATTATTTCGAGACGGCGGCGCGCGCGAGCCTTTAAATAGTAGCCGCAATGGCGGGAAACTTCGCGATCGCACGAATAGGGCCCTGTTTTGGATCGTTTGCTACTTCATCCTACGCGGAGATCTCCGAGATCTCGTGGAAGACTTAACTGGGCTGGCCAGTCCATACCAAATAATTTGAAGGAGAGGGCGGGGTCGGCCTGTGAAGGCTTAGCCGCCTGAGAACGAGGAGCAGGCTGGGGCGCGATCTTGGGGGCCCACGGGGCCTGAGGGCCCGTGCGGGGCGGAGGGGCGCGCTAGGCGCGGGTGCGAGCGCTACCGGTGCACGAGATGTGCTCGGCAAGTTAGGGAAGGCCTCTCTAGAGTTGAGAGGCGGAGGTCGGGGACGGGTTGACGCCGCAGGCGCCTTAGACGGCGAGACCTGCCTAGCGTAGCGGGGCTGTATTGTACGCGGGGCGCGGGGGGCACCCGCGATAATTCGCGGTATGGCCCACGCCGCGGCCCAAGACACAACTCGGAGGATCGGGCGAGTCTTTTGTGCGAGGGCACTCCTTAGTGGAGTGGTCGCGGAGACACTTAACGCACCTGGGTTTTAGGTAACAATTAAGTGCGGAGTGTCCGTAGACCTGGCAGTTGTGACACTGCGAGGGTACGGACGTTTTGCGCGGCGGCTCTACAGTGACGCCGGAGAGGCCGCAGAGGGTCGAGCAACTAAATATTTTCTTACCCTCCACGGTGCGGTCGAGAATGACCGACACCACATCGTAGGGCATTGTAGTGCGCGGGGAGCGCATACGGTGCACCTCTTTGACAGGGAACTTCTGGTCAACTTCTTGGTCAATCTTGATTATAGGTACAACTATGTAGAACACCATTTAGAAGTAATGTGGAGCCATGCACATACCTACAGTTAAAACTATGTGTCTTTAAAATGTGCAATCAAATCATTTCTTAATTGCTCTGCTAAAAAACTATTATCACATAAAATCTAAAGTATAAATGGTGATAAATAATAATGAAGAGATAAATTTACCACTCCCACTAACCTGAGTACTTTCCTTAACTGAGGCAGCAGCACTAGTGAACAGAAGTTCACTGGTCCCATTTGATGAGCTGTGGTCAACTGATGATGCATCACCATTGTTCACATTTTCTTGAATAACAACTCTCTCGCTCAAATTTTGACCAAATACAAAACCTTCTGAAGAAGTACTGGTAGTTGGTTGAGGAGGTGCTGGTACTGGATTAGTTGTACGTGGCGGTACACTGTTTACACCCAATGGTACAAATTTAGGTACTTCAGCTTCTTTAGGATCAATTAATCTCTCCTCAGATGTTGAATCTGTTTTCTCTTTCTGCGTTTCTGATTCATTACTTTTGTCCGTAACTTTGAGAAATGGATTAACACCAGGTTTTAGCTGTGAAGGCCGCAAGACTGACCCTAAAATATCAGTGGAATCAGTAGATTAATTGATATGCTCAGGACAGCTATATGAAACATGAATAAAATAATATCATTAATTTATTCGAATTTAAAAGAATGTTTGTCAAGTAAAATTGCTGTGGAGCGCCAGCTGTTCTAGACACCAATTCCTTTGTCTATTATATTTGTGGGGAACCCTAATTTTGTTACCTAAAATAAAAATAGTTTCTTATAGCATCTATGTATGAGGTGTCAATCAGTAAAACATCTGTCGAAATCAGTAAACTATTTCGGAAATTCCACAGAAAGTAGAGGATAGAATCTAATCTAAAATAAAAGTAGCCCATTATAAAAACCCTATATACTCTCTTTTCTATTTAATAGGAAGCCAGTATTTTGACATTACAAGTGGACAATTTTATTTATTATCATATAAATAAAATATTATAGTTACCAAGTAGGTTGGTGGTTTTGCTTGAACTAGAACCAAAGGTAGAAGAACCAAAGCCACCAAGACGTGGTTTAGCCAGTACCACACGTGACTGTGAAGAACCATTGTAGAAATCTTCTGAAGGTGTCTTTCCTAAACATGAAAAACAATTAGTGTGGTTTGCAAATTAGATTGAAATCTTTTAAACAGAATTAAGATAAAACTAAAAAAACTCAACTACACTTACGAGTAAACTAAGATCTAACTTTTAAAGTGTTCCTTATGGTTTAATATGGAAATACAACAAAAGTATATTTCATTTACATTTCTAGTATTCAAAGTATTGAGATTCAAATCATCTTGATACAGAAAACAACTTTAAATACGAAAGTGATTGATTTACACATTTTAATTCTCTTTTATTCAATTATAACAAAATATTTCCATCAAATAGCAGAGGTAATAAAGTTAATACATTCTGCAAACCTTACAAGTATTATAACTTGGTAACCATACTTCAGGTAGTAATAAAATCTATATATGTGTCGTACATAGACACAAACACCTACACACACATCACATCCAGTTTATATACACTCTTTGTTACATATTTTCGTATGTTTATTATTATTTTTTCTAAATTTGATGTTTTTCAAATATTTCCATTTTTTTTTCATATCAATAAGTGCCCCTAATTATTTCATATATAATATCTATCATAACACAGCTTCCCTGTTATGAAAAGTGCCTACTTGGAACATTAGCTAATGCTGATTTCTTTTTATATTCTTTTTCGACATAAAATTGTTATGTTGAGATATTTATTAAACAAGTAATTTCTAAATATCAGTACGTAATTTTAAATAGCTTATTGAAAAAATTTGTTATGGAGATACAAATATCATTATTGAATGCTAAATCAGGATGGGTTTCAAGGTGGTGGAGCCACGCTGAAGGTATTATTACTTTTAGCATGAATGGGTCGGCTAGTCCGGGGTAGTACCATCCTCTCACAGAAAACTAACTTGAAGTAGCAGTGCTTGCATTGTTGTGTTTCGTTCGGTCAGTGAGAGCGCCGGAAGCCCATTTCCCATCCTCTCCCCTCCCGTCTTTTCTCCTCCCTACCTCTCATATCCCCATTGCCCATTTCTCCCACCCCCCAAAATAACGCACTTTCGACTCTCCCGGTGTTGCTGGTGTCTATGGACGGCAATGTTAACATCCCGCCTGTTCGTATGCCTCCTATATGCCATAAAAAAACGATTAATCAACAATTTCTGCGTCTATGATGTTCTACTTTTCTATTTCACATCCTATTAACATTGTGTCTCTTAACTCTTGATATGGATAATCATCTAATTGTAGAATGTTTGTCGAAATTTATTAAAACTAACAAAATTAAACTTCAGGTTTTAGTGTAATTCTCTTGTGTATTTTTTTTATATTATAGGAGGTAAACGAACAGGTGGGTCACCTGATATTAAGTGAATACCACCATCCATAGACACTTGCAACACCAGTAGAGTCGCAAGTGCATAGCAAGCCTGTGTTGGGGGGGGGAGAAATGGGGAGAGGAGAGAGGAAAGGTGACAATGCAAGCACTGTTACTTCTCGTCAGTTTTCTCTGAGATGGTGGTACTACTCCTGGAGAGCCGACCCATTCATACTGAAGCCATCAATAGTAATATGTCTGTATTCTAACAATACATTTGATGTGCTTTGATAGTGATGCCTGTTTGTGGATTAGCCCCATCTGGATATAAAAAAGAAAATTGTTTGTTTGTTGCAATATCCATCATTTATGGCTCTAATCACTTGATATTGGAAAGAAACAAATTGTGTGCAGCACAGATGTTGCCATTCTAAAAGAAGAGAACTAATATTTTAAAGATTAGCTTCTGTTAGATGCTTAAACTAACCTTTGGAAACCATATCTTTTTCAGGATAAAAGGTATTCTCTGCACCCCTGTCAATGTGTATGCATGATCTCACAATGATCAGTAGTTAAGGGATCAAACATAGGGTATCTTTCATCCAGATAAAGTATGGTTTTCTAAATATAATTTAAATCTATATTAATACTAGAGAAGCCACTAGCAAAAACTGATTCATAATAGGCCTATACTTGCAACAATAACCTACTCTCAAGATAATTTGCACTATCCAGCACTCATTATCATATGGTAACAGAATTTCATCTATTTTAACTCATTATCCATTCTTACATGATCTTTTATTATAACTGTAGTAGCATTACCTTATGTTCATATAATTCCAATAACCAGTGAATATAAATATTGTCACAACTATGATAGTCATAAAATACGAAATAAACTAATTATATATATACCAGTCATGAAAATAAAAAATTGAGATATACTGTTTATCTTAATGAGTACTATTTTTTAATTAGGATATCACCAATATCATAAAGTAGAAAGAGAATCATTCTTTTCATATACAAGTAATTGAATATTTGAGGTTTAGAGCAGGGATGTTCTGGAGCTCCGTAACCATAACCGAAACTATAGGATATCCAAATAAAATATATATCTGTAACCGTAACCGACAAAAAAGTTTCAGATGATTTCAAATACGGGTGAAGTCCAAATAAAACATGTTTTGGACAGGTTTTGTTTCACCGCATTTGCACTCCATGTGAATCTTGTAGTAGGGACGATCAATATTAGAAAAACTTCGATGTTTATATCCATGTCAATATTGAATCCAAAGCATTGTTGTACAACATCATATAGCGATTGCAAAACATGTGTGATTTTACTAATTTTTATAGGTAAAATAAATAAACATTGACATATTTGGTGACTGAACAAATTAAACAGCCAAATAAATTTTATGATATGTTTTACTTATTTTTTTAAATAAAGTAAACGACTATCAGGTGATAAGGTTGCAAAATTGCTTTTTGTTAAATATAATCTCCTTTTGTTCAATGTTGACTATTAGAACTATGATTAACAACTTTAAATTTATTAGGATAAACAACTTTAAATTTTGTTACAGGTATAGATGATTTAGTTCCTCATAAAAATAATTTAAAATAATAACTCTCATTATGTTGTCACACACACATATTTAATATATTATACATAGGTTATAAGTTAATATGTGCAATGTGTAAGGTTATTTATACTGTTAAATTTATCACATTTTTTATATTAGTATAAATACTTATCTAAGGATAAGACTTAAAATTAAGTAGTTATATTAATTACTTGCCTAATATGACGGATTTATAATGATAACTTAGAGTTAGCCTAACCAAATTATTGCATAGTAATTGTGTTTATATTTTACCTCTATTTAATATCTGTAACCGAAACTATCCGAAACTAACGGATAATCCGAAATAATTACATATCGGTAACCGTAACCAACATAATTATATTCCTTTATGCGTAACCGAAATATCATATCCATAACATCCCTAGTTTAGAGTATTATTTGTTACCCATGTTAGTATCACAAAACAGCATTAAAATCTATGGCTAAAAATAAATGCTATTTATTATTAATACATATGCTATTATCTAAACATAGACATGCTTCATAAATAGTCTGGTTAATATTTGTTTATAATATATGGCACACCGACTTAACTCTTCAGCCTTCCTTATCCTTTATCCACTACTACAACTTGATGTGAACAAATCACGTCTTTGCCATCATTATAACTACAGAGTTCTAAGGAAATTGATAATGTGAGTGATATTTAACTGTACAGAAAAATCTGATATGGTTTTGCTTTGGACACGAAACAGATAAAATAATTACAAAATAACAGAAAGGAACTAAAAAATACGTTGATGATGCAGCAACAGCTTAGAGTATATACAACCGAACATGGCAACAAATACATGTCACACAGATATATAACATAATAGGTTTGTATAAAAGGAGTGCAGATTGTTTTATGTCTTAATTTGTTGATAAAATAAGTAACATTTTAAAAGCCATACCTTGCTTTGCGTCTGCCATTGTCGAAGATTTTTTTTTATTTGAGTACAAAAGGTACAGACTATAAAAATATCCCACAGATACACAACAGATAACTTATTATTAGTTCTTATGTACTCAAAACCAATATTTTAATTGGTAGGTTTCGAATATACTCTTAAACAGTTTTTTATATATATAATTTAATTAGTCTGTAAAATTCTATACATATAAAAAGAGATCGTAATTTTTATTGATTTCTGGGCAATGTTGCCAGACAATAGTATTTTGTTCCTCTGAACTTATCCTAAAATCCCCTAGATGGTAAATATCTACACAAGAACATAGAGATAATGGAAGTGATAAGTCGAGTATAAACGTACCGTGCGTTTATCTCTCTTTTGTGGTCAAAATTATACAAATAAAATGCAAAACTACTATTGAAACTCCAATCACGTTTCAATAAAAATATTAATTTATAGCAAATTAAGTTGACTAATATTCGTATCTAAATTAAGCTCTCACTCTCTTCAACATAAAGCTTATTTTTATTTTGCGTGGATTCAGTTTAAGACGTTTTGCATTCAAGGCTTGAACAACATCCAAGTACACAACAAACGTCATTCAAACCATTATAAATCGAGTTTTATTATCGCTACGCGACGGTTGTTTGTAGTAGGGCCGATAAAGGAATTCAAAGATGAATGTGGACACTTTTTATTACGGTAATTTATTTTAGTCCTAATATTGCTGTAGTTGTCCTACTTGGAACTATTCATCGACACTACGGACGATGGTAAAATGACAGTTGACTATGTAAAATAACAAATTTATAATATTTTAATAAATTTCTTACATTTTACATTGTTATATCCTTAAGTGAAGCATTAACACTTTATTCAAATGTATGCTGAAATGAAACAGTTATAATGGTAGATATATTTGCGGTGCCACAACCATGAAAAAAGACGGTTTGGTTATATTCACTTATAGAGACATGGTATCGTATAATATGTATCAATACTATACTGTGAATAGTTTCAAAAGAAAAGTATCAGACCGATTAAATGATTTATGGAATAAATTGGTATTTGGCTTGTAGTCCGGTGAAGCTGTTAAGATCTTGCTAGGTCAATAGCGTAGTCAGTTCGAGGAAAAAAAAAAGTACTTGGCAGAAAAGTTTCACATGAATCTGTTGATTTTCAAAAATTATAAATTATAGTTTTATCCTTATTCCCTACAGAACTAATCTTATGGTTTGAAAGGCAACACTATATGTAACACAAATGTTGTGAAAGAATGATTACTACCTTCTATTAATAATACTACGACGTTCCGAAAACTATTAATTGACCTGCGCATATTGTAAATCTGAAATATCCAGGGACTAATTCAAACACATATCAAGTTTGTATGTAAAAAATCTGCTCAAATAAGTGTAAAACCTGATTGCAGCACCACCTACATGGTCCAATTAAGATAAAAACTACCCTGTATATATATTGACTAGAAAAGACTTCTCAACACCTCCTTGGTTGCTCCTGTATTTATTACCTGTCTTTTATTCTCGGACGGGTAACGGTAGCGGCAACGCAGTAATTTTACGGACTTATAATTATATTTCCCATTATCTTCTGACCAACTCCATCTATTAACATATTGTAAAAACTCAACTTTGTCTCCATTACATTTCTATTTCATTTAGCTATTTGTTTTTATAAGTATTTGAATAGTATAGGTGAATCCTGTATCCAAACTTAATCTTCTAAAATTGATTTTAGATTTGATAAAAAAAACTATACTTTTGCTTGAGATATGAAATTTAGATGTATGGGGATTGGAGACACACAGACTTGAAAAGCTAAAAGTAGAGAATATATTTGCTGAACATTTTTTCAGTTTTTCTTTACAAAATTCTATTCAAAATGCATGATATTACAGTAATATATACTACTTACAATAACTTGACGCATATATCCATAAATTATCCTAAAATACACACAATATTATATTATAAACATTATAATATATATATTATATATTATTTAAAGCAGCACGTTACTTTTACTAAAATAATTTAAAATATACCACGCTAAGCATCATACGTCATAATTTGATAGAAATAGTTTTTTTTATCTACGAAATGTACCAGAAGCGATGTAAACATAATTTGAAATTATATTCAACAAATGATAACAACATTTTCCATCGATACTGAATTGACATGATATTCTTTTATAATTTCCTTCCATATACCTCTTTATACTGTCAGTCGTAATGCTAGTACAAGTTTTGAGTAGTAAATTTTATCGTTAAAACATAAGGCTAAATTTTGATGTGAAACGTCTGTAGGCGGAGTGTAAACCTGATTTTTGGCGTGACGACACAAAACACGAACATTGCACTATTAATTAATACTCAAAAACATTTGCAACCCTATCGATATAACCATAAGATTCAAAATGTTTTGTAGGCTACTCCTTCTACTCGTGTTACGCGGCATGCACCGAAGACCTAGCGCTCTTTGTTATATACCGCCAAATACACCGTACCTGCACCTAGTTGAAATTTTGTATTTAATAAAAGATAAAAATTATTATTTATGCAATAAAATAAATAAACAGTCATTATTTTATGGAACAAATTTGTAATGCTTTATCTTTTCATTATGCCATAGCTGATTTTTGTCATAATCTGTTCTTTTATCCATATAACTTATACAAAACAATTTCGATGTTTCATACCTACCAAGTGTGCCGTGACGGCTTAATTTTTTTATAATACTAGTAAATGTAAATATGTTTACTTTACTGTTAAATATTTCTTTAAATTAAATAAATGGTATTAGGATTCGTATTTTTGCCAAATATATATAATATGCGCTTCAAGTGTTTCAAATTCGTGGTGATAGATAATTTTTAATAAGTATGACCGAGTAAATTGATTTTTTCACAAAATGCACCTCACGCTTACCTGGCGCCACTTTTAGTCAGTAAAAAGAATTAATTTTGTAGAAGGGATAAGTATAAGAGATAGATTAAACGTGCTAAATTAAGGAATCAATTATGTCATAATAACAGTTGAATGAAATGCACTCGATATCAAAATGATTCCATACTTTTTCGGTTTTTCTATTCAATATGACTGTGGTAGATTTATATAAGGTACTCTGTGGTGGAAGATATTTCCTATAAATAATACTTATTGTTTTTTCTTTCTTAGTCTTTCATGTAGTGGATTTTATATTTTATTTATAATCTTGTGTTATTTGACATTATATTTTGTAAATTTATTGTGTATAAGTGAAGTGAATGGAAAATAATACCACGGAGCATGAATTATGAGATGCCATAAAAACTCCCTGGAAAGTTCTAACAAGGGATCCACCATCTTGTTAGAATATTGAAATAATCACACGACGCTTGTAACATTATTGTACTATAACTTCCATTGAAAGAAAATATTTGACACTGGCAAGTGCTTCTGCGGTGCCAAAACTAGAAAAAAAGAATAATACTTATTATACTCTTTGGTAAATATCCTGTATCTACGGTTATGTTATGTTCTGTGATTGGTTTTGTGAAATGTCGAGAAAAGAGAGGATTTTTAGAATGTTATAAGACTTTTTTTATTCACATTCCTATAATTCTTTATTATATATAAATTCATATATCGTAGAGTGTGTGGTAAAAGTATATTTTTTAATTTATAGTGTGAAATACCTTGTATACATGTTTTGTGATCTAAAGTATTCTTTGCATTAAAAAGTATTCTTAAACCCGTGCAAATATATTAGAAAAAGACGACAGGGCGTAGATAGTCATATCGAGGTACGTAACTTACATATTGTTTGTTTACTAAATACATTTTAACATTGTTATTTCGACTAACTTCGTATAGGAATATTATCGAGAGTTTTCAAACAGCGTCATCAGAATTGCTATACTATGTTTATAGATATATATCTAAATAAAAGTTAAGTCATTTATCTAAATTTACGACCACCACAGATTGTATCAACTGATTATCTATGTGCTGGTGGAAGTTAGAAATAACATATATATTTAAATATTATATTTTATGAATTTTGTACTTATGTAATATAAGTAAGGCGCTACAAATATTATAAACATAAGTATAATCATGAACTACATTATAGTAGTCCGGTGAAGCTGTTAAGACCTTGCTAGATCAATAGCGTAGTCAGTTTGAGAAAAAAAAAACTACATTATAGAATTAACTTGTTAAACTTCAAAGTTTACTTGTTAAATAAGCTGTATTCTTACTGTACTATCTGAAATTTTTAACTTAATTATACCTAATTTTATGAAAGTTGTTTATTGCAACTGAACTAAATTATCATGTTAGATGTCAAATACTGTAAGGTCTTATTTGTAATTTGTAAAAAAATATACCAATGAGATTGAGAACAATTATAATTTTAGTAGAAATGATTGTAATTGAACAAACGCTGAGAAAACATATTTTATAGTTACAGAATTACTATATACAGTATGAGAAACTTATTGTGAATTCTGACATTTAAATTGTTATTACTACATATATAGAACAAGACATAAAAAAATGCAATAATTCTGTGTGTCTGCCTGTACATATCAAGGGAAAATATTTTTTGTAAATTATGCATAATCTTTGGTTATGTTCTAAACTGTAATTATTGAACATTTTCAGGAACATAAGCAGTAAATAATCTATGTATAAATGGATGACAACAAATTAGTTTAGTAACTTTTCTCCTATGTTTATCAACTGATCTTATTTATTTATTTTTTGAATACTTTTTGATTAAGTTTAGAGTTTGTTAATAATAAGCCTTTATCTATAGTTTTTTTTTTATGTTATGTCTACTAATCTATAATATTTGAACACACTATGTCAAAGAGATTAATGAATTATGGCTAATTTCACTCACTTAGACAGTTACTAATAAGTGTAAATCTATAAGAAGCTAGAAACTTTGAAGTAACATTGCACTTTTAGCTATCTATGCCTGAGCAATAATAATTCATAGTAAATAGTTAATTTCACAAAACATACATATTGGGACACTTGGTTAAATATAAGATGTATTATTGCTGTGCTGCATTTTTGTCATCTTAAATGATTAAGCATATATAAAAAAATATATGTTGTTCTTTCTGGAGATTTGAACAAGAATATAATAATATTTATTAAAATGCATTATTTAAAGTACAATTTTTACTGAATATGCACCTAGGAATCAGTTAAATATTATCTCTGAAGAATGACTCTTCTACTACTCATTTATGAGCAATACCTTAGTAAATTTTTAAACAAAAATATCAGTACTATAATTATCTAAGAACTTCAGATATTGTAAATAAACAATTAAATGAATAATATTTAACCATTAATAATATTTAGACCATAATAAAAGTTAATATATCCGTCGATAGTATTGTTATGAATTAATTGTAAAATAACATCTACTTGCAATACAGATTACATTTAGATACAGATTTCAACAAAATTATAAAGAAACATGATATTAGAATTCGAAAAAAAATCAAGAAAAGACAACAAACCAATATGTGTCTTTTAAAGTAGTTCTTTCTAATTAAACTTTCATTAATGTAAACCATGTAATATGTGTAAGGCAATATCGTGTTTGTGTATAGGATTTCATGAAGTGTCTTGTAAATTTTCTTAGGATAAAGATGTGGCCCATAAATTACTGTTCAAAGTCAATATTTCATGAGTGTGCATAGTAAACATGAGTATTTTATTTATAGCAAGTAGAGAAAAGTTGGTGTGTGATGTCGAAATAAACAAATTGTAAAAAATTTTTTTTGGAAACTTACATTGCTAACATTGGCTAAACTTCTTCAGACGCTTTGGTATAATTTGCTATAGAATTTATATTGTTAAAAGATCTAGAGTTAATAATTTTTTATATATCTCTTATCTTCTCAGGGAAACCCATAGTAATTACTTTTATAATTTAAACATTATTAGAAACTTACGAGTTTTTGGGATGTTATTTTGATCCATATAGTATTTATCTTTATACAATTAGGTGCTTTTGTTACTTTAGCACTTTCATGTGGATCAAAATTACCTTTTGCCACATAAATATTTGAATTTACGCTCAACAATGCACTTAATATATCCAAGACGAAATATATATAAGAGTTGTTGAAGTATGTATGCTTGATACACATATATGTTCCAACAACTCATATATGTATGAATAGTTAGCTTAGGTCAGCTCAAATAGGTCGCGAATTCCACGTATCAGGCAACAGCCCAAGTCGAGGTGTGCCGCGCACCCTTGCGCTAGTTGTCAAATAAAGTCAGCTGAGTGCGCTAAGCGCTCGCCTTAGTAGATCAGTGAAGCTGTTAAGACTTTGCTAGGTCAATGTTGTAGTCAGTTCGAGAAAAAAAATCTCATACACACATGACGAAATTTACGAAACTTTTATGATTTTTATTCATTCTTAACGTTAAAATATCAAAAAAAATATTGGGTGCTACATTCATTTAAGTTGCTCAGTATTTGTCAGGCATTTGTAATACCTAGTACTACCTATTACTAGACGTTGCATCCGTGCGAAGCCAGGGCGGGACAGTAGTATTTACTAAAGGAGTGCAGAAGTGTGAAGCTAATAAAACTACATTTTTATAACAAACACAGGCTTATTTACTTGTGGTATGATTCTGACATGGTTTGCGTATCTATGTGACTTTAGTATTTGCTGAATCACTGTGATTCGGCTCGGCTGCGATGACGGTGGTTCGGCTTGCTTCAGCGCATACTGTAGCCCCAGTAAAACGCGGGCGCGTCATTTGTGTGTACACACCTAGTTCCTTCCTATAATTTTTCTATGAAAAAATGTTTCATGCTTCGTTATAATATAAAAGTATATAGTGAGCAGTGTATCTGGTGATTGTGGTGAAGTGAATAAAAAAAAATAAAGTTCAATGGTTTTGATCTCAAAGATTGTGAATAAGTTTTAATTGGAGTGTTAGTGTAAATTATGTATTAAAATATATATAGTTTCTTTTAAAATGAAATTACCTACTATTAACAATATTCGCCATGTACACTACAATGGTGACAATGGTAAGAGCTTTATATAAATAATGTTATGTTGTTTTATATACGACTAGCGGGTCCGGCGGATGTTGTCCCGCCCTGATAATTAAAATTAAACCTACACTTTAAACTACACCTTCCTCATCAATCACTATATCTATTGGTGAAAACCGCGTGAACTTCCGTTCAGTAGTTTTTGAGCTTATCCCGAACAGAAGACAGACGTGGTAGACGACTTTGTTTTGTACTATGTAATGATTTTATTTTGCCAATTTATGCATAACTAATTTCATTATTTTCCACGTCTCCAATTTATCAATTTGAATAGGTATAGTCCTTAACACAAAGGTAGTATTTTTAAACTAGCTCTTGCCTGCGGCTGCGATCTGTTTTAATGTAGATTGTGTTACCTCTAGAACTGTCCAATTTTTCGGGATGTTGGATACTCTAAATCCTTTACTATGTACCTCTAGCTGTATATAAGATTTCATGGTCATTGGTCGAGCAGCTTAGGTGTGAAATCGTAACAAATGAACAAACAAAAAAAGGGCATTCTCAAGTATAATATTAGTTAGAAAATTAGGGTTAAAATTAGTTCAGGCGTTTCTATGTGTGTCTTCGTAATTCTTCTTGTTCTGAATCGGCTTAAGGACGCGCTCTCATAAAAGGTCCATTTTCACTGTTTTCCGGTAAGAATTACAACAAAACTATTGAACTTTGGTAAACATAACAACTAACTACAGATACATTGAACCTTTAACAATGACGTATGGATGATGGTCTTTTAAAATCAATAGATTTTCATTTAAAAAAATAAATTCTCCGTAGTCCCCTCACGCAAAACAACCTGCTTTTCGGCATCAAAATCTCAGTAAATTTACATTTATCTTTATAGGAAAAAATACCTTCTTTTGCTTCATATAGTCAAATTTAGTGCATCGAAATAATATTTAAGATATCTTTACCATATCTAAGAAAAATAATCAATAACTTTTAAATAAAATTTCACCACTTTTTCGGAGTTATGTAGATCTTAACTCTTAGAGAATAAGGTGCAATTTATTTCCTTCATTTAGATTCGATTAACAAAACGACGTTGAACAAGAAATCACTCAGTTCATTCCGCGCTCGATCGCCTTAGCGACTGGGCGTCTACGTCGCTTTAAACCGGGTTGCTTTAAAAAAATACATCGCTATACGTGTACTTATACACTTCACGAAACTTCTTGATAATTTTTAAAAGCTAACCAATTTTGAAATGTTTCTTTTATATTTAGGTTAGGTAGTGCTTATAAACTAGATGGTACTCGCGACTTTGTCTCGGTTGTTAACTATATAATAATAATAATAACAACAATATATTTTATATACGTAGAATAACATGTAAAAAACTCGAGATAAAATATATTTTGATTACAAAATTTCTTTGTAAACAATGTTATTCATTTACTTCTCCTGCGCATACGCATCACACCACTTACACCACTTCACACATTGCGGAAATGCTTTTAAAAATTGTACTTTCTTAAAACCTAAACAAATCTTAATATGTTTTTAGATAAATATCCAGTGTTTAAAATGTTTGAAAAAATATCGATCTCTATAGGTTTCGCGTGATGCGCACACGACAGCAGACCCCTATTATACATTTATATATAAAATCTATAATAAAACTGTAACAAGCCCAAATATGTACATTAAATATTTTTTGAAAATTTTAATTGGGATATACTGTTATATTTATTATGCTGTAATTGTTTGTTATCGGTATAGAAGCTAAAAAGAATATTTGTACAATTTTTGTCTGTCTGTCTATCTGTCCCTCTGAACACGTATCACTCTAAAAGTACTGAACCAATTTTGACGAAACTTGACACAGGGATAACTAATATTACAAGATTGCATCTAGGATACTGTCCCATAAAAGGCAAGGGGTTCTTTAGGATAACGGACGAAGGACAAATATTTGTATTCAATGAAATTCTTGATGGATTTTGGTTAATTTTCTTTGTGCTATATATAACAGACAGGTTAGGTAAACATTTAAGCCATAGTTCATATTTTTAACGTTTTGTATTCAAGGAATCCCTAGTACTACCAATCCGATTTTGAACTTTTTTCAACGTTAGAAAGATAATATATATATATATATATATATTATCTGTCAGTATTATAGACAATGTTTATTTTGGCAAATATATATTTTCAATAGTTAATCACAAGGAATGTAATTGAAATCGGCAAAAAATAATTTATTGCCAATAGTGGGAAGACATTGAACGGCAATATATGTATTAGTTTTTATTTTAATTGGACCCGGTAGGTGATGCTGCGAACGGGTTGTAAGCTTATTGTTAAAGATTTCTCACATACCAACTGGGTATATATTTGAGTGTGTCTCTGTATAGTTCGGATTTACAATTAAAAAAGGAAGATGTCGCTGCAATCGTGTTCTAGGTTTATTCAGAATTTTTGGCGATTAAAAGTACAAGTGAAACAGGTAATAACCGATTTAGCGCAGATGAAGTTGCCCGGGTCAGCTAGTATTCTATAAAATAACCAGGATTTTCAATGAGGCAGAGATCATTAATTACATACTTACTTTTCTCTCATACTTGACTCATGTCTTCATTCGATTGATAATATATTTTGAAAGAATAAGCCGAATTAATGAAACAAAGACTAAATGCTATCTTGTAGTATGCCTTTATGCTTTTTTTAAATATTTTACCATAAGTGTTATACTTTAGCAGTAGTAAGTGCAGTGACAAACAGATAGATAGACATTTCCATCGATATGTATGATTGAAATGTATTTAATTACTTATTACTGAGTTACTTGCATTATTTTTTTTTCGCAAAAATCTGATAAGCCCAGGAACGTAACGCTCACTGTATGTATAAAAGACATATTTATGTTTGTATATTTACTCGTACATGCACATAGGGAATTCATGGTGTTCAATTGGTTTTACCGGTGAAATATCAATCCGATATCAGCAATTTCGAAACCTTGTATTAACGATTTTTTTGGAATTTTTGTACATTTACTAATTACTAATGAAAATTCATAGCACTATCGGCTGACGGAAAACAAGGTAAGTAACCTGAACCTGAGAAAAATTCTTGTAGTATCACAGTATGTCAAAATAATAGATAGTCGATTTCTAGAAATTTGTCGTGGCGTGGGTTGTCATCGTGATTATGTCCATACTTTCTTTCGGAAATAGGCCTATGAACCTGTAAAGTGTAAATACTGAGATGACATCTGATAGTCGAGAGTGGAAAAGGAAAACATGTTGTACCGACCCTACTTAGGTGGGATAAGGGTAAGAAGATGATGAGTCATATGGATTAACATAATAGAATAACAATTATAAATAACAATAAAAATAATAATAAAATAACATAAAAGAGAATACAATAATTGTGTTCTGTATTGAATTTTAAAATTAATTATAGTGTGAATTACGTAACTTCATAATTTGTAAATTGTAATTATTATCATTAGTCTGGTTCTCACATCTATTGGCACTCCGTACAATAACTATATTCGTTATTATTTTTTTATTGTAGCACGGCAACGTGACTGCACTATGCCTGATGGTAAGCACAGTACAATCCAAAAATAATAGCGACCACCGATTGACACACTATCCATCGCCGGACGCCACTATCATGCCGGCCTGTAATAATAAGCTGGATATGCACAGGCTGATCCCGAAACGCGACCCGTAGAAGCGAATCACTATTACGAGCTTTTTCGCCATATACATGGTGGTTGCGACCCAGTCGGGCTGTAAAACCCTACCGCCCTGCAAATACAGTTTATAATGAATATATAATAAGCTGTACAATCTCAATAGAAAATCAATATTCGATGTACACTATATATACTACGCGTCGCTAGTCTGCACAAACCGCGGAAGCGCAATACGATAGATCATGTCTATTAACATGTCGTGACGCGTTATTATAAATTTATCGCCTGCCAAAAGTACGGTTCAACGCGCCTAAAGAGCATTTCAGTTCCAAAAAAACCTATTATCCAAAAATTTTAGTTCAACTCAGCACATTTCGATATATTTGACTACTAGCTGTTACCTGCGGCTTCGCACGCGTTTTTTTAATATATTAAATAAATTTAAAATTGTTATTAAATGTGTAAATAACAATAATACTCTTTCAAAAATATTTGTAAGTATGACATGCACATCATCTACAGTAACAGGTAACATGTACATTATATATGTGAATACTAATAGTGTATCGAATGGGATAGGATTTATCATAAGCCACATAGCTGGAACTTTAAACTACTATCTATGTATCACCCTTAGTGCTCACTTACACTATATAAGAAAGTAATGAAAATATTAAGCTATACATTATCGAACAATATGTGTTAAATCTTTTATTATGTAGATATAATATGTCCATATTGTTGATATAATCAAGTTATTAATATACCTTGCTATAATTTAAATCACATACAAACATATGACTTTCAATTATATTTATTCTTGGAGTCCAATACAATTTACGTCACAGACGCATGTTTACAGTGAACAACATATTTTTGATCAATTTCACACATACGAATGCACGGATAACAGTTCATCACAACATAGTGTCAACAAAGTCGTGTTTCACGTCTGTCTATATGTCTGTTTGTGATAAGATCAAAAACGCATCTTCATGCCGTTTTTACCAATATATAGAATGATTCTTGGGCAAGGTTTAGGTATAGTTTGTCTTATTATCAGGGCGGGTATCGTCTGCTACACCCGCTAGCTTAAAATAAAACAGCTAATTAGTTAGTTATTTGCCCGTAAAATTCCCGTTCAAATATTACTTGTAGTCCGTTGAAGCTGTTAAGACGTTGATAGGTCAATAACGTAGTCATTTCTAAGAATAAAAACCGTTTAAATAGGTCCAGCCATTTCGGAGATTACCCGGAACAAATAAACAAACAGACATATCGACAGACGACAGACAAATACTGCAGATATATGTATTCATCAAAAAGTATTTATTCACAAACCAAATATTGGGGACAAAACTAACGTAGAATAAACTTTTTCAGGAGTTTTTGGCGGGATATCAGTCTGTCATGTAGGGGATTTTATATTTTATTCATGATCTTATGTTATTTGACTCTATATTGTGTTAAATTTGTGGCGTTTTATGTAATATGGTTTGTTTATTGTGCATAAGTGAAATTAATGAAAAATAATACCACGGAATGTATTCTGCGGTCTTGAAAATTAAGAAGATAAAAATTTACGAAATATTATATAGAAGATTTTGCGCTTATACCTTTACATTAACTTACACATAGAAGAAAACTGGGTAGAGAATACATAAGAACTACCTATATTGACTATTTCAGAATTGGCAGTATGGATTAATTCCTTCGCCTGTATTGATGGACGAATATTATTACTACTAACCTTTTAGAATAGCAGCACAAAATAGACTTTAAAAATATTTGCGATAGCAACGTACTACGTATAATCAAAAATTGGAATTAAAAATAACGTAGAATAAACTTTTGAACAGGAACATAAAATAAACCCTAGTATTATTTCAGATAGAATGTTATCATGTTACCATGGTAACGCAAAGATAATACTGACACTGACACGCAGCGGATGCTCTAAAAATAGCCCTATTTTGAGACATTTTTCGTTAGTGCTCCGCTCCTATTGGATTTAACGTGATGATATGTAGCCTATAGCCATCCTCGATAAATGAGCTATCTAACACTAGAAGAAACTTTCAAATCGGACCGGTAGTTCTTAAAATTAGCTCATTTTTTTTTCTCGAACAGACTACGCTATTGACTTGCAAGGTTTTAACAGCTTCACCGGACTACAAAACAATTTATTAAAGTCTATGACCAAAGGACATGTCCGGTTAACTATACTAAGTCTGTTGGTAAAAAGTGTTACAAAATATATAAAAATATACGTTTAGTTTCATTATACACTGTATTTTAATTGGAACATATCGTTTTGATTTTATACAACTTTAAAGATAATTAATACTGTGTACACTTATTACTATAAAAGTATGTAAGTTTAAATGTGAGTCAATTTTGATAAAATGCATTATGTCGAATCAATTGACAAAATATTATACTAACAGTTCACTAACGTGTTTCTCTACTAAAAAACATACATAAATAATGTAACGGGGAGATAGAAACATATATTGGATAGGTAATCGCAATCATAGTAGAAACTTCGCATTAAATAAAGCTTAGTAACAATAACATATAGCCTAGCGTAGTCTAGTGGTAAGTTATAGTAAGATAAGCAGTATAAAAGTTTTTTTCCATAGAAAAACTATTCGGTTTTATAAATTTTCACGACAATCGCTGAAACCGTGTTAGAGTTTGTCGACCTCAGATATACCAACATCTATTCATATTTTTTATGATACACAGTAGCGTAGCGCCCCTTCTTTGCATGGGTATAATGTACTAATGCAATGCAGCGGCACTAGTATTTAACCAGACTAGGCTCCCCTCGGCAAGGGCTCAAGCCTAGGTCCGTTCCATCGGCGTGGAGCCCTTGAGCACGCTGCTCGCGCGATACAGTGACACTAAATCTTACATCACTGCGACAACATTACACATATCACCTTCACATACGTGCATGCACACATGCTTACACATTAATGTGGAAGACTTTGCTAAGTCAATAGCATAGTCAGTTCGAAAAAAAAGCACTAGTATTTAAAAAAATTACAGTAATATTTTGCCATTTCAATGTGTATAGATAATCAAATTCATAGAGAAATCAGAAAATCACAGAAGTTGTGGTGGTCTAGTGGTTAACCGGTGGAATATCATTTCGATATCCGTAGGTTCGATCCCGGCGTGTACTAACGAATTTTTCGGAATTCGCGTACAATTTGCTAATTTAAATTGGTAACACTTTCGGCTGACAGTGAAGGAAAACATCGTGAGGAAACCTGAACCTGAGAAATGCTCTTGTAGTACTACTATATGTGGGAAAACGTCCAGACTATCACGTTAATATAACGTTATATATATCTGGTTAAAAAGATCACACGTTCGATCTATTTAGCAATTCATTTTTGCAATTCACACGTAAAATTAGTTTTGCGTTTGATTACTTACTTCATGATTTTATTCCACAGTTTCTAAGTTTCTTTCTTAACTTAAACTTTCTTTATCCAAAATATGTATATATATATATATATATATATATATATATATATATATATGGGCAACGGATCTGTGTTACAATCGCACGCGTCTAAGCAATGTGATGAGAACCTGAGAACTCCTCGATAGGTAGATAAAACGTTAAATAAATGGAAACCAATAATGGCTCATTAATTAGTGTTTTCGAACACTGTTTCCATAGACGTACGTTCGAATCCTTGCAAATAAGCTGGAGCTTTCAGTAAAATTAGAATGATGAAGGTCATAATATGCCTATAGGGCTTTGGCTAAACCCGTCTGGCTAAATAAAATCCCCTCAAGTTAAAAATTTTTCGATAAGCATCTGTAGGTCTTTTCCGGCGGCTGCACTTAAGAACTAATTCCTTTAGGTTGAAGGTGTTTACCATTTAGGATCACATCGTCATATACCTTCAGGTGAAATTGTAGTCAAATGCCAAAAAACATATTCTATAGGCACTGCTTTCATATTGTTAATACATCCTATTTATACTACTATTGACGATTTCAAAATCAAAATTATCTTTTTATCGGCTGAGTGCCTAAAGCGCTCGCCTTAGTAGTCCGGTGAAGCTGTTAAGACCTTGTTAGGTCAATAGCGTAGTCAGTTGGAGAGAAAAGATACGAACACCTGTAGTGCAATGGAAAAAAACTGACGTGATTTGAATCTCGGAACTACGTAAATGGCGTCAATACAGACTTCGGTCGCGCTAGCACATAGTGTGCTGGTTCTCATGTCGTATTATTTGAAAAGTTTTTTTTTTCTTCGTAACGAAAACGTCGTTGACCTGGAAAGATCATTACAGCTTCACCGAACTATTTAGGCGAGCGCTGAAAGTACTTAGCCGATTTGGGATGTTTGGGCGACTAATTCAAGGGTGCACGGCACACCTCGGCTTGGCCTGTCGTTTTGTGCAAAAATCGCGACCTATCTGAGCTAAACTATCTAGATATACGTATATGAGTTATTGAAACACGCATGTGTACCAAGCATGCGTGCCCCAACAACTCCTATATGTATTTTGTTTCGGATAAATTCTTCTAAATTAGATAGGATAGAATAGAATAAGGAAGTTTGAAAAGTGTAAAACAGATTTGTTAGATTAGCTGAATGACGTCACAGCATGCGATTCTAAAACCTTAAATCACATTATCTTCGATAATTTGCTGATAACTTGATTGTTGATATATATTATTTTTAGGAAATTTTCGATCATACAAATTACTAGCTATTGCTCGCGTTTATTACTATTTATTTTATATTCCGTGTTGAATTATACCTATGGGAAGGGTATCTATATACCAAATTTCACTGCGGGCGGTTGGACTATATAAGTTGATTTGCTGCAGTGCTATTTAGTGGCGAGTAAATAAAGCGAATTGCATAAAGCCTTTTCCTGAAAAAAAAAACATTTAGGCTACAGTTGACGTTGCGGAAAATTTTAGTAACTGCCGCGCGGTATTCGCGTCCTTTTTTTAAACTTTATGTTTGGTAATCAATCTTTCTGATTATTACTGCCATTGTCACTTAGTCAATAATATTACAAGTGTTGTGCAATCATTTCGATTAAGCTTCGTGTAAATCAATATTCTAACAAGATGGTGGATCTCTTGTTAGAACCTTCCAGGGAGTTTTTGTGGCATCTCAGAATTTCATGCTCCGTGGTATTATTTTCCATTTTAGATATTACGTAAAACACCACTAAATTTACAAAATATAGAGTCAAATAGCACAATATTATTAATAAAATATAAAATCCACTACATTACAGACTAAAATCCCGCCAAAAACTCTGTCGCGTACTCGTCACTAAGTATGATTTGTATTAATAATTAACAACTTTAAAATTCCTCGCAATCACATAGCGGCGTGACCACTGCGCCAGTTTTAAAATTGTTGCCCGTTGTCCGTTTAGTTCAAGTGTTTGAATCGGCGCGGCCTCAGTGATGGCGTGAAAGGAATTGCTTATATGATTTTAAACGTAACTATGAATTAATTGAAGTGTATTTTATACTATAATGGCCGAAAAGTCATAGACAAATGTGCACGTGAACAGTCGCATGGTGAACGGTTCGTGTAGGCGCAATATAGTTATAGATATAATGTCAAATATATGCCCCTTTAGGTTTTCTAAATGTAATAATGGTTATCGATAAATCGGTATTCGAGTTTACAATAGTGTTTAGTTAAGATTTTAGTATAGTTAATATTCTTAAAATATACATAGTTATTTATATATTATTATTATGTTTATTATATTACCATTACATAAATATTTTGCAACTATATTAGCGGTTGTAACGATGACTGTTAAAAAATATGTAGTTAATCCAGGATATAATATTTCCAGCCGTGTTTGCTCTAATTTATTGTTCAAGATAACGTATTGTTTTGTCGGCATGAATGATATAAATACTGCCTGCAGTTCTACTTTCTGTTACTTTTAGCAGATAACTCTTTACATAAGTGTTGAATACATAAAAGTATAATACACGGTCTTCTTTAATTGTATATGACATTTATACGGGCCCTAAATACGGAGTAATGATCATATAGAGTTAAGGAGGTAATAGTAGTGAATGAGGTTATAATACTCTGTGTATGAATATGTACTATATAGAGTGCTCGCCAAACTTTTTGACAGTTTTAAACATAGATGCGCAGACTAAAAATTTGGATATAAATACGTATTATGTTATATGTTTATACTATTATGTTATCATTGTGACAACTTAAGGACAAATAAAAACAAAATTTAGATTGTTATAATAATATTTTAACTTAGAAATGTATCTGGGACCGAATGCGAACCGAACCGAATTTTTAATATTGTGTATCTATCTATATTGCTTTGTATACGTAATTATAAATGTCCCTGAATTATGGATGCGATTTCTTAACTCCTTATTAAATACCGGTTAAGCCTGAAAGGTACTCGCGTTCTGAAAGTTCAGTGCTATCGAATAGTATATTTGCCTTATATATTCATACAAAAAAAACTGTTTTCTTTCCATCCTTACCGAAAGTCGGGATCACATTTGACGGTTATTTATTTTATACTGTTTGGTTTAGAGTATGCAATATAATCTCATTAAGTTTGATTCTTATACACACGGATGTTTATGAAAGTGCAAAACATGCTTAAAATAAAAATATTTTTTTATTTATTACGCAATCTGTAGCAATAATATTTCTGAGAAAAAGCGAGTTAAAATAGGGAAATATTGCGGTTTAAAAGATGGATTAAGGTTCCTTCTTTGCGTCTGGAACCCTAAATGAAGAGGATTGAAAAATAATTGAATTATATTTATGAAACGTTTGTTCAACGTTAATTACTATAGTTAATAAAAAATTTATATTAATATTAATAAATAGTTGTTGGCAATAACCATTTGTAGTTTATGTTTTATTGTTGACTAGCGGTTCCGGCTGACGTTGTCCCGCCCTGATAATAAACCATCCTTAATAAATTATATACCTAAACCTTCCTCATGAACCACTCTATCTATTGGTAAAAACCGTATTAAAATCTGCTCAGCCGTTTTTGAGTTTATGGCGAACAGTCAGACAGACGTGGCGGAAGACTTCTGTTTTATAATATGTAGTGATTTATTGTTTTTTTTTGCTTATAATATTCAGTTTATTATACCTCAACTATTTACTACAATAAATAATCATAGCGATAAATATTAATAAGCATTTAGAACAGCGACCATAGGTATATAGGCATATTTCATATTAAATACTTTTGACAGGGTCGAGTATGGACACGGATGACGATGCGGGTCACGGCAGTATGCTGGACGATATGCCACCGATCACCTGTGACACAAATTTAGAGGGCGCGGTCGGCACCGGCTCCAATGACATCGGGGACATGACCTTTTGCATGGGCAATTACATTAGCGACTTTATGAAGGTAAGTATTTGATTGACATTGACAATAGCTTTAGAATCATCAACCTGACTATGTTCTGATCGCTCTCACAGACTCGTTTTAAATATTCTTTTTAAATTTTATATTACTTTGTTATGATATAGTTTTAATTATATCTTTTATTTGTGTTAATTAAACTCTTAGTTTTAATTTCCTGAGGATGCTACTGTCCTGGTAGGGCCTATACAGCTTCACAGGGCTGCTATAAATATTTACCTTTTTCAGAATGCCAAAATTTATAATTAGCCGCTATTAAAATAAAAATGTAACGTGCTACACGATTGACAAAAGACTGGTGTTGAAACAAGCTTTTTTTTTCGAACTGACTACGTTATTGATCTAGCAAGGTCATAATAGCTTCACCGGACTACTGTTGAAACAAGCGTATTCACACTATTCGGTACAAACCATGTCAAATATTCTTTTCCACGAACCGGTACCGATGCGATGTCGAAACGATACAAGAGCGATACGATAATGAGAATAATCTGATTCTTTCTTGTCTTAAAATGTTTGACCGTACCAGGAAGGGACCGAGACCGGACCAAGACTGAGCTATGAACAGCATCACAGTGTGAATCGAGCCTAATCATGCAACCCAGTTCAAGTCTTAACATGTTTTCTTCTTCGGCTACTTCGCCACTTACATTTTAACATTTGTTGAAAGATTGGTATTTATTAATCTAAAATGGAAACATAAAAAAAATTAAATTGTTCGTCTGCGTTTTTAATGGCATGTTGAATCTGCATTCAATTGGATACTTTGCATTGTTAATTTATCTTACTAAATTTATAATTCCTAATATTGCCGGCAATGTCGATAATATGTAAAATATATTCAATTAATTCAGTTAAATAAACTTGCATTGTCATTGTGGTACCAAACAAGAGGGATTTGTGGTAGATTTATACATATTGAACACATTTTAAACCAGTTGTTATGAAATACATTGTCACTAATTAGGTAACAATTAATAATTTTGCTTTGTCATTGTGTAATCTTTTCCTTATAGCAAATTAGGAAATCGACGTAGGTGTGAAATTTACCAAGGACTTTATTAAAAATTATCGGGAGAGAAAGTAAAGTAGAGAGGCATTATTTTTTTCTTCTGAATCTATACTCAGGTCAGATCATATCCTCTTCAATTGATCTCATAAAACCGTTGTGATATTTGCAATATTTTGTAATTAAAAAAAACATTTTACATTATACTGTGTTGTTTTGTTTACAAATGTATTGACAAACAAAAATAATACGAAGATATTTACCTCAGTGGATTAAAAAGATTACTAACAATAAGTATTTATCTATTAACCACAATTAATTAATGTGATGAGGTGGAGATATATTTAAATGCGCTTTTCCATTACTTTGAATTGTTTCGTTTGTAGATTGCAATAGAATAAATCGATACAAAAAATCTTAGGCGTAGATAAGAAATTACATTTAGGAAATGAGATGCCATTTTTAATATTACTATTATTTAATATTAAATACTACAACATTTTTATAAAATAGGTATACGATCGCCAGTACGGGTGGTTACGACGCGTTCTCACGAAAACGCTGTGTCAGCAGCATAATTCTTGCTAGTGTTCGTATAATTCTTAGGAACGAGGATTGATTAAATAAGACAAATAGAATTATTTTTGTACTAAAATCAGTTCGATGTTACACCGCCAGAAAATCTTTTCGAATTTTGAAATAATGTATATACTTAGTATGAGTATATAATAGGTATGAACTGTATTAATTCATTAATTCCGGACTATCCCCTCCCTTTTTTTAACAGATTCACCGAATTACTAAGGCGAGCGCTTAATGCACTCAGCCGACTTTATGTGCCAACTGGCTCAAGAGTGCACGGCACAACTCGGCTTGGGCTGTTGCCTGATACATGCAATTCGCGACCTATATTTCTTTTTTTTTAACGTGGGGAAATCCTTTATGGATACACCTCCCTCTTGGGGTAAAGGGTGGGTTATGTCCGACTCGCACGGACTAAAACTCTACGGTGTACGTCTTCCGCTATAGTTGGGGCGGCACGAAAACTCTATAGACTTCATCGTGGCCCCCCAGCGGTTGGTTCAGCAGCAAAAGGGCCGCCGCCGGGCCCCGTCTTGTTAGGACACAGCCTTGTACACACGTAGTCCGGTGAAGCTGTGAAGAGCTTGCTAGGTCAATAGCGTAGTCAGTTCAAGAAAAAAAAACCGTGTACACACCGACCGTCTCTTCCGTCCGCGATTCGCGACCTATCTGAGCTATTCTAAGCTAAGCTAACTATTCGTATATATATGAGTTGTTAAAACATATATGTGTACCAAGCATACATACCTCAACAAGTCTTATATATATTTCGTATCGGATAATTTTGTAAACTATTTCAGTTTAATAAGGGAAAAATAAGACCCTTCCACTTTCATGTGTAAGCGTGTATGGAGGTGATATGTGTAGTCTTGTCGCAGTGATGTAAGATTTTGTATCACCGTATTGCGCGAGCAGTGCACTCAAGTGCTTCACGCCGAGGGAACGGACCTAGGCTTGAGCCGCTGCCGAGAGGGCCTATACTGGCGTGCTGGGGCGAAATTTACCCCCAGACCACGGCTGCGTGATCTGGGGTTACGCGGGCGTGGGCATGAATACGCGCTTTTTGGAGAGACTGGCTGTTACTGATCGTTTACTGCCGTTATGTTAACGGGAATATAGATAAAAATATGTCGCGGACGTCTTTCGTAGTAAACAGCGTTGGGTACGGTTTCGTATTTTGCGACGGATACCACTAACGGGCTGAGGCCATCCCCTCCCTCGTCTGTATTCACACGTGCTAAGAGCCTCTAATCTTAAACAGAGTCATTAATGTGTTGTCTATGACGTGTATTATTATACAATTTTTATCAGTTTGATAAAAAAAAACATTGAAATCCGAATAAGCGAGTTGCAAAAGCAAGTATATTCTTTCGAATAAAAAAAAGATTGAACTTGTTTCTTATCATAAATAAATTACAATCATCATGGACTTTTATCGCGCAGCTGATTACAAATAATTATTACCTATATCTCTATATGAAGACATGATTAATATTTAATCGCGTATTTTCCTCTTAACCACGATCTTAATTGTAATTGCTTAAAGAGAAATAATATACGTTATTACGCAGATAATAAATCTGTAAATACCGTGTATAAATTGCACAGGATAACACAACTATTTAAAAAAAAATTTACTATATGTAAATTTAACAATAGCATGAAATAAAACCCAATGTATTTTAATCAACTTTTCCGAATATTTTACTCAGACTTCTACGATTAGTCTAAATTTCCATGAGCTACCAGAAGTGAAATGTAATATTATGTTTTTCTTACAGTATGTTTAAATATAAATGTTAAAATTACACGACTGCCGCAGTACGAGGGTAATGTTAATCGAGATTATTGTATTAAGTACTAGCTGACCCGTGCAACTTCGTTTGCACCAAATTGGTTATCACGTGAAAAAATTGTTTCTTTTTTTTATCGTAGCACGGCAAAATGCCTGCACTATGCCTGATGGTAAGCACAGTACAATCCAAAAACAATAGCGACCACCGAGTGACACACTATCCATCGCTGGTCGCCACTATCATGCCGGCCTACAGAAAGCTCGATATGCACAGGCTGATCCCGAAACGCGACGCGCAGAATCGAATCACTATTACGGATTTTTTCGTTATGTACATGGTGGTTGTGACCCAGTCAGGCTGTAAAGCCCTACCACCCCGCAAATAAAACTGATACCCGATTGCAGCCACAACTACCGTTTCCAATTGTGAATCCAAACTATCCACGGATTCACTTAAACATATACCCAGATTACATGTATTCATTTTTTAAATAAACCTAGTACCCATTCGTAGCGTCATCTACCAGGATCAATTAAAATAAAAACTAACCTACATAAAACTGAATAAACATCTCTACCACTTACTTTATCATAACTATCTTCGACTTGTATTAAAACCTTTTTATACTCCATTGTATTAAAGAAAAATATATGAACACCGTATCGAAGCGTCAAACATCCCGCCGAAAACGTCAAATGTCACTTGCTTGAAACTATTGTCTAAGAGTTATAAACTGTTTCAAAAACGTATTTGAAATATATTTCCAATATATTTTTATAAATAATCTCTGTACCACTCACAACATAGTACCTATCACCTTCAAACCAAGCCAGTTTTATACATCAGGTTCAATCCCTCGGTAAGGATCCCTTGAGTGCGTTGCTTGCGCGATACGGTGACACACAAATATACATCACTGCTACAACACTACACGATCACCCCCACACACGTGAAACACATGAAACACTGAATGATGATGAATGAAACATGTTACACATGAAAGTGGAAGGGTTTACTTTTTTCCTTATCGAACTAAAAAACTCTCAATTTTCCGATAATAAATATATGCAGGAGTTGTTGAGGCGTGTATGCTTGGTATACATATACGTTTCAACAACTCATACATATATGAATAGTTAGCTAGATTAGTTAAGATAGGTCGCGATTTTGCATGCAACAGGCAACAGCCAAGCCGAGGTGTGCCGTGTACCCTTGAACTGGTTGCCTAAATAAAATCGGCTGAGTGCCTTAAGCGCTCGTCTTAGTAGTCCGGTAACTTATATACGTATATAAGTTATTGAAACATGCATGTGTACCAAGCATGCGTGCCTCAACAACTTCTATATGTATTTTGTGTAGGAAAAAATCCTCTAAACTATGTAGGATAGGATAACGAAAAATAAGGGTAGAACTCTTGTGTCACTGTATCGCGTGAGCAGCGTACTCAAGGGCTCCACGCCCAGGGAACAGATCTAGGCTTGAGCCGTTGCCGAGAAGGGCCTAATTTGGTGTACGGGAGCGAAATTTAGTCCCAGACCACGGCGGCGTGATCTGCGGTTATGCGGGCGTGGGTGAGAACACGCTCTGTTTGAAGAGACAGGCTGGTACTGATCGTTCGCTGACGTGATTGAATCAGGAGGGTCGGTAAAAATGTGTCGCGGTCGTCTTCTATACTGCGCAGCGTTGGGTACGGGTTCATCGTTCGCGGCGGATACCACTAACGGGCTGGGATGATTCGCGGCTTTTTCGAAATAACTACCTGTAAGTGATTTTATATACGCTCAGACAGAAAGCATCTCCAGGTCCTGTGGAGATCCTTATTCCGGACGTACCATGGGGCACCGGTGATTTTACGTAGGGCTCAGTTCTGGAGAACCTGCAACTTTTGAATACGATTTTGCGCATGTGCAAAGACCGAACAACTGTACGTCATAATCGGACGGATGCAAGTTTTGTATAAAGTGAGTTTGTCTGGGGGATATTTTACTCTTATGACAAAGCAAATGATAGAAACGACCTAAGACCATACGGCTTTGTTTCGCACTCTTTCTGTGTGTGAATCGAAATTTAAGTGTTTATCTAAAGTAACACCAAGATATTTCACCTCGCCGGCCCAAGGTATTTCGGCTTTGTATAGCCTGATGGTCGACGACGCATATATTTGAGATGGCGTCAATCCCAAGTCATACGTTTACGTTTATCGTTGTATATGGTGGTCAATAATGTTTAATAAAATGAAATTGGTTCTTTGCTATGAAAAAAAATAATTGGTTTGAAATTTATTATTGGAACGAAGTTCCTTACGGCAGGCTTGGAGGAGATAGAGATTTTGCTGCGCGACCGAACTGAAAAAAATGTGATAGTAAAACTGTAACGAAAAGTGCATGGAATAAAACAGTTAAATGAGACGTGCGCAGGCGCGACAGTCGTATACATAAGCGAGTAGTGTATAATATCTTTCTCTTTCTCCTTTTTTGTAATTATTTCTATTTCTATGTAATTTTATGTTGTCAAACAAAAATAAAGAGACATATTTTGTTATTTTAATTGATAATTTGAATTACGATTACATAAAATTCACGACACCACATTCTTTTTTTTATTTATAAAATATATCAGCGGGTATATATATGATTGTTTATAAAAAATGTGTCTGAATGTTTAATTGCGTTTAAAAGTTACTGAAAAAAATGTTCCTAAACTTATTATTGATTAATCATAAATCAAAATGCCTATTAAAAATACAACGTTAACCCGCTACCAAGTGTCCTAAATTCTGTCTATTGATATATTGATAATTTCTGTAGGTGGTAGAGCCACGCTGAAGCTATTACTGGTTTCAGCATGAATGGGTCGGCTCGTTCGGGCTAATACTGCCAGAATACTTACAGAAAACCGACGTCAAATAACAGTGCTTGCATTGTAATGTTTCGTTCGGTCAGTGAGAGTGCCGGAGGTTCCCTTACACTCCCCCATATACAGGTTGGAAACGCACTTACAAATCCCCTGGTGTTGCTAGTGTCTATAGACAGTGGTGGTCACTAAACATCACGTGACCCACCTGTTCGTTTGCCTCTTATGATATAAAAAAATATATATTGATGTATTAAAGAATCAGGTATTCTAAAATTCTTGTTCTTTAACGTTGCCGGCTCTTGTACTAAGGTGTCGCAAAAAAGTCTAGTTACGTTAACTGCAAATTTTTGTTTTTCGTTATTCTGGAGAACTCATTGCGTTTTATGGGACAAAGAGTATCCTGGATGTAGTCTTCTAATATTAGTTATCACCGTGTCAAATTTCGTTAAAATTGGTTCAGTACTTTCAGAGTAATTCGGGTTTATATTCTAGACTTTAATCCTTTATCCTGGAGAACCCTTTGCGTTTTATGAGACAAAAAGTATATTTGATGTAATCTCGTAATATTAGTTATCACTATGTCAAGTTTCATCAAGATTGGTTCAGTACTTTCAGAGTGATGCGTGTGCATAGGGACAGACAGACAGACAGACAAAAATTGTAAAAAGATTATTTTTGGCTTCTATATCGATAACATAGTCTATCCTGATTAAAATTTTCAAAAAATATT
>JACEII010000025.1:13713650-13730710 GCA_014332785.1 Antheraea mylitta | reverse complement strand
AGATGTAAACTGCTTAATTTTTTTCCCTAATCTTTCTACAAATAACATACTATGTTAGAATAAAATATGACAACCCCTATACATAATACCCTATATTTGTAATTCGCTATACAAAGTTTTGTCACATATTCGAAGTGTTTGTAGTGTGCACAGCAAAAGAAAATTATTTTTCCATTATGAATAATATAGAATTATATGAGATTAATAGCATTTTGTTGATATAGAAGCGTAAAAATTGTCATTACCTGATTCCTATCACACGCGTAAGAATGGTTATGTGAAATTATACAATTATTCATTAGTTTGCGACCATTTTTTCTATACGGGATTATCCTTCCAGGTCACTTCTTTTGCTTACTTAATCCATATCTTACATACCTAAGCGTTAAGTATAAAGTTGAAGTGTTGGGTGTACATAGGTAGATCATGTGTATAAAGTTAGGAAATAAAATATAACTTTTGAAAAGTTTCTCTCTCGAGATAGAAGTTTGTTTTTCATGATGCTCGCAAACATGTGAATTATTAATTTACTATATTACCGTAACGTTACTTTGTTAAAAAAAAAGTAGGTGTGTACTTATGACCACACGATAGATGTGAAAACTTATGAATACATTGACGTATATATATCAATGTTTATATGTAAATAACTGATAGTAATTTTTAAATACGCACAATATTTATAGTGGAAAAACTATACTGATTGTACACAACATAATTATCATCAGCTTTTAAGAGACCCGTTGCAGATCATAGGTCTCTTTCAGAAGAAAGATGTGAACATAATCATCACGCCAGCCCACGACATATTGGCGATTTCAAACTCTGAGAAATCCACAGTTCTGTGTCTTAATATATACAGTGTTTTTTTTTTTCTCGAACTGACTGCGCTATTAGCCTTACTAGGCCTTGACAGCTTCACCGGACTACACATACAGTGATACAAGAACATCTCTCAGGTTAAGATTTTCTCATGATGTTTTCCTTCATCATCATCCGATAGTATTACCCATTAAAATTCGTTAGTGCATACCGGGATTCGATAACATAACGTTATAATAATTGTTAATCAATAAACGCGATAATTCAGCGTCTTCGACCCAAGCGTGACAATTCATTTTCATTCACTGTCCAAAGCACCTAATAAATATTTACTTTAAAAAACTAGAGATCACTGTTAATTGCTTGTTTTTTCGAACTGACTACGCTTTGATCTGACAGGTCTTTTTTTTTTTTTTTTTTTTTTTATTGAAGCACGACAAAGTGACTGCGCTATGCCTGATGGTAAGCATAGTACAATCCTAGAACAGTGGCGACCACCGCGAGACAGATCATCCATCGTCGGTCGCCACTGTCATGCCGGCCATAATGACGAAAGTCACTTGGTACCGGATATGCACAGGCTGATCCCGAAACGCGACGCGCAAAAGCGAGCCACTATGACAGGTTTTTTCGCCATGTACATGGTGGTTGCGACCCAGTCGGGCTGTATAACCCTACCACCCCGCTATCGCCATTGCCTCGTTCGTTGATCAGCAGGGTGCACCACGTGCAGGTGAGGTTGGCTTGGGTGTCTCAAGTCTTATGATGTTACTCGACACCCCTTACACCCCATTTATAGCTTCACCGGGCTACTAAGGCGAGCGTTTCAAAGCATTCAGCCGATTTTATTTGTCAACCAACTCAAGGATATACGGTACACCTTGGCTTGAGCTATTGCCTTGGTATTGTGATCCAAATTTGTACCAAGTACCTATGTTCAGTAGTTCATACATGCATTTCGGGTTAATTGAGGTTTTTGTAATATCTGGCTATTTAGCTAGCACCTTCAAAATGGAAATCGATACGTGTACCCTGCATCCAGACTACCGAGCTAGTTCCTCTCTAGATTTTATCACCATTTAACAGCAAATGAGATTGTGGTGAACCCATAGATTTCATAAAATAAAACAAACTAAGAAGAACAGTGTTCCAATTAAAACTTTATCACGTTACTGAAGCTGAAGCTGAAGCTGAGCTTAGTTTAGTGTGATCCAATAATTGCGTAATACATAAGAGAAAAGTTATAGCAAAAAATTTTATACTTTGCCTCAGAAATGCCTGAATATATCAACCATAATGTGAAATTAATAGTACATTTACTCTCAGAAATATATTCGTATTACGAACACAGACGTGCTATTATCGTTACTTTGGCAAGACTTGGTTATGACTGGTATACGAACTGGTATCAGTTTTGTATTATATATTGAGTAAGTATTTTTTTAATTTGATTTTTCTCTCATAAAATCCAATTCACACTGTCCCAAAAGAAATTTTACTTAAGAAATTCTGTCTATCTAATATACGGCAAGTAAGAGCCCAGCTCACCGGTATCCCGTAATAGTGCCGAATCTGTCACACTTCAGTGAGAGTAATTTTGTTAACACATCCCCGGAATACTAATCTTCAATCGTGTTATGCTTGTCCGTTTGCCGGGATCGGGGGTAGCAATGACATCACAATCCCGGTATGAATATAAATAAGGGTGACCGCTTGGGAGGCAGTTGTGGCCTGGTTTACGATCAACCAGAATTTCATAGGGCTAGCTAGAATATCGCTTAACCATAGAAGGGTGCGGGCGTACGATAACTTACGCTTGTGTGTTTCTTGAGCAAATATTGTTTTTACTTTTAGTACAATATCTTTCCTCTTCTGGCGTGAACCAAGATTTGCAAACCACTTTACAGTTACATAGTTACTTACTCTTTTCCCTCTAACATGTTCGGAAATCTTTTCGCCAGAAAAGATAAAATTCTTTATAAAATGTCCGCAGAGAAATGATCAGTCTGGCGATTAAAGTGAGAATGCGTTGGGCGAAGTCGTCGACCGTCGTTCAGGCATTTAGTGTATAGCAGATAACCAATAGAAATTAAATATTATTATCATTGGTTGGCTGCGACGAGCAAATAATAATTCAGAACAGGTCAAAAGAGGGTCATTTAAATAAAACAAAATACACTTCTATTTTATTTTATTTTTGGTAACCAATCTTCTAGTAGATTATTAATTCTACTATTAATGACATTATAAGTTCCTTGTTACCATTTCAGTTTACTAACAAAACGGTGGCCGTCTTATTAGAACCCACACTCCGCGATATTATATTATTCCCCATCCACTCCACTAGTAGGTACACAATAACCGAACTTTGTTACGTACAACACCACCAATATCACAAAATTAGAGTCAAATAACACAATATTTTGAACATTATATAAAATCCATCACATTTCTATCAAATTTCAAGTCATAAACTAAAATATACTTAATTAAATTTAAACCTTACGTAGGCGCTTATAAACGCTAAATTACCATCGTATCGGACAAATACCACAGTCAAAACCGGAAACAGTCTCTATGGGTTAAAATATTAAAGTTACAATCATTTTTAGTGGCTGCACAGAAAGAGGTGTTAATTATAGACATTACCACCCCTCATATATTGAGCCACCCTGTAGTAGCCTTTTAACGTAAAAACTGGCTTGATATTTTGTTTGAAATCACAATCCGACAAATCGGTAATATGCTTTGAAATTTTAGTATAAAACCTAACACTATTTACTACCTAAAAACTTTTACTGGTCTTACTAAGTCGGAATCGTGGGATAACTAGTTTGTCACAGTTTCTAGTATTTAAATCATGTAGGATTTTTATATACGGTTAGTCGTGTATTAGTTCAAATACTAGAACAACTATACGATCATCTTTTCAATAGCATGAATTTTAATAATTATACCCATATAGTTACAGTTATAAATATATATATAGTAAAAGTATTACTATTTTCTAAAAGAATTAAATTATATTTCTAAAAGACTCTTCTTCGAGGCACGCCTCAAAATATTCATAAAATCCGATCACGTTCTTTTGAAATTCTTCGCGAATAATTTAATAAACTCGGGTCTAATAGTATTATCTAAGGTACAATTAGCGCTTCATGCTATTTTGAATTACGCTATAGATATGTTGAAATGTATGCCTCTGTGATAATAATTTCAGATTAACTGTAGTACCCGGACGACCGAGTCTAGCTCGGTTCTTTAAAACATTTTTAAATTAAGATAAACTGTTAGGTTTGCATCGGAAAATTATCATTTTTATATCAATAGTTGTATCTTTCTCAGCGGTAGATGTTATATTTATATTAACATGTTTTGCATATTATCTCAAAAGTTTGAATCGTTATTGAAAAAATCAAATTACTATCATCCAGGATGTGAATCACAGAACAAATACTAAGTAAATATGAATTTGTTTGTTACTCTTTCAGTTAGAAGTAATTAACTGATCAATGTGAAATTTGGAAAACAGGTAAGTAGGGGCACAGGAAACTTTTAATAAAAGAAATACTGTTGTCTTGGGGTGTAAGGGACTTGAGACATCCAAGCCAACCTCACCTGCACGTGGTGCACCCTGCTGAATAAAGAACGAGGCAATGGCGAAAGCGGGGTGGTAGGGTTTTACAGCCCGACTGGGTCGCAACCACCATGCATATACCGAAAAAGCCCGTCATAGTGACTCGCTTCTGCGCGTCGCGTTTCGCGATCAGCCTATGCATATCCAGTATCGGGTGACTGTCGTCATTATGGCCGGCATGACAACGGCGACTGGTGAATGATAATCTGTCTCTCGGCGGTTCGGTGGTTGCCGATGTTTTTGGATTGTACTATGCTTAACATCAAGCATAGTGCAGTCACTATGCCATGATTCGATAAAAAAAAAGGATTTAAGTTTTAATTGTAATTACAGTTACCGCTTTAACGCGACAAAGGAAGCTACAAAGGCGACTTAAATAATCATCACAATAACTCTTAATTCTCGATGACATATAATTTGGTTTCTTATTTTGGTAATTTATATTGTGTGTAAGAAAGGGTGTGTAATAGATTTTTATATAGAAATGATATTCGTAACGTACAAAAACTTTTATAAAAAAAGATCATTATAAAGAAATTGATATTAAGTCGCATGTACTGCTACTTAGTGCTTTGAGACGTGTATTTAATTTTACAAGTAAAACTTCTTACGGGAATGCTTTGAAATTCTGATCCGTAACCTTTTTGTATGACAAAATATGACGGAGATAAACATTGTGTATAGCGGAAGCTAGGTCTTGATTGTCTTCGGGTATTGAAGAATAGTGAGACATAGGATCTTCTCGCTTTCTTTCTTTCTCGTTGTCCGTCTTTGCACGTCTATACTATTCAAATGTGATTAATGAACATCTAAAATGTTTCCCTGTAATACAAGAGTTTCAATTCTATCGTGTGTTTTGATGAACCACCCAGTTTTCTTAATGTTTTTATACTTTCACCATATTAAAAAAAAAAAAAAACAATTTCAAAGTAGTTAAACTAATCTTTGCCAATATAGCCACTGACAAATACTTTAATAGACTATTTTAGATATTCGATAGAATTAACAATGATGTTAAAAATGGAGTAGAATCTCCTAAATTACACAACACAAGCATTAAGTTAAATATTATCCTATATCAATGAGATTTTTGATTAGCATAGCGGGAGTTTTTCGCTTAGAGAGCATTATTCTATCCGCAATAAACATCGTTCTTCGGGCTGATTGGCGTGAACAAAATCGACAGTTTTAATAAATGGTTATATTGTTATATACCTATAGACGAAATTCGATTCGGTACTTTTATACAAGATCTCTTAAGTCAACCCTCACTCGATCCCCTTACTTCGATTTGCATATTATAATTTGAATCAGATAAAGATTGACTGTACAGTGTTACTGACACAGAGTACATGATATTCCATGATAAAGTTATTTGATATTTTTTGTTAGTATGATCATGTAGGGGATCTCAAAAATTTCTTGATCAATAATAAAAACTCACCGCATTAACTAATATGGATTCAAAACTATACAATAAATTGAAGTTTTTGTTGAAGGATCTTGATTAAGGTCTATTCTAAAACCCATCAGACTAGCTATCAGCTCCAAGTAGAAAATTCACATTTGACTAATTACTTAATCTACATCGTCATTTAAGATTTCTGAGATTATGACGAAACGCTAGGATCTATAAAGTATTAAAATACGCTTTATCAATATGCTGTCTGCGTAAATGTCACTCAAACAAATAAAATAAATTCAAATGGTAGAAAAAAATTGCAATTTCTTAGCTTGACATGTTCTAAATCTAACATCGAATTTCACTAGCATAATGTAAATGGATGACTGACGCCTACTGAGATATATTAAAATATCAATTTGGTAAAATGTAACAGATATGTGTTAGCTACACAATAAAAAGATACGTTAAAGTTATCTCTAAATTTGTTTTTAATATTTCTTTAGTCCTTTAGTTATTTTTCCATTTATCTCATCACTAATGGAGTGGGGAGAATTAATGAACTGTTCTCTATATTTTTGCAAGTCACTTTTTACTTCTATCAGACTCTTTAAATCCTTCGGAAATTTCGATTCAATCAGTATGGATGAATCTCGCTTTCCTTTGAAACGCTTAAGCGTTATGTGTATTTTTCGTTCCTCTTTACTTGTAATTTTTATCTATATATTAATACGTGAAGCGAAATCTTTGTATCCCTTTTTAACCTATTTCCAGTCAACAGGTGACTTGAAATTTGGCATAGTTAAAGTTTATATGGCGGAGAAGTGCAGAAAGCTGTTTATGTTATATAAAATGCATTAGAAGTACATTAAATTAATTAAAATATGCACTACTGATACTACTACTCGACTTTTACACAACATATATACACATGTAAATGAAAAAGACATTTTGAGAGCCGTCAATAATTACGAAGTTCAAAAGAGGTTGTGAAGGAGGTTGCTATGCTCGACTGTATGTATTTTTTAACTCTTACGTTCCAATTACCATTTTTCATCCTACATTCAACAATGATATTATAACATATAACTATTATTGTAATGTTTATTATTTTGTATGGTAAACTCACATCAAATGATGATTTAATAAAAAAAATGAGCCAAATAATACTTTTTATAATCAAAATAAGAATTTTGTTCATAAAAGTAATCCATGAGTTAGACCTCCGCGGTTACAACGTTGCAATTCAACCTCATGTAGCAACGAAAAAAAAAAAATATTTTCAAAAGCTAATGGTAGTATTAAAAACATCTTTGTCTTGGATTCACCATTTGGGTGTATTGTGGATCCATTACTTTTCCAAACGATGACACTGGACGTATCACTATTTCTCATAATGAATTAAATGTAGTCTACATTTAATTCAACATCACCCAGAAATAACACCCACCCATGGTGTCGTGTAAAATTAATTGAAAATTGTGTCATGGGTTGCGATAAATTTCTTTATTTTTGTAAAGTTATGTTTGCTTAAAATGCTTTATTTTTTGTTTCAAATTCATAATTAATTTCAATTTTCATTTACACATAGATTTTTTTAAATGTTTATATGATTAAAGATCATGGCAAATAACTGAGTAGCCATGATGAAAACCTTTGGTTATAGAAGTATACCCTATGATAAAAGAATCCTAATAAAGTTCAAATTTTAAAAATATATCAAATAACTATGGTCGAATATCGACCACTGGGCGCCCATTAGTATATTTAAATAAATGAAGCTTGTCTCTAAACACTATAATGGCTTGAAATTCTTTTATATGTAAATTACGTTTTATTTCAAGAGTAATGCTAAGTTTTCATAGTTTACTTTTTCGTTATTGTTGATATCCAACATTTTTTGTGAGGCATAGAATATATAGTTTAATTGGATCTGTAAATGACTTGATATTAAGACGTTAAATGATGATGTACCTATTAATGATTTGAAAAGAGATCTAAATTTGTTGTAAAAGGTTCAGGTATTCTCGCGTTACTTTCTTCTCCTGTAAGTATTAATGTTAAAAATAAAGTCCAACGTGGAAAATTTGAGCGAATTATCCCAATAATCTTAACCATTCGACCTGTGTAACTATGTCGTCTTCTACTGAATTGCTTCGTTCCAAATATGTATTTATTTTCTATAACAATACAAAAAATAGATGCAGCTGCCTATATTTTGTATAACAATCAACTACGCGAGTCAGAGTGCGTTACCCGTTTTCAATTTGATTTTATTTTTGACGTTTGATAGCAATCAAACCCAAACGTAACGCGGTCATAAAAAAACGATTGTAAACTTGCAATGATTGATTTAAAACTGCAGTTTCTCACTAAAATTGTATCAGTAACTCGGCTTCTATGATATCCATAAAGTATCGTACCTACATTTTTTTGAAATGTATCCGTTTATGCGTTAATTCCTGCTGACTAATATAATGTAAACTAAGATTTAAGTTATCTCAGATAATAGGTACATAAGCACTAAACATATAGTGATAAAAAACATCATAAAATATTATATCACCATCTTCCGAGATCAGACAATCTATAATCTAATTTTACAAAACCCAGTCATTTAGAGGCTTTTTGTAAGCTATCTATAGGTATAACTTGAATGTTATTGTAAGACATCGCTAACCTGTAACGAAGCATTAATTACTTTTAAATGAAATATAATTTTCAAAAATCGTTATCAAAGAAATCAAGGAAAATTTTATCTCGCAATTTCTTAAATAAATAAGATGAAAGCGTATTTAAAGAAGTGGGCTGTAATGATTTTACATTGAGGCAAATTATTTGTGTGAAGATACTTTTCATTTTTATTAGATAGATTACTTCTATTATAATGGTTCAATACTCATTGAATTGTTGGGTGTTATTATTTATTTAGTACCGTTTTTCATAATGGACTTATAATATGAGTTATAATATTTCAGCATAAAGGTAAGGTAGTTGGAAAAATGGAATTTGAAGGACTTAAATGCGTTCATTAGTCACGCGATACTGGTAGCCTTAAGTAACGAGTTGGTGTAGAAAGGAGACGCTTTCTGCAATTTTTAAATTGTGCTTTCAAGTAGTATAGATAATTTTTTAAGCTGTAATGTCTTTGTTATATGATTTTAGATATATATTCGGAACACGTTCATCGAATTATGATATATTTTTACTTTTCTAATCTCCGATTACATCATTTAGATGTATACGAAAATAGGTAAATATTATGGTAGACTGCTCCACAACCTAATTCGAGACTAAACGCTATTTTTGTATAAAACAAGTAAGAAGGACAAATATTTTTATAGAAAGTTCAAAGAAACGAAATCATTTCGGCTTAAGAAACATCGTTTCTTATAACTATGACACTGCGGGCTTAGGTTACGATATGAAAGAAAAACTCTAGCTTTAATCCGCCTTATTGTACCAGCGCGTACTTACTTTTTTCGTCAGTCGTAAAAACACTGCCTATTATTTGAGGTCATATTTTTATAAAATCTTGCTAAAATCTTGCAAAAATATAATTCTACAGTTAAATACAATGGAGATCTACCATTCATCATCTACTGTAAAGGTAACTAATGTCAAATTACAACCTTCTGAAGAAGCGTTTGAAGAAAAGAAATCGAATAAATCTTCTTAATTCCAAACAATAATTTCTTTCATTCGAATAAATGGAAATATTCTACTTTCTATTTTTGCGGCCACCCTTAACATATTCTATATTAGATGTGTTTTAATATCGTCCACACACCGTTTTATATTAAACTACGGTTGTTTTTTGTTTATCACATATCCTTTTATTTCAATATTTGTACTAGCTATAATCCAAACGATCTTGTAATGTACAATTACCCAACGCTAACACCATTTCATTGAAACACCTAATTGTAATCGCTAGTAATAATATTTCTCTAAGCTGTACTATTATTCGCAAAGTATTCCATGTAATACGAGCAAACAAATTGCACTTGAATAAAAAAAAATCAAAGAATTTTGCTACAAGAAAATGGTAGTGAAAGCAAAAAAGGTAAAAGAGATTTCAGAAACGGCCGTCCCTTCTGACAGCACCTGGTAAATTTCATAAAATAAAGTAGCAGCGCCTCGACAAACATCCGACTTTTCATGTTTTCTCGTTTCTATTGTGCATATTGAACACACGTGTTCTACGCATTTATGGAGTAGGGTTAACATAGCAAATATTTGAGTGTCGATTTTTTTAAAAAGACCATGATATTTACACTTCTTGATAACATGACTCTTTTGATAGTTGAGTGGGAAATGACGATCTATTAACAGTTTGAGTCATTGTTGTAAAAACTATATAATACATAACTCCTATCTATATCAAAATACAAAGAGTTGGATGAATCAGTATTATATTTTGTAACAGACCTCTCAATAAATTAAAGTGTTATCAGATCATGAATAATAAAAAGCAGATTTAGTATTAAAAAGTACAGAACATATCTTTAATTCAATTCAATAGTTTCCAGCATGTTAGAGACGTGCTAAGCTATGATGTCGTCCTAAAAAAAAGGAGAGCATCTGCGTTTTTTCGCGATATTAAGTTTTATATTTATTGGAATTAGGTAGAAAAGGTATATTATGAATTTCATTAAATCTCAAAAAAGTATGGCTAGTACTTTGCTAAAGCGGGAAGCTACAGATTTTTTCACTATTCTATAGTTGATCATTTAGAATGCTTAAATTAAAAAAAAAAATAAGAAGACAGGCCATCTCATATTTCCCGCGGGCTATTCGCAATCGTAATCCGGAGTCGGTTTTAATATTCGTCTTTTTCTCCTGTAAATCTCATAAAACGTATATACGCTGTTTTCTAAATTTCAAAATATGTTGCTGTCATTAGGCGCTTCAACTGATAATGGTCTAATCGCTACTATTGATCAGATTTGTTTAGATTTTGTTAACTACAATTTAGACGAACTCTCGCAGGTATTAAATCAGCGATGCCAATACTTTTAACCCAAATTATTATGCGAAATGTAAAGGGAATTTTAAAGATACTAAATTTCGCTATGATGAACAGTATTCATTGTACAAATGCGAGTGATAACCCTGGTCTAACTTTGACCCATTCACCGTCGGAAACCGTACGATAGTAATAGGAGCAACGAAAAGTTTATTAACGAACCTGACTTAGTTGCAGAAATTCCTGCTTGTAGGTACTTAACAAGATGTTTCACGAGGCATAAACTGTAGCGTTTATAATGATCTTACTAAAATGGTTTATATAAAGCATTTCGATGCTACGTATTCTTATACTGTTTCATAAATTTGTGATGGCTAATTCATGGAACCAGAAGGGTAGACTAATAAAATACTGGTTGTATATTTCTTAGATCTGATGTTAGAATATACCAACCAATACTTAAATACTCTACTAAAAAGGCTCCTACACATTAAAGACCCAAATGACATGTGCAACTCATTTTTATATATTTTTTTTTAATTTTCACAAAGTTTATTAAAAAATTGGTAAAACCTTCAAACCTAGTGTCAAATTCAAAATTTCTTAGCATCAATAAATCTTATTAAATAATACATCGGCCATTATTATTAACGCTTTTTGCTACTGTGAGAACCGTTAGACTATTAAATTTTAATTATTTTTATAGAGATCTATTGTGCATTTTTATAAATCACTTTTATTTGAAGAATCAGACCACAACTCTTTGGATTAACACTTAAAAATTCTCCTCATTACGTTCATAACGAGACCCAGGATAATAAAGTTTCCTAAACGACCTCCGTAGAACATAAACGGTCTAAGTTTCCGCATTTAAGGAAGCTGATCTCTATTAATCGGGACAGCAGAGGTTGAGTAGGCAGATTTATTTACATAACCTTTCTTGCCTTTTTCCTCATTGCAAAAAGTAAAAGTATTATGTAAAACTTAATTATGATCAGTATATAAATTATGTTATTCAGCACCATGAAAACTTGGTGCTTATAAAATGACTTAATAGATTACATAAAGAATTGATCAAAATAGTCACAGTTTATAGAAGTGAGGACTACAAATTTAGACCCTAATAAGAAAATAAACAGGTAGAACTATCAATGCCAAGTTAGGTTATAACGATGGTAATAATAGGGTAAAAACACTCGGGTTTAAGATTGATCGACTGAGATTGCACTTTTCATTTCGCCATTGAATCAAAATACAAAATATTAATTAGACATTATCATGTTCTATTTGAAAATCTATGCAATAATATACCTTGAAAAATTTTTTTTTCAATATATTCAACAGGTACGCGCTTGGCCACAATCTCACTTGATGGTAAGTGACGATGAGGCCGACGATGTATCGCGCTTACCCACTAGGTGCCTATTCACTCTACTCTTGAAGACTCTCAAGTTATATGTCGGGAAGACAGACGCCGGGAGTGAATTCCACTCCTTAGCCGTGCGTATAGTAAATGTGGAAGCAAATCGCTTCGTACGAATTACGGGAATATCAACTACGTAAGGGTGGAAACCCTCAAGGCGTCTAGTCGTCCTCAGATGGAATGGGGACGGCGGAATTATATCATGTAATTCCTGTGCACACTCTCCAAAGTGTAACCAATAAAACACTGAGAGACATGCTAAATGTAATTATTGCATGACGACATACCTACGACATACGACATACATCGTTGTATGTAATGGCACAGACGAAAGTACTACAATCTATCAGTAATTGTCACCTTCACGTTGATGCAAGCCTCTCACAAATTGAAATATGTACACGGTCTGTATACGAAATAAGAGAACTTGAAACAGATTTAATGGCACGAATGTATTAACAGACATCAGTGTAGCCAGATATAGATATAAGAAAAAAAGAACTAGCAAAAGTGATCGTGATCCAGTCGACATAATAGCCATGTCCTATAACTATGTGAAATATGTAAAAACAACATCGATTAAAGAGTTTCTTAAAAATTGCTTAAGACTTAGGTACTCCCCAAAGTACTTCTAAAGCAAAACATCAAATTAACACAGGATTAATTTGTGAAATTTGATAGAATAAATTTCAATGGATCGTTAAATTTTGTCAATATTAGCTGTCTCTTAAATCATGCATAAATTGAGACCCAATTAAATGAAATGACCTTTGGAAGTTCAACTCTCGGACCGTTTTCATTTATTAATATTAATTTTTCACGTCGCATGATTTCTGTATTTTTTCCATGAAATGCTTTTTATAATAACTCCCTATTTCATCTTCTTGATGTTTTATTTTGGAATATTCGCATTATGTTACCATACTTTACTTAATAAATCATACTGTCTTTGCGACAACCCAAGCTGAGCTACTCTAAATTAGACTAGCTGTTAACTCGGTCTTGGTCCGTAATGCTATCTCCAAAACGGTTGGACCGATTTTGACGGGACTTTCACTGGCAGATAATGGACCATATAAAAAGAAATTTATTTTAATTTAGACTATCTGTTAACCATGGCTTCCACCGCCGCACTATCACCAAAAAAGTTAGACCGATTTTCAAGGGACTAACCATATAAAAAGTAATTAAGGTTATTCTATTTTAGACTACCTGTTACTCGCAACTTTGTCTGCATGAAATTTAGCAAGATTCCATGTATACTTTATTTTTAATTAGTGAAATAATTATCAGCTTATTGTTTTCAATTCGACATTATAATTATTAATAACTTTAATAATAGAAGAGGTATTTCTAATAAGATTTTAGATCATAAACGTATTATGTAAAGAGTTCCATAACACAATTTCTCGCAGAACAGGCAGGCGTTTATATTTTGTATAGTCACAAAATCATAAATGTAATGTAAATGTAAATCTTTATAGTAATATTTTAAGTTATTGTTTCATTAGTTCCTCATGCAGTGTTAGTGAGCACTGAAGTAGATATATTGAGGGTTAAGGTTCCAAATATGTTGCTGATAACAATCCACATTTGGCACACTGTTAGTATTTATATATCTAATGTACACTTTACATGTTACTGTAGTAAACGTGCGTGTCGTACTTACATTTTTTACAATTTTAATGAGCATTTCTATTTTTGTACATAGTCTCACAATTTTATAATTCTTTAATACAATGAAAAAAAGCGTGAGGAGTTGCGGGTACAGGTAGTTCGTAAATAAGAGCAGAACCTTTTTAAAAATGTTTTTACACACTTTTTCTACTTACTCTTATTATCAACAGATATAGTACAGCATCATAAAAAATAATTCTACTAGCCATCGCTTTCCCTTTTTATGAGAATCATGCTATCAAATCTTTAAATTCGATTGTCAAATAGGGTAGCGGAGGTTCGAATGATTATGTGTTTAAATTTCCTATATAAGTAACTGAATAAAGAGATGAAAGCAATGTCCGATGATAAAATTTGAACCTCCACCAAGTCCGACAATTCTCTCCATTTTAAAATTGGCCTCAAAAACCTAAGTATTTAAGAATAATTATTTTGTATATTATGGATTAGAATAAGCTTTATCATTTACCGCTAAGGCACTCCTCCAACGAGCTATTTTGTACCGGAGTAAAGACATAACTTATATCAAAAGTACTTGTAAGGAGCATCAAAGAAGTGATAAGCAAAAACGCTGTAATCTCAAAAATTAAACCGATTTACCTTACTTCAAGAAACTTCTCTTGCAGCATTTTAGAACTTACGGTAACTTCTCGAAGCAGTTAAACTAAAATTTCTTCTTCCGTCGCAATGATGATCGTGAACGTATTCTCAATCTTAAATTTAGAATGATTGTTTATTACGTTATAGGTTCTTTAATATTTTGTTTAATTAAAAGTGTGGTAGATGATGACAATTAAATAATAATGTGGTCATATAGCATATATATAAACTGACAACAGTTTACAAGTTGAAGCAATATTACTGGGAGTCGGTCTACGAGTATATGTTTTTTTTTTATTTCTGCAGTCTTTATTGTATTTTCATTTTAAAATCATTTCAAATATGAGCAACTATTGTTATTATTTTACCAAACTATTATACATCGGATTTTTAATTAAGATTTTTTTATCTCATAGGAGGCAAACGAACAGACGGGTCACTTGATGTTAAGTAACCACCCTCGTCCACAGACACCTGCAACACCAGGGGAGTCGCAATTGCGTTGCCAGCTCATATTTGGGGGAATGGCTAAGGGGAAGGAAGGAGGGAGGGGTGAAGGGAGGTGACCCTCCGGCGCTCTCACCGACCAAACGAAACGCAACAATACAAGCACTATTACTTCATGTCCGTTCTTTGTGATCGTACCACCCCAGGCGAGTCGATCCATTCATGCCGAAACCACTAATAGCTTCAGCGTGGCTCTACCACCTACAGAAACAAATGACAGCCTTTATAGCAGCTTCATTTTAATCTTTTCTACCCATTATTAAATTATAATCCACAATGTCCCACGCCGAAGCGTCCACGGCCCGATAGATGAACCAACTAATAGTGTCGTCAGTCACATTGGTATACTAGACACATGTGTTGGTGTGGCTGAATAGTTCTACATTTTACAGATGCAGGACTAGTAATATTAAAATTATCTATTATAAGCCCAAAAAGTATTTCAAAAGAAGATATAACTCAACAATGCTCAACAAGTAATCATATCAATTAACAATCATATGAACAAGCAATCAATCAAACAAGCACACATGCTCTTTATAACTATGGAAAAGATTTTAAAAGTCTTGAAAATAACTAAAGAAATCAGATAACAGAAACAACCAGAAACATAGAATACTCTAGAAGCTATGGAAACAGTTGTATGTTTTCATTTTAGTCTGGTTTAACTAATGCAAAGTAACCTATTTATTTTAAGTGAATAAGTAGAAAATCGACAAATACTAATCAATTATCGTAAAAGTACTCAATAGTTATTCTAAAGCGGTCTCGTATTTAAATAAAACCTTTTACGTGGATTAAAACAGTAAACTCACCTTCATGAAACGGTTGAATGTTATTTTGTTGTGCTGTTTCCATCGAGGGAGAATTTTTATGCAAGTTTTACATTGTTTAAAGGTTGCTTCAATAATTTTTATTAGTCTAAAGCGTTATATTTCCATATAAAGTGTTATGAAACTTTCATCCAATTCGCCTAACTACAAACCATGAAAATGTAAATATGGACTTTATTCTAACGAAACGTAATAACAATATTAATAATGGAAAACAAGGCATACAGACGTAAAACTTCTTTTATTTATTCACTAGGTTTATATTTAAATATTGTATAGTTTTGATTAGTAGTAAGAAAATTACATGTGGCCGAGATGCGAATGTCAAGGTGCACGTATGGTGTAGCTAGAATAGATAATATTAAGAATGGCTATATCAGGGGAAGTTTGAAAATAGCACCAGTGATAGATTTGAGGAGTTATAGGTTATCATGGTATGGGCATGTGACGAGGAAAGATGAACAACATGAAACAACAAAAGTTTTGCGAATGATGGTAGACGGATAAAAGAGTAGAGGAAGACCGAAAGGTATGGATGGATTATGTGTAAGGTGTGGACACTGAGATAACATCTGGCAGGTGAGAGTGGAAAACGTAAATACTTTGTACCAACCCCACTTTGCTGGGATAAGGGTAAGAAGTTGAAAGTGATCATGAACTCTAACAACACAACATATATTAAAATTCATAAAGAAGTTTAGGCTACAAAGCGTGGCAAACGAATAAACATATACCTACGTAAATAGGTACATAGACACGTAATTATTTATTAGTTGGTTTAGTAGTTGCTTAAAACTTTAATAAAGATGTCGTGGTATTTGTTAGATAAGCGCAACATGTCTAAGAAGTAGACCTAAGAATAATGATTAATATCTGCAATATATTTGTGATGTGCACACTATAGTAAACCCCTATAATTTTAAATATATGTATAAAATGGCCATCGAACTACAACGATATAGTATAGAATAAATAATGCAACGATTAAAGTCAATCCTCCAGAAAAATATCCCTTTTTAATATTCAATTAAAATATAAGAACTCTATTCTCTTTTTATAAAAATTATTAACCTTTTTAGTACAATACCCACGATATATTATGTCACACACACACACACACACACACACACGCGCGCGCACGCGCGCACACGCACACGCACACGCACACGCACACGCACACGCACACGCAC
>JACEII010000025.1:13672388-13713640 GCA_014332785.1 Antheraea mylitta | reverse complement strand
GCACACGCACACGCACACGCACACGCACACGCACACGCACACGCACAAGTATATAAACAGCATGTTAGTCATAAACTGTACTGTTTTCCTAAAAATACACAGATAATTAATACATGACATATATTTTCAGCATCATTTACGGAAATTACGCGAAGTGTGTTAAAAAAATTTAGAAATTTGAGATACATTTTAATTTGAAAAATCGTTTTTTTGTCTCGACGCGAGGAAACAAAATTAAGGTCACCTGTCTTTTTGTCCTGTGTGACTAAATGAACCAAGTTAAAACGAGACAGCACGAGACGCTACGTGACCTAACTGACGTCGTTTATTTCACAGCCAAATGCTTTGAAATAATATTATTAATGTACGTATTAGATTCACAAACACACACTTCCCGAATGTACAAGAAACGGCAAAATTACTTTGCAACTCGAGTTGTGAAATTCTAGAAATCTTAATTAGGAAACCGATCCAATTAGCGCCGTGATATTAAAAAAAAAAAACTACCGCAAAGTTGACATTTCGTTACCGCGGGAATATCTTACAGAATAAGCTTTTTTCTTTATATTTTTTGTGCGGTATTAGGAAGAAAATATATATGCATATATAAAACCTTATGTATTTGTAGATTCACAGTCATTCTCAAAAAATTATAGAATTTTCAAGTTACTCCAGAGTACTCTCTTCCTATGCTAAGTAAATTACAAATACATCAGCCAGTGAGAGACCCACTGCGGAGTTACAGGTCTTTTCTCAAAGAAAGTTAAGGGCATAATCACCACGTCAGCCCATAACGTACTTTTCAAAGTCCGAGAAATCCACATTTCTATATTTTCCCATATTTGACCTTCCACCAATAAAACCACTCGACCATCATTACCGACTCATAGCGACAATAATCATAACTTCATATCTGTGATCAGTCGTAGTGTTTATATTAGACGAGTATTATTAGAACATTTCGATGAATAATTATCTACATAAGCAGAAATGTATATTGATTTATACAGATCTATTTTTACCAATATTTCGGTAATTAATTGGTAGCAATATTTAATAGAGACAATTTGAACAGGAACAAAATTTAAATAACATAAAAACTTTTTAACAAAAAATTAAACCACCGAAAAAACTGAAAATCAAAAAATAATAAACCTTTTACTTTATTAATCTTAATAACTAAGTTCTTAGAGTAATGTAAGTATACCTAAATGATTTTAATTCGGCGCCAAACAAGAAAATTAATTAATTACGTAAAGCATATGTATAATAAATTAAAGTCAACGAGACAACAACCCGAACGGGCACACACGTTACCGCTGGAGATTCCACGTTGCATTTATAATTTGATTAGGTTATTTGTTTAAATTTAAAGTCATTTAGTTGGAGTTTTTGGCGGGATTTCAGTCTGTCATGTAGTGGATTTTATATTTTATTCATAATCTTGTGTTACTTGACTCTATATTGTATAAAGTTGGTGGTGTTTTATGTAATATGGTTAGTTTATTATGCATAAGTGAAGTGAATGAAAAAGAATACCACGGAGCATGCAATTCTGAGATGCCACAAAAACTCCATGGAAGGTTCTAACAAGGGAGCCACCATCTTGTTAGAATGTTGATTCACACGACGCTTGTTGCTGAAATGATCGTTCTACGCTTGTAATATTATTGACTACGTGACAATGGCAGTAATAATCTGAATGGTTGATTGCCAAAAAAAAAGTCATTTAGTTCATTGATTATTTGGTTCCGACTCAAAATCATTTAGGTATACTTACATTACTTTAAGAACTTACTTATTAAGATGATAAAGTAAAAGGTTTATTATTTTTTGCTTTTCAGTTTTTTCAGCTGTTAAATTTTTTTTTAAGTTTTTATTTTGTAACTAGCTGTTACCCGCGGCTTCGCACGCGTTTTTTTTAATATATTAAATAAATATAAAATTGTGATTACACATCTAGTGTAAATTACAATAATACTATTTCAAAAATATTTGTATCACACACACATCATCTACTGTAACAGGTAACGTGTACATTATGTATGTGAATACTAATAGTGTATCGAATGGGATGGAATTATGATCAGCCACATAACTGGAATTTTAAACTATATATCACCCTCAGTGCTCACACTATATAAGAAAATAATGAAAATATGAAGCTACACATTATCGAACAATATTAAATAAAACAGCTAATTAGTTACTTATTTGCCCGTAAAATTCCCGTTCAAATATTACTTGTAGTCCGGTGAAGCTGTTAAGCGTAGTCATTTCTAAGAAAAAAAAAACATTCAAATAGGTCCAGTCGTTTCGGAGATTACCCGGAACAAATAAAAAAACAGACATATCGACAGAGTTAAAAAAAATGTTGATGTTTGTAGCATCACAGATTGTATTCACCAAAAATAATTTATTTTAATATAAATTACACTCACTCTACTTTTATAATACGTAATATATCCCAAATAAAAAATTGGCAACAAAACTAATGTAGAATAGAGTTTTTTCAGAGTGTTTGGCGGGATTTCAGTCTGTCATGGAGTGGATTTTATATTTTTTTCATAATATAGTGTTACATGATTCTATATCGTGAAGAAATTGGTTGCGTATTATATAATATCGTTCGTTTATTTTGCATAAGTGAAATGAATGAAAAATAAAACCACGAAGCATTATTTCTATGGTCTTGAAGATTAAGAAAATAAGAAATTACGTTATATTATGTAGAGGATTCGGCGCTTATACCTTTACATTAACTTGGACATAGAAGAAAACTAACTATATTGACAACTTCAGAATTGGCTGTATGGATTAATTCCTTCGACTGCCTTATTGGACGAATATTATTACTACTACACTTTCTGAATAACAACAGAAAATAAACTTAAGAAATGTTTGCGATATAAACGTAACACATATAATTAAAAATCGAAAACAAAACTAACGTAGAATAAACTTTTTTAATAGGAATACAAAATAAATCATGAAAATATTTTTGATATAATGTTATCGCGTTACCATGGCAACGCATATAATACTGACATTAACACGCAGCGGAAGCTTCCAAAATAGCCCGATTTTGAGACATTCTTCATTAGTGCTCAGCTCCTTTTGGTTTTAACGTGATGTTATGTAGCCTATAGCCATCCTCGATAAAAGAGCTATCTAACACTAAAAGAAACTTTTAAATCGGATCTGTAGCTCTTGAGATTATCGCGTTCAACCAAACAAACAAACAAACTCTTCAGCTTTATATATTAGTATAGATTTTTGTGGTTATAATCTACTAATTTGTACATGTTTAATTTATTTGTGATACACAACTCAGAGACTGAATTATAAATCATCCTCTGTTTTTCTACCTTTTGGGGTTGTTTTTTCTTGTCAAAATGTATATGGTACCAACTACGGGGAATACTCTTTTTCAAATCAAAGAATAATGATTAAAGTCGGACTATTCTGTCAAAAGTTATTCGCGGTCTTAGATATAATCAGTGAGTGAACAATCAATCATTCTCTGTTTTCATACCCTTAGGGTTGGAATTTTCCAAATTTATATGGGACCAACTTCGGAATATACCCTTTCCAATAAAATAAGAATTTTTAAAATCGGACTATATTGTAAAAAGTTATGAGTGATCATACATAATATATGCATATATATACGCGTGAAATGAGAACCTTCTCCGTTTTTTTTATCGGTTAAAAAAGAAATGCCTCTAGAATATTTCCCTATAATAGATTACTTTATGTTTCTTATCCTAAAGCTCAAGTCTATATATATTGTTATATCTGTACCACTTACCTATTTTTACTTGGAGCGGTGTATAACCCTTTGGGAGTAAGAAATGTCTAAAAAAAGATTTTTTTCAGATACAGTTTCGGAGTTCCGTACTTCGAAATGAAAAACGAAGCTTAACTAGATATTCTTTTGTTCAAATTATATTGTTTATTTTAGAAAAAGATTACGATATAAAGTTGAAATGAATAATCAAATACTATTCTATCGCTATAATAGAATTATGTCTATATGTTAAGTCAATAGAAATCCTTCACATTACAATATATTAAGTGATCGATTATCGAAACATTCAATATTTTTTGAGTATTTACTTTTGAAATTTAACACAATCTATAGAGCAAAATTCAAAAACAATCTATACTAATATTATAAAGCCAGAGGGTTTGTTTGTTCGTTAGGTTGGACGCGCTAATCTCAATAAATATTGGTACCATTGGAAAAAATCATTCAGCGTTAGATTGCTTAATTATCGATGAAGACTATCGCATATATCGCATATATATTATCACGACAAGACCTATATGAGTGAAGCACCAAAGACGAATGTTTTAAAAATGTTTTTTTTTTTTGTCATTTTGAGAGCTTCCACTACGTGTTATTTAGCCCAATGTAACTATTCCACTCAGACGAAGTCGCTGGCAGAAGATAGTATGTTGTAATTCCAACAAAAATTAATACGCTTAAGAAAGTTACATTTCGAGTTCATATCGCAAACTAAAAGCGCGACACATTACAGACGTTATCTCATATCGTCCGTGACGTTGTAGGAATAATAAATACAAAGAAAACTAGCTTTTACCCGGTTCTTTGTTCACTTCAATGTCAATTTGACCGCCCCTTAGGAACAGTACTTATTTTATGAATGAAAGGTACCCTATGTCGTTTTTTATATCCCTGACTCTGTGCAAAATTTAATGTTGACCTGTACTAAGTACATTGCTTCAATAGAGCGCGCTAAATAATATCTGTGTACAGCTGTATCGCGATGACAATAGGAACGCCACATTAATTATCTGACCATTGCTTCATTACACATTCGGGTTTCAATCCCACATCCACTAAGATTTCTAAGGCCAGTTCATAAGAGTTTCTATCTCTTATTTGACTTAATTAGATTTTAGACGGTCATAAAAATCAAGTGCAAATAGATCAAAATTGTATCGATCACTCTATAAGCTCTATTAATGCACTAACAATCGGTTGAGTAGTTAAGACGTGAAAACGTGGTAACAAATATAAACTGACATTCGCATTTATTAAAATTATAACCGCCGTTTGGCCAAGGTAATCTTCAAAACACCTGAAATAATTTGGACATAACTTTTACTGACAGATAATTTATCACAATGTTATTGTGTTGTCTACATGCCAAAAATATAATTTGAAAAATGAAACGTAACCTAGAATCATTTCAGATATAAGTTATCAAGAAGACGAAGTCGTGTGAATCAACTACTTAACAATATCACATAAAAAATGTAATGGTACAGAAGTGGTACAGAACCTTTAGGAAACGAGTCGCTGCTTGCCCGTTTTTTATATAAATTAAAATCTGAAGTTTCACAGCCGCGTGGGTGTTTTTGCGTCTTAACAAACGATAGCCGAGTTAAACTCCAGTATTATTTTTCAACATAAAATACTTTGAAGAGGAAGGAGATTCTGATAAGTAGGCAGCTTCAAAAATCTCTTAGCCTAAGAAAGTTTCCTTTGCCAAGTTATAGCGGAATTCCAGTGAAGGCCCACAAAAACTAATGATTTTACAGGTTGCATATTCATTATTTTTCATACAGTCATTTTTAAAGCTAAACATAGATTTATGCCAGTTTCACAATCTGTGACAGACCAAAGGTAATGGTTGCTGTCGCGAGATGAGTATGTATGAACAGTCGCCATCAACATACCGATACAACAATCTAATTATTTGTAATTCAGCATACATTTTAATGCCGCGATCTAACAAAACAAGCTATGTTTGCAATTCCCTAATTTGATATTTATGTTTTGTACTACATAGGTTTTAGCGCTTGACCATAACTGCACAACTTGCTGGAACACGCCAACAGGTGCTTGGCAACTTGAGGGTGGTAGGTAACCAGGCGGACTTAGAAAAAGTCTTATCACCTTACGATTGTTCAATAAGATTTACCAAAATCAAAAACCGAAGTCAAAAATACCTTATTCAGTTTAGTCCCTGAGAATAGACTCATGTACGTGAAAGTTATCACCAGTTCGGAATAGAATCCAATCATCAAGAAGAAACGGCAAAATACGCTATTTGGTTTTTCATTTCATGATACATATTTTTTTTACAAATTTATATAGCTACATTCGTTTTTCGTTGATGCACAGAGAGAGCCGTCATTTCTACACGTCATCATCGTTCAGACATCGATGCACCGTAACAACCTTTAGATATCAAAACGCGCTTGACATGATGCTTGAACTTCTCTCCCTCTCCCTTGGGATGCTAAGACTCCAAACAGTCGGGGCAGAGGGCAAACACAATGCTTCTTCATCTCGATCAGTCGATGGCTTGACACTTCACCTCACTCCAAGTAAGCCCAATTTTCGTAGACAATGGAACTTGAACTTACTAGCCAGCAAATCGTTAACGTACTTTGGGATTTTTTTTTCGAACTGACTACGCTATTGATTTAGCAAGATCTAAACAGCATCACCGGACTACTTGTGCTTTGGGACATTTTAGAACCTAACACTATTATCGACAAAACTTCATTTGGTCTTAGTGAGTCTCACAGATGGAATGATCAATTTGTTGTTACCAGTATAAGTAACTTGAGTATAACAATAAACAAATATACTGCTTAATATGAAGAATAGATAGAATATATTAAACGCGAGTACAGTCTCTCACAGGAGTTGGTCGTATAAATAAGTCTACATACGTCATCTTTCCAACTCATTCCAGAACGTTTCAACCTATCAGAATTCCCGACGCTCTCCAACACATCTCAGTTAATTTATTAACGTGTACGTACTATTATACGCTACAGTATATCACACTAGTCGTTCCCGCGTCGGCTTCCCTTCGGGGTGTGTTCACACATTTACCGACAAAGATAACGGACAGCGTCACCTTTATCTTATCCCAGTTGAGAGACAGTACACTTATGTGCCATTTTGGCTACGCTGTGTTACTTCGTCTGAAAATTACTGAATGTTCTGATGTGAAAATATTTTGTATTTTTCTTTTTCGCCCTCGCATAAAATATCTTTATACTGATATGGGTTTCTTTATGAAATAGGGACTATTTCCCTTCACGTACCTTCAGTATTTATTGCAATAATAAATAACAAGCTCAAGCTAATTCTATATAAGTTCTATTTACTATTTTAAGACTGATAAGGTAAGAAAATGGCGTATTACGTCGGTAGTCGTTTTATCTTCCTTAGGTGTTATAGCGATGCTGAAGCTGTTACTAGTTTCAGCATGAATGGGACGGCTCACTCGGGGTAGTACCACTCTCTCACAGAAAACTGATGTGAAGTAACAGTGCTTGCATTGATGTGTTTTGTTTGGTCAGTGAGAGCGCCGGAGGCCCACGTTCCCTCCCGTCCCGTCCCTTTCTCCCTATACACCCTTCCTCCTAACCCCAAACACAGGCTGGCAACGCACTTGCAACTCCTCTGGTGTTGCTAGTGTTTATGGACGGCGGTGATCACTTAACACCTTTACGACATAAAAAAGGAGATTATCATAACTAATTATGACCATGACGCAGAGCCGAAGGTTTCAGTGTAGGAATACAGTATTATAAAACTATATCATTGTGACAAGGGTTTTTTTAAGTATATGGAGCTAGAGCTACTATCCTAAAGTTAAAAATCTGTTGTCAAGTACTAAACATATGTTCTGGGAGTTCTACTTGAGAACCAGTCCTCATGTGGTTATAATGTGCTTCCATCATAAAATACGGGGTCATTTAAAATTACAAGAGATTATTGCCCAACTCTAAAACTTACAAAAGTTTAACACTTGCACTTTGAGTACTTAGTAACTTGAAATTAAATCTTGTTAAGAAAGCAAAATGCTTTGAAATTTTGACACCATAAATCACACTAGCAGCGTCACTAGTTTTCGTTTGGAAATTTTATAGCACGAATCGAATCTCGGTATGCTTATTTCAATCACATCCAACAACCATACCACGTCTATATCATCTCGTAAAAAAATTAAATTGTGCCCAACTTACATCTTATATAGAAATAGATGGCTGAAAATAAGCGATAGGTTTTCGTTAACGCATGCGAGTAATCAAAGCGCAAAAACGAATCATTATCATCGGCCTGTAAGAAATCCGCTACAAGGCTATGTGCCTCTTTCCGAAGGAAGGTATGGGCATAATCACCGCGACAGCCCACGACGTATTGATGAATGTAAACTTTAAGAGATCAACAGTTCTATGTTTTCTCATATACTATAGGAACATTATTACTCTCAGGCTCAGGTTTCCTCACGATGTTTTCCTTCACCTTCAGTGGATAGTGCCTACCAATATGACATAAGTAAATTTACGAAAAGATCGTTAGTAAATGCCGGGGTTGAAGTCCGGTGAAGCTGTTAAGACCTTGCTAAGTGAATAGCGTAGTCAGTTCGAAAAAAAAAAAACATGCCGGGGTTCGAACCTACGGACATCGGATTGATATACCACTGGTCAAACCACTAAAAGCCATCACGACTTTTTAACTTGAACTTCAAGAACGAATAGCATGAAAATTAAAAATAAAAACCCTATAAACCCTAATCCTCCATTAACGGGATATTTTAAGTGAAACAGTTTAAGGTATAGAAAACGACTTAGAATTAATTTCATGTAAAATAAATGTGCTGTTTCCAAGAAATAAATTAAATCAACAATAATACGAGCGAAACCGCGGTCAGAAGCGCATTTTCAATATCCTTACTCGTAGTTATTCGTACTTATTCTGCGTAGTTACGCAGCTGGTTTTTTAAGGACAATATTTTTCTAAGCCTAGCTAGCTATGTGAATAAATTCCTTTGCGTCTTTATATAAACATTATTTAAATATATAAAAATCCAGTGTCATGATGTTTTTCCACGATCTACTCCAAAACTACGAAGTCTATATTCATGAAAGTTGGCTTTTATGTATAATTTGGTCCAACTTGAGAGATATGATAATTTATATATCGAATAATGGCCTCAATATGTTTTATTACGAATACAATTATTGTCAACGTTTAATATTTTTAATAAATGCAAGTTCCATCAGTTTCGAACACACGCTTTATAAAATAGTCTGTTGACAGAAAACTGTACGACCGACTGTTATACATATCTAATAGATCTCACCGCGTTTTAATTTGGAATAATTATACATGTAGTTACTGAGTCACAGCAATGCATAGACGGCTGAGCTGGTCTTTTATATTTTATAGCTTCTGCCCGCGACTTCGTCCACAGAGTCTTTCAAATCAGACCAGTAGTTCTTGAGGTTATCGCGTTCGTTTAAACTTCAGCTTTATATAATTAGCGAAGATAATAACCTGTCCTATCTTCGTGAGAGTGCAGCGTACCTGTCTAAACAACTTATAAGTTATCCGCGCCAATACTGCTTATCACAGTTAAAGAAGCTTCGTTAGTTTCCCCAAGTTACCTCCGGGTACAACTTTATGTGTAATATCTTCTAAAATGTTATAAACTAATATAAATAACATATATAAATATAAATAATATAAATAACAACAAATATAAATACTTATAAAAAAATAACTGTGGTGGTTTTAAGGCAACTCTATTCACAGTGTCTTTAATAAGTTCTATTATTATATACGAGTAGGATATAATATATTCTCTACAGTACTGGTTTTTATAATACAATTTATCGTTTATGGCTCAATGACCACTAATTCGGTGATTCCTTGCTGGTAAAGAAGTTGTTTGTAAATTCGTTTATTTGTATATCGTTCCTTGTAGTTTGTTGTATTAATCGCTGCGTATCTTGTACTGACCTTTTGAATTATTTCTCGATCCGATATTCACACATGTGTGACTGATTAATTCTATTATATTATTTTACACTCTACTCCAAAATACCTTCACTAGTTTAAATAATTGTCATTGGGATAAGACAAATGATAGGCGTCTAGACATATAAATGGTATTGACATATCTTGTAGAATTCATGGAAATCGGATCACATGTCTCTACCCTTTTTGACAAATATTTTGATGAATATACAAATAAAAATAACAAATTTACATATCACATTTATCCACCACCATTACTACGAAAAAAAACTTTAGAAACAGTAGTGTCATTTAAAAGAATTTAGGTATACAATTTTTTTTTAATACCAACAATATATATGATTATTAAATATGAATGTGATACAATAATAATTATAAATGAAATAAATAATTAATTTACCTGCAATTAAATACGATGAAGTGAAATGTTTCGTTAAAATCGGCATGAATTAAATACTAGAAACTGTGATAAAATGGTCGTCCCATGTTTCTGACTTAGCAAAACCAATAACAGTTTTTAATTTTCAGTCTATTTTTTTTTAGGAAATATTGTATTATATATATATGAAATATTTCATCCATTCATCATGTACTCTATATGATGGGTACTGAGAAAGAGATGGCGTACTTACTACATGACCTAGGGCCTAGGACGGCCAAGACTGCAAATCCGCCACTGGTCTGGAATCTACTCATTTCTATACATCCACTAAACCTAAAGTGACTTGTAATGTATTCTATAAATATATATTTTAAAAAGATATTACTGATAAAATATGAAAGATGACTCATCTCTGTGCATCCATTAAAAACGTTTATGTCATGTATGTAATATAGTCTAAATATTATATTAAAAAGATAAACCAGAACGAGTTTCTTGCCGGTTCTTCTCGATGACTGGGTTGTTTCCGAACCGGTGGTAGTTTTTGACGTTCATAAGTGCCCTATTAGGGCTTAAACTGAATAAAGTATTTTTGATTTTGATAAACCAGTTTCTTGCCGGTTCTTCTTAATGATTGGATTTGTTTTTCTAACCGGTGGTAGTTTTGACGTTTATAGGTGGGGCCTAAAATTAATAAAGTATATTTTTATTATTTTGATTTTGAATGTATCTTCATCAATACATCTAATAAGAATGTGAATTTTGGTGAAAAAAAATATTGCAGGTGTCTTGATATAGTCGCCAAACCTGAGGGGATGGGGCGGGGCCCCCCATCTCCTCGTTGCACGGGTGAGGCTGACGGGGGGAGGCTGCTGGTCGTGTACCCAGTAGCCTCTCTATAGTAGGGCGAAGCCTGGCGTTCACTCGCCAGGCTGCCGCAGGGGCAGCGTCAGGTCAGTGAGCATGCTCGATCCCTGGCTGCCCCTTCCATGCGGCGGACGGTACACCGTGAGGTTTTAGTCCGTGCGAATCGGACATAACCTACCCTCTCCCCCGGGAGGGAAGCGTATCCGTTAGAGATTTCCCCACGTTAATAAAAAAAAAAGGTATCTTGATATAAGTACGTAAATAAATTTCAACTACATATGTTTATAAATATCCATTTATCTTATTTATTACTGCTAAAATAATGCGTTTATAACAAAACCTAAAGAAAATCATAAAGCATATCCATGACAAACATTTCGTTTATTAAAATCGGTTCATTCTATCAAAAGTTATTGTCATTTTATAATTCGCGACTTAAGTACGAGAGAAAAGTGGACAAGAAAAATAAACTTCATGTATTGAGATGATTTTATTAGACACTGTATTTGCATTAGGTTCCACGTGGACGGAGTCACAGGCACAGCTATATTTAATAAAATAGGTAGAAAGGATGTAATTTTATTTTATCTAAATTTAACTTTTCTTAGTTTTTGCGAACATTCATTTGGTTGTCAAGATTACAAGGAAGAATCAAGAGGAAATTATTCAGACTAAAACAGAACAAACGATACTAGTTAGTGGCCAAAAATGTACACACTAAGTAAAATTTGAATTCATTATTACCATTTCTTTGCTATGGTAATTTCTCTACGTACAGCGTATTTATTATTCAAATTGCAAGTTCATACATCCGGCAGTACATTCCAGTACTGCACGACAATTCGAAACTTTTATCATTTCCGAATAATCCAGCTATGTTAGGGACACATTTATAATACAGGGCCGTATCGGAAAGTATTGTAGGGAGCGACTTAAGAGTTATTTAAGAAAATTAAGAAAGTTCTTAAAAAAATTAATACATAAGAAATAACTCGAATATATCATAAAACACTGCCTTCGTCGTCAGTTATTGAAGATAAGGTAGATATCTATTTAGGTGTATATGTAAGCATGTATAAGTGGCTACCTTTTTAAGTATTTTAAATACTATAAGTATTTATACTACAGGACTTCATATAATACATAGTTTATAAGCATTCTCATATGTATATGAATAATAAAAAAATATTCAAAAGAATTTCATTTTCATCGCGTATACACACTGATACACGCATTGTATTTATTGTCATTTCATGAGTAGATCCGAAGGTTTGAATATGTCGAATTGTACATTAGTGAACTTGTGACAAATTCGTCAAAATGGTCGTTGGACTATTTCCTGAAAATTCAGAAGCGTTATTAGAAAAAATAAAAGTTGTAATTTCATTTCCCTACACTTGTATTATTCAAATTGTTTCGAGTTAAAAGCTATTAAATACGTAAACTTTTTAAAATAAGAAAACTTCACTTTTTAATTTAATGTAATGATATAATATAGATAATAAGAATATATATAATTCGTAATATATCAATTCATAACTAGAGATACTTTTAGTGCTTTGTAATAAGATAAATTTGGCTGCAATAGTAGTAAGCTTTACATGTATTTAACGCAACTAGAGGAGCATGCCATGGTTCTTCTCTAAATATGACTACATTTATAATGAATGACAATAGTCCTACTTTTAATACATTTACTGGTGTATTGTCACGCTGACACCGCTAAAATAAATAAATCATAATGATATCGTATTCATTTTAAGAGATACATCAAATTGAAAGTATGTATTAACAAAGAGAATCTTGACAATTTAGAGAATATTATTCCCTAAAATATATACCACTATACCTTTAAAATCGCTCTGACGAGAGACAGACTCCGTTGTTCATTTTGTATTATAGAATAAAATGGAATTTATTAAATATTTTTAAAGTTCAGGATATTTTTCAACATTTAGTTATACTATTATTTCTAATGTTTCCTAGTCATATAAAAAGCGATAATATTTCTTAATAAACCGTTTCAAACTTATTCGGACCCAAACTCAAATTCTTTTTGCCTGAGTACGTTACTGATCACGATTATAAATTTAAGTTACCGTGAGTGTAATTCCATTTGCTATATCGTTGGCTTTCTTAGCTTGGCGCCTTTTTATTGCCTTTATAACATTTGTAGAATACTGTTATTGAAGGAGAATGGGGTATTTCAGGAAGTCGATTTCTTTGATGTTTGTTCATTTACACGACCCATGAATTGTATTACATACTGGATAATTTAGTTTCTGAATTAAAAAAAAACAATATTTACATTAAAAAATACACAACCTATATCCACAAATATTACAAAACAAAGCTTTTCGCGTCTGTGTACCGTAAGTTCTTCTAAACTATGTAACGAATTTTAATGCAGCTTTAACTACTGTTTACAAAAAATCTTTTGGTATGTTTATACGTGTTTTCATGTATATTATATTTATATGCAGCTGGCTGATCCGGCCAAGCGTTGTTGTGGCTTAGTTATTACATGTTGAATTGAATAAAATACATGCACTAAAAATAAACTGGAGCTGAAAAAGAAATTCAATATTAAACCGTGACGCCATCTATGAGGTATCTATAACAGTCCGTCCTACAGTTTACAATCAACAAACTAATTTAAAACGCCATCTGTTCGAAACTGATGAAACTTTTTACAAATTAAAAAAAAATATTAACAATAGTCAACATCGAGGATAATTTAATTTGTAGTTAAAATATTGAGACCATTAATCGAAATATAAATTACCCTACCTCTCAAGTTAGACCAGATTATACATAAATGCCAAGCTTCATGAAGATCGGTAGAATAATTTCGGAGATTATCGTAGACAAGCATCATGATACTGGATCATTATACATTTAGATAGAAGGGCGAAGTCTAGATAGAAGTTAGAAGTATTCTAATTATGTTGTTAATATGAGTTTTTGGGTGCTTAAATTGACAACACTGGTTGAACTTTCGTATTATGGAATATGTTTAAATAATATACTACGAAATTTAACATCTTAAAAAAGCCTACACAAAAGTCAATTATGGTATATATGTATATCTCTTCTATCAATAACTCAGAGCAATCGTTTTTATTTTTCATATATTATTAAAAATTATTTGATTACTTGCAACGTTATTTAAATCCATATGGTATTAATCCATATCAAATAAAATATTATAGTTACCTAGAGCATTCAATATAGATCGAAAATGCCCTTTATCATTTTAATGGATATCTTAGGAGATATCTGTGATTTAAAATTGCGCACAATCAAAAACAAAGTTATCGGAAGGGTAGTAGATTTTATGATTGTTGAACTGGAAATATTGTACCAAAAATGGTTTAGTTTATATTAGTACGTTGAGCCCGTGAAAAGTTCGGGCAGGTTACGGATTGTTTATAAAAATGAGATTTATTTTCACAATCCTTTGACCCAGCACCATGAATACATACCTGAGTGTTTGTATAGAAGCTTTCATGTTGGCTACCATTTAGATATTAAATCAAATCAAAATACTGTTTATTCAGTCTATGCCCTGAAAAGGCACTTATGAACGTCAAAAATAGTTTAGTCCACCGGTTCGGAATACAACCCAGTCGTCGAGAAGAACCAGCAAGAAACATCGGTTTATCTTTTCATAATATTTCTTATTTTTTAATATAATTACAACATACTAAACATACAAGGTTATATTCGTTTTTGGTGGATGCACAGAGAGAGGCCTCACTTCCAGACGTCGCCATCGTTCACATACTGATCCACCCTGTAATAACCTTTATGAATTAAGACTCGTTTGACATAACACTTGAACTTATTATCTGGCAAGTCGGGACTTTGTTATAAAATCTAACACCATTACCTAAAAAACTATTACTAGTCTAAGTCAGCCTAAAACATGGAGTGACCAGTTTGTTATTATATCTAGTATTTACACTATATCGGTATTTTAATAAATCCAGATTATCTAAGTTTTTGCGGACGTATATCAAATTCTCAAGGAAAAATTGGAAGGGCAGAGTTAAAATACCGAATTCCTGAAACTTAGTCTCTAATAATTCGCGAGGCCCCAAATTATATAGAACTAGAATATACCAACTTCTCTATCCTACGTTATTTATTTTTATATGTGTCCATTTTTGAAGATAGAAAATATCCATTTAGATGTAATTCCGTTTTTTGTCATTCATGGTTTACCCCAATCTGTATTAAGGCCATGACAAACAAAAAATGACCCTCGCCGACTAACCCCATATAATTGAGCCGCTGAAAACTTATTTCCTCGAAGGGGAGAGTCAGGGATATTCGTTTTTTACTCTCCTATAAAAATAAAAAGGACGGGGATATAAATTATTGGCTGTAAATAATGAGAGTGATTTTTTCTCAGCCTCTTGTAATAACGAATTGTTTTCACTCTGAACTTTGACCGGAGGCGGGATGTTTGTTGTTTGATTCAGTTTAATAGAGGACCATTTGTTGGGATTACAACTTAGTAAAACCGATTCGTTATTCGATTTCTCAAATCCAGGTGGTTTTTTTTAGTTACAGATATATTGGGAGACGATCTGTGATTATTTGGGATGAAATATCTTCAGTGATAATCTACGGGATATCCCTAAAACAATGGGATAAAAATGTTTTAGTTGGCGCGGAAATTTTACAAGTAATTTTTGGCAAACGAAGTTCTTTGACGAGAATTGCGGTAAGTTAATACTAGCGCGATATCGTGCCTACCTTTCTATAGTGGCAAAGAGTATATCCATAATGAGTTTCCTCAGGTAAAAAAGGCGTGAATTAGTAGAAATCGTCACACAATGAAAAAGTGTTATGAATCTATGTTTTTCTCAGTCTATGCGTCTGTCACTCATTCTTTGTCTCATTCTATTGTATTCATGTTAATCAGCGTACGTGTGAAAATTTGAGCAGACGAATATCCTACGCTGCTAATAAATGATATTAATTATAATTAGGTAATTAGCGTTTGTCTAGTTTGTCTTGGTATTTCTAGGTAATAGAATATTATAAATAGGTGCTGCTCTATCGGAATCATACTAAGTATAATACTCGTTGAAATTATATGCTCAAGCATACCAATATCCCAGGGTTAGCTGAGATAAATTCACTATTAAGCAAATTGTACCTATACTAAACTGCGTCGCGACCCTCATGCATAGATCCTCATAGTTATAAACTCGACATAGTAACTTTCGTTTAGCAAGTCTATATTCTTATCAAACGTGCAGCCGACATGCGATGCGTTGTAGGCTCGAATAAAAAAAGTGGACTAAGAGACGTTAACTTGTTAAATCTAGAAGAACACTAGCTCTCAAAGTGGAGTTACTGGACCACATCTAGAGGTTCTTTACGACAAACTTAAAGAGTTTATCAGCTAGCATGCAAGGCATTATAGAAAACCTTACAAGGATTTTTACCTTCATTAACAGCTTCACTGTAGAATTTGATCCTACGACAATCAAATCTTCGTGTAAGTTGACATATTTTCTCTTCCATTTCAACTGTACTAAAATATCTTGGCCACGATTTTCAATGACCTTACAAGCCACTCGTATTACATTATTGTCGTATTGACTTTTGTAATATATTTTTTTTTTGGTATATCTAGATTAAAAAGCAGCTGGAGACATTTAACTGCTATCGGTTTAAGTGTTTAATCGTGAAGAGGTAATAAAAAAAAACAGACAGTTTAACCTTCACATTTGTAACAATATTCTGAATACAGTAATATAATGCAATCATATTATAATACAACATCCATTAAAAAGTAATATAATTTAATGTATTTGTAGCTTTAGGTTCCATTAGGCTCTCTGATTTACTTATAGTTTAGTTTATAATCTTCCCGTAAACCGCATCAGAACGTCTTCAGAGTTGAATCATAATATAAAGTAATCTTAAAGGATTAGTGTGTTTGCCAGCTTTGGCAACATCACCATTTAATATGCAAGTTAGTGTACAAAGGGTTAAATGTGTAATAAAAAAAACTGCTGTCAGAAGTGAAAACTCAAACAATGGAATTTAAGTTTCATATTGTAAATTATTTAAATTGAATAACTTTTATATTAAAATTATTATGATTAGCCTTATTTTTACGTCTATATTCAAACATATGATGGGCTGCATAATTTCATTATTGGATGTACACAGGCCGTTATACTACACGCAGGTAGCTCGACGCAAGCCGCGCAAGCGCAATACGGACGGACACGTTTATTAACATGTCATGACGCAAAATTAAATATAGCGCAACGCGGGACAATCATAGTGTAACGGTTCACATGCCTACGTATCAAATTGCTAACAGAGATATGTGAGTTATTTTTTCCAAAATGCCTCGCTGTACTATCAAATGTTATTTCTGATATTACCTTGAATTTCAGTAGTACGCTATACACTAAATATATTCATAACCAATAAAAGAAAATTGAAAAAAATACACTTATTATTTGATTTCATCGAAAGAAAAAACGTTCCAATTTTTATATTCACTTGGGAATTCATACCTTAGCTCTTAAAGTTATGATCCATTTTATATATTCTTATATCATTTCCAAGTCACAGATGATATCAGTAAGTAGTCCGGTGAAGCTGTTAAGACCTTGCTGGGTCAATAGCGTAGACATTTCGAAAAAAAAGATGATATCAGTTTTACTCGTTTTTGTTTCAAATCAATTTAGTTCATCCACCCCATAATCTTTGCTATATTACTTTTAAACAAGGACAGCAATTCTTAATTATACAATGTACATAGAAGTGCTCTATACTGGAATGTATTTCATTTATATCCCTTTCGTTTTCCTGTCTAACTTTAGTACAACATGTTTCTCCTTTCATGATGTAAATACAGATCCAGCTATTCCTTCCGGCTGGTGTTGATTCTCTTTAGAATTTCTTTATTTATATGTAGTTTATTTTTTTTAACTAATTATATGCCTTCCTCATGAATCACTTTATCGCTTGCGTAAAAATCCCTTGAAAATTCTTCAGTAGTTTTTGAGTTTATCGTGAACAGACAGACAGACAGACAGCGTGGCAGAGGGCTTTGTCTTATGATATGCAGTGATAAGTAAAATAACGGAATATAAAATATATATTGTCTTCATTTTGTGCCTTATTTTCAAATTTATTAGACTTAATAATTCAGTAAAATCATCTTTTCACAAGCTTTCAAATAAAAGAATATAAACAAAACCTTATTTATTTTATAAACCTATGATTTCAAAAATATTGTACAAGATATTAGATATTATTATTATGATATTAGATTCGTTTATTTGTATTTACTGAATGAACCCCTAACTCGTGCAGACATTTTTATGTATTTCGAATTAAATTTTATCAACGTAATAAATAAAAGAAATTAAACGTATATTTCTGAAAGTAAATATGGCTTTCGTATTTACAACGAGCTTAAAGTTTTGAAACGATTCAATTTATTTCGAGTTTGATTGCTCACGTCAAACATAGGTTCGTACTAATTAAGTTTATGTACGATTTAAGCTAGATTAAACCTATCTCGGTGTTGGGTAAATATACTGCTGTTTTAATATCGCTTGACAGAATTGCATTCAGAGTTCATAGTTCGGGGTCAATCCCTCGATCCTTGCGAGGGGATAGGTGTACTTTCATTTTATATGAGAATTTGCCATGCTACGCGGTATAATTGCATTTTTTTTTGTATCCTCAAATAAGTATAACTAAGATACAAGAATAGTAAAAGTATATGATATAACATGTACCTACACGGCCCGAGCATTACTTTGTTCTCGCTGAGTAAACTTTTTTCTATCACAACTTATACAAATATTCGCTCAGTTCTTAATGATGGCATAGTCACGTTAGATAACCTGTAAACTTCCTCAATAAATAATTCAATATATAATGAAGAAATACTACGGATTACCGTCTTGAAGAAAACTGAAAAATAATAGAATGTGTAAGGGAGAGTGGGCTAATTGAGAACGACGGGTAATTGTGAACAGTTAGATAAATAGTACATATCCCCGTACTACACTGTCGCGAACCTATTGTACGGCTGAGTGCAGAGCTATTCAATGCGTATGCGAAAGTGGGATTGAAAGGACGCACTAGTGTTGTCACTGTAAGTCGAACGATTATTTTTGTATTTTTGATATAATTTTTGTCATCAGTTATAACACATGTAAGTATCATATTTTCGAGCTCAAAGGTATTGTGTTTTTGCTCATATAATACACGCAGTATTTGTTTTCAAATGCAACATATCTTGAATTAACTTCAAAAATGCTTTTGAAAGTGGCGACAATTTTTATGTTTATTGACTGATTTGGGTAATTGGGAACGACATTAGGTGGGTAATTTGAAATGTTCCCAATTACCCCTTACCCTCCTAATTACCCATTGTAATGCTGATTGATTTTATAAAATTTTTTAAACTTTACAAATCATTTCAGATGCCTCATAATTACGTACGAAAGATCGATCAAACGTCTTTCTTAATTACCTCACATCGTTCCCATTTTCCCCACGGGATGATCTCAATTACCCCATGGGGTATCAAGTAAATAGGAACGGCAATGTTTTTTTGTTTTAGTTTATATTTTTATTAAAACGTAAATTTAAAATAACATTTTATGACTACTAAGTACATAAATAACTAAAGTACATGTAGCAATAAAATTTTATTTAGTTTATAACTTTTTTCTATTATTTTTTAGCCTTTGAAGTTAAGTGTCCTCAATTCCCCCACTCTCCCCTATAGTAAAATTAATCTGAAAAACAGAGTAAGGTAGGGTGTAGCAGGATTCATCTCGCTCAAGACTTGAAGCGCCCGACTGGTTGAGTACCTCTAGGTTACAAAATATCTCAGCCAAATAACGCTATTCCTTATAGCGTCGTATTCCTGTGGTAAGTAAGGTTGCGAGAGCTCTCTAGGGTATATTGTAAAGGGTTAGAATCGTGCATGTGACACTTTCAGTGTTGTAAACGTTCATAGGCTACGGTGACCATTTACCATCACAAGGCTTGTATTATTATTTGCCACCATCGTAGTATAAAAAAACAATACAAAAGAGTATCGTATTTAATTCATATATAGGAAAATATTATTGAGTATTAAACAAAGATCCTTTTTAGATAAGCTCCAAAATCGAACAAATACTTTTTCCTCTCGCATCTGCTTCTGAATGCGGCCCCGCCCGGAGCCAGATTAAATTTCGCGAGTATGTAATAAGATTATTCAAATACAACCATTGTTGTTTTAAGGAACGGAGGGATCTTTAATCAAGCATTATATCCAGTCAAATCTTTCCGGATCTCAGAGAATCCTTCGACGAGAATAAATATATTTGTACAATTTATTTTTTAACAATAATGTTCCTTTATATATAAAAAATATATTTCGAAGGCCAACACAATATTTCGAAAATGTAAATACTTTTTTCTTAAATTAAGATAAAAATCGTAATATTTTTAAGGCGTAAGGATACAATGGACCTGAATGTCCAGAATACCCGGAATGACCCGACTCCTAAAGTTATACCTGCATTAATTGCACTTACGTATTTTAGGTTACCTCAATCAAAAGTCAAAATAGAGATATATTATTTACTGAACCTTGTTAACAATCATATATATATATATATAGATATAAAATATGTTTGTCTTTTTCAATTTAGAAGCTCAATAGTAAAATATTTCTAACGAGATGGGCTCGGACGCGAGCTCATTGTACAAACCAGTCATACGTACATTTGGATTGTATTAAAATCCGCAGTGTTCTTGGGGGGGGGGGGGGGGTAAATTTCGCTCCCACACACACCACACTAGGCCCCCCTTGGCAGCTCAAGCTTAGGTCCTTTCCCCCGGCGTGAAGTACTTGAGGACGCTGCTTGGGCGATACAGTGACACAAAATCTTACAACACTACAACAACATTACACATATTACCTCGACACACGTGCACACAGATCCTTACAATGAAAGTAGAAAGGTTTTATTTTTCTTTTTCCTTTATCGAACTGAAATAGTTTAGAAAAATTATCTGACACAAAATACATATTGGAGTTATTGAGATATATGTGCTTGGTACATATATATGTTTCAATAACTCATATAAGTATGGACATGTAGCTTAGCTTAGGTTAGCTCACATAGGTCGCGAATTGCATGTATCAGGCGACAGCCCGAGCCAAGGTGTGCCGTGCTCCCTTGTGCTAGTTGCTTAAATAAAATCGGCTGAGTGCCTGAAGTGCTCGCTTTAGTAGTCCAATGAAGCTGTTAAGACCTTGCTAGGTAAATAGCGAAGTCAGTCCAAAAAAAATTGTATTATTAAGAAGTATTATTATTCAAGACTTTTATATGTTTATTTATTTATTTATTCATTTCCAAGAATCTACAAATCTTCGTTCTTAAAAAAATAAATACAAGTATAATGTTAGTTTTGCCAAAATGATTTCAGTACATAAATATAATAGTTTTAATACAGCTAACCCAAACATTTATAACGTAAAATATGAACTAATTTATCAATCACTTAATTTCCATATTAATTGAAAACGATTGTAATAAACATATAAAATAAAATAAAATAAACACAACTACTGATAATAACTACTAATAATGAAATAACAATTCTGTAAAACACAAAGTATACAACAATTCTGCTACTGTCGTGCCAAAAGCAAATGATATGTTATGTGTATGTGTGTATGTATATTTATATACATTTACATAGAACTAGGATAACACAGTAAATAATTAGAATAACCGAAGTAAATACTTGCATTATAAAAGAATTATGGTCGACGGAAGAAAAATATAATGATTTCCCTTCAAAGATTAAGAACGTTACCTTTATTTTCACGCATCGAATAACACATTGTGTGGGTATATAGGGAATATGTTTTGACTCTTAATATTCATGTTTTGACGGGCTCCAAGCCAGTAAATTTTATGTTTGACACTAAGAGCTCGTAATCATTACGTTAACATCATCTTAGGAACCAAATTCCTAAATTTCGTAGAATAGCTATAGGCGGGTGGTTCGTTGTCACAGTGACGAAGAGATAAGTGAAGGTAAGGAAACGGGAAGACATGTACTGATTTGGTATTCTTCTGCAGCTTGTTCAGAGAGCAGAGCAGAGCAACTCTAATAAGGTAGGCTTCTCGAATACAAACGTAAAGGCAGGTCAAAGGTAAGAATTCATTTGCAGCTTATATATAATTATTCTGTATGTATGTGATTGAACTCCTCCTAAATTGTTGGACAGATTTTATTGATTTTTTTTTTGTGTTTATTCAGGTGGATTCAAGAATTATTTAGATTCCGGTAGATTTAGATTGGACCCGGTAGGTGACGTCGCGGTTAACTATTAAGATTTTTTTATTGTCAAGGCAGGATAACGTCTCCTGTGACTGCTGGTTATCTATAAGCGGTAATCGTTTCATGTATTAAAAATAAAGATGATGAAAATTAAAGCGTTCAGAGCTCTCTGTCTACGAGCGCACACATATTTAATCAGATTTAGGAAATAGGGCGCGTGAGGGATAGACGTATGGAACATAATTATGTAGAAGTACGGATGTTTGGAAAATATTCCCAGGAATTATTAATATACGTCTCTTATATGACGCGTTCTAAGTCGTACGCACGAAGTTACACGTTATTTTTATGCAAGCCCAACAGAATAAATCCAGCCAGTATACACACATAAGTAAACGAAAGTAGGTAATAAAAAAATGTGACGTCAGGGTAGGAATGAAGTTACTTACGGTTTTTCTTCAACTCGATTGTGTAACGTTTACGTTTGACGTATGTTATTCGATATGGAGATTTACAAGATATTCTAACCTTAGTAAAATTTCATCACGTAAGGAAAAGTGTTATATCTCCTCTGTGCAATCCTTCCCTATTCTTCTTTTTTCGTGGTAATCAAATCAATTTAAATATATGTATGTATATAAAACAGTGTATTGATAAATTGTTTATACGGAAATTAAATTAACACAAGTTTTAAATAAATTTCCAAGCGTTCAATACTGAAGTTATACAATCGGCAAAACAGGACAACCGTTTTGTTTGAATTTCCATACTTGTACAAAAAGATATAAGTATATAATAGGAAAAGATAGTCGCTTGCAAAGCGCATATCGCTTTTGCCTTACGTGACGATTCTCAACAGTCAATTCCTACCGCATGCCATGTTAAGGAACTGCGTTGCAGAAATCACTTATTCATGATTCAACTACACAAGGATCACTTATGTCGTAAAGCAGTAGTACTGGTGCTGCTGTTCTGAGCTTGTTAACTAATTGTAAAAGTCTAGTTACCAAATACTCACAATTCGGTGATACTGACTTTCTATATTAAAGGCTTCTGTGACGTTTTAGAGACATGCCTCCTGATATTAGACAATCATATTTTTTTTTCTGTTGACTCTTGGTCCGCACCTTTCTTCTGCTTTCGTTTAATTTATTATATACGTAAAAAATCGTTGTGTCTGTCTGCATCTATTGGAATTTTTGGTTACATTTTGATCCTTTATGGCTATTTTTAAGTTATAATCCACTTGACAATTATATAACTTGATATAGTAATGCTAAACCTACAAAAGAAATGATTCTCAATTGGAGCTGACGGATCACATCTATTCAGGCTTTGGTGATAGATTAATAACTTGAAGTGGTTGTTGTAAGACTGGCGTTAGAGGTAGGCCTAATTTATGTTTTCATCACTGTTTTCTTTCATTCAAAACTTCAGCTGACTGCAGGATTAAAAATATAACCACCCGACGCGGTGTCCCAATATAAAGATATCATCGCTACAATTTTAAATAAATAAACAAACGAAAATTTATAAAAAAAAATTGTAACAAACCTTCAAAGCAAATTAATCAAACATTGACAGAGCGTAGGAAGCCGGTGTATTGAACTTTGCTGAATCAAGCGGATTTGGAACTTCTTGAAGGTATAATATTACTTTTTTTATTTTATCACCACATTTTACAATTAATGTCGTAAACCACTAGTTTATATTTATTTTGTATAAAATTGATTTACCGATAACGCATAGGTTTGTTTAGAAACGCTATGTCAGATAAATTCATCGCTTTTTTTTATTAACTTGTTTAATAAACTTTATAAAGATGCATATAATTATGGGTCAAACTGCTAATAGATACGAAAAGTGCATTTATGTTAATAGTTTCAGTAAGCAATTTCTGGAATTTAAATATTGTAATTCATAATATATTTAATATGAAAATTCAAAAGAGAACACAATTATTTAATTATTTTAAGATTTGACTTCTGTCGGCATTCCTTATTATGCCTTGACTTTTTATATTTATTTCATTGATTTTATGTAGAACCTTTTACTTAGAAATATGCAATGCGAAATTCTCAGCCTCTCAATACCACCTAATCTTTATATACATATTCTTTTGTCCGAACTTCTGCGAGACACATTTTGATGAAATTTTTGTGTTTGTTCAAGTCGATTCAAGAATGGTTTCGATTTACCATTGGACCCAGGTGGCGCTGCGGTTTATTTTTAGCAGGATATTTTTATTCTCAAAACTCCGGCTTTTTGTTGTTTGTTGTCCACATTTTTTTTTGAACTGACTACGCTATTGACCCGGCAACCCGAGGCAAGGCAAGCCGAGGTGTACACGGCACACCTCGGCTTGGGCTGTTGCCTGATACATGCAATTCGCGACCGATCTGAAGTGACCTAAGCTAACTATTCATACCTATATGAGTTGTTGGAGCATATATGTGTACCAAGCATACATACCTCAACAACTCTTATATATATTTTGTATCGGATAATTTTCCAAACTATTTCAGTTCGATAAGGGAAAGAAACAAAACCTTTCCACTTTCATGTATAAGCGTATATGCGTGCACGTGCGTGGGGGTGATATGTGTAATGTTGTTGCAGTGATGTAAGATTTTGTATGAGTGTATCGCGCGAGCAGCGCACTCAAGGGCTCCACGCCGAGGGAACGCACCTAGTCTTGAGCCGCTGCCGAGGGGTTGTCCACAAATTCCACCGAGGCCGCCAGTAGTCTATAATTCAATTGTTTTTTCAAGATATTTGTTATGACAACATTTGCCTACCGTTTCTGCTAGTATATAGGTATTTACGTAATAACTAAAAACTCGGCTTTTATAGCATTATTTAACTGTTATTATTTTACAATAGTTGTTGTTATAAAATGCTGTTAGGTAATTTACTTTTTATAGTATGGTACCATACTACTTTGAATGACATCTCACTCAGTTACACATAATTGTTGTTACATCGTGCTTGCTTTTAATAGTACGGCTCGACAATAAACAGCTATAATTAAGTATAATTATGAACTACATAATATAGATATGAACAACAGTACTATATTCTTAATGTACTCGAAATATGTACAATGAGAGAAAGAGACAGGGAAACGTTAAAACGTATATTATTTTCTATAGAATCGTAGTTACTCTCATGTATTTTTAAAAATCATTATGTGTCGTGTATTATTAACATTGCCAACATATTATAAAAACTTAAGAATACCACCTCTATTCATCTAATTCTCTTAAAATAATACTAAGTTTCATTTCTCAGTAACTCACACTAGATTTTTTTATAGTTTATTAAGCTATATAGAAAATTAGTGAATGTTTTACATTATTAGTCTGGAAATAATGTCCAGCTCTGAAATAAATCGTGAGATGTAATATTACTTATGTATGTATTAAAAGTATTTATAAAACGCCTTCGCAAATAAAATAGCAATATCTTGTAGACGCGTTGTTATAAGAAGTAATTCATAGGTGCTTCACAACTTGGTAGTACAATATATAAATACTTATTTCTTAATATCAATTTATTTGTTTTATAATATTATCAGATTGCAGAAATGGGAAGTAATGCTTTTCGAGTGTATGGTAGTACTAAGATTTTTTTTATTGAAGCACGACAAATTGACTGCTCTATGCCTGATGGTAAGCATAGTACAATCCAAAAACAGTGGCGACCACCGAGAGACAGATTATCCAGTGTCGGTCGCCGCTGTCATTCCGGCCATAATGACGAAAGTCACTCGGTACTAGATATGCACATGCTGATCCCGAAACGCGACGCGCAGAAACGAGTCACTATGACGGGCTTTTTCGCCATGCACATGGTGGTTGCGACCCAGTCGGGCTGTATAACCCTAGCACCCCGCTATCGCCATTGCCTCGTTCGTTGATCAGCAGGGTGCACCACGTGCAGGTGAGGTTAGCTTGGGTGTCTCAAGATATATTTTTAGGAAATTCTCTGTAAATAACTTAAACAGTTTACGATTTTGTTAATGTGAATTGTTTACAGCCGGCCGTGGACTGGGGTAAAGTTAAAGGAGCTCGGCAGAGCAGCCAAGCTCAATATGTGTATCATTACGCTGATTGAAATTAAATTTTATAGGTGAACATCTCATCTACTATTGATTTCCCACTACCATTGCCATTTCATTTATTAAGTAAAGATTCTAAATGGGATTTTACTACCGTAAATCGAATACCTTTCCGATATCTTTCAGTTAATTGCATACGATCTGAAAAAAAATTACTTGCATCGTGATTTCATTAAACAATACAATTCTTTTTTAATTTTACTTGTCTTCATAAAATTCAATTCATTTGACTATAGCTGGGAAACAGCAATCAATTCTAAATCCTTACCTGACAGAATCCTGATCTACAAGTCAATACTATGCCGCCCCCAATGGAATTCAATCCGAACAGACGTACTCAGCAATTCGGTAGAATCAATATTGACTAAAGCCAAACATATCAACTGGGGAGTTCCTTAAAAAGTCGTTTACGCAAATCTCGTATCGACTTTCATTTAAAACGTTGCTTCTGGCCGCGCCTTATCATCATTCCATTTAAAAGAGTGAATGTGTTCAATAATTTTATATAAACTTTACCTGGTAGTTGGAAATATCTTTAAATACTGGCCCTAATATTACTGAACAATTTTAGTAACCCATTACACCGCTTTCTGTAGAGTAACTCTATTGTTAGTCCTACATCGTCCGTCCTAGCTTAAGGGCTGTATCCTTTGAAGCCTAGTCTTAACCTATTTAAATTTATATTATATTGGGTATTTTAATAAATACTACAGGCACCAAATCATTAATAATATTTTAAATATTGAAGAGTATGTTTATTACGTTCTTACTATTATTATAAATGTGTTTATAACGTTTGAGCTACTGATTCAATATGATCATGATATTTTGTACATGGGTTGTAAGCGCTGGGATACAGAAAAAGACATCGGGTACATTCATTTATAACAAAATATTGTTCCCGATCGATAGTTCAAATTGACATCACGGTTAGTGAAGTCGCGGGAAAAATCCATGAATGTATTTTGTTTATGTGACATGAGGCAAACGGACATGCGAGTCTTCTGGTTTTAAATGATCACCGCGGTCCATAGACACTAGCAACACCAAGGGAATTGCGAGTGCGTTGCAAGCCTGCGTTTGGGGGATAGGGGTAAGGGTGGAGAGGAAGGAAGGAGGGGATAGGGGAGAGGGTAGTGCTACACCGGACGAGCCAACCCAGTCATGCTGAAACCAGTATAGCTTTAGCGTGGCTCTACCACCTGTACTTTTTAGATTTTTTTGATTAAACATTTTTCATTGATGCTCCGCTCCTATTGGTCTTAGTCTGATGATATGTAGCCTAAGCCTTCCTCGATAAATTATTTATATTTTTCAAATCGGACTAGTATTTCCTGAGATTGGCGCGTTCAACCAAACAAACAAATCCTCCAACTTTATTATATTTGTATAGATTTTTTTATATAGTTTGGTTATTGACTACTTTATACCATTTTTTAATAAATGAATATTTCACCGAAGATGTTTGATGAATATATCTGATTATATTCCTCACTTGACTAAGGAATTTTCTTCCTTATAGGAGTTTCTTGAAAGTCACATTTTTTTTCTTCCTTTAATCCGGACGTTATTAAAATTAGTTAAAAAACCTACACATTAGTTACTACAAGTACATCATAATAAGAACGTATTAAAATAAATAATAATGACGTGAATAATATTGATCTATACACATATAAATAATATTGAAGTTGGCTATGGTTTATACGAGTTACTAGTCGAAATAGCTGAAGTAGATTGGATGAGATTTCTAGTTAAAAACCATAGCGCTTTTTCATACGTAGTCTAATGAAGCTGTTAAGGCCTTACTAAACCAATAGCGTAGTCATTGCAAAAAAAAACTATTTCATACGGATTAGGCAGTGATAACAAATTCGCAATTTATAAAATAAGACAGCAATGAAAGCGCCAATGAAAAAGCATAAGAAAAATCACACAAGCAAAGTCACGAGCACCAACTAGTAGCTAAAATGTTAAAAGCTAAGGCTTTCAATTAAAGTGTAACAATAACTACCAATCAAAAATACAATGTCGGTGCGTATACAATATCGTTTGAATGATTGTAGAAAAAACTATACTCACGGTTTGTCGAGATATCGGTGATTCTGGTTTTTTTGTTTAATTTTTTTGAAATTAAATTAAGCCCTCTAATAGATTTTTCAATCTCAGATTCTTTCGGAAATCTTCGAGGGTCGTTGAAAAAGTTAATTTTAGTCGAAAAACCGCGTGAAACGCTGAATTCTTTATTATACAGACCATATCATTGATGATGCTTATGATGATTTTGTAATTAAAAAAAAAATGTGATTTTATGAAACCACAAGGCATATGAACTTTTTTCGGATTCGAGACATCATTGAAAATTGATGGAATTAGGGTATTAAAATCGCGTTTTTAATCGTAACTTAATAATCGGAAAATAGGAATGATAATGTGAAATCAATATTAGACAAGATATCCAACTATAAACCTATAATATAAACCTATTTATTAATACGTTACAACGAGCAATTCTTGTATATTTTTATATTTGTATATATTCAGGATCTCGGAAACGGCGTCATATATTTCCGTGAAACTTAGTATGTAGGTAGTTTTGGAGACGATAAATTGATCTAACTAATATAACCAGAATATAAAGGTATATTTGCACGCCGCTGTCAAAACAAAAATGGCTCAGATGAAAATTGATTGCTTCGAAAATTTGTGTAACCCCAGTTCAAATCCGATTGTTTATAATTTTTATTTATTAGTTTATTTTTTTAAGTAAAAAATGATAATTTTGTCAGGAAAACCTAAGAATTTATTTAAATTAAATAAATAATATATATATATTTTTTAGATCTAAAAATGGTAATTTTCTTAGGCAAACCTAACGATTTATTTTAATTAAATAAGTAATTTTGTTATTATAATTATAAGAGAGATATCTTTTTAGTATTATTTTATGTGAAAAAATGCTAATTTTGTGAGACAACAGTTTATTTTAATTTGAAGATGTTTTTTAAAGAACAGAGCTAGGCTCGGTCGCTCAGGTATTTTTGTTTAAACAAGCTAGAACAAGCGATATAAGCAGGACACGAAAATATTCTACAAGAAATACAAAATATAAAGGGATTTCATTGTCACACTTTGGGATATTTGTACCGGGTCCAGGTACGTTAATTAAAGCCGGCACACCGCCATCTCATAAACATACTTTAATTAATAAAACTTATATACCCTTTTGTTAATTAAATATTTGTAAATAAAATTGCCTTTAACATTTACTGTCTCATAAGATGGTCCCGACGCATCATTGCATTACTCTAAACATTGTAACTTTTGATAAAGGAATGTTCAAGCTATGAATATCGATTCAGTATAGAGAATCAAACGTATTCCTCCAAAACTATCTAATCTATCTATCTATATATGTAATATATATATAATCTAATACCTTTAAACGAGCAATTCTTGTATATTTTTATATTCCTATATATTCAGGATCTCGGAAACGGCGTCATCTATTTACGAGAAACTTAATATGTAGATAGTTTCGGGGACGATAAATCGATCTAGCTAGATTTTATTAATAGAAAACTTTTTTACCTGAGTTTTCAGGTAATGAAAAATATAACTAGAATATAAAGGTAAATTTCGCCGGTGCTTTCAAAACAAAAATAGCTCAGATGGAAATCGGTTGCTTCGAAAATCCGTGTAACCCCAGTTCGAATCCGAGTAACAGCAGAAGAGGTAATAATTTTGTAATATTTGTATTTCGTAAAAAAATGTTATTCTTATAGGCAAACCTAACAGTTTATTACAATTTAAAAATGTTTTTTAAAGAACCAAGCTAGGCTCGATCGCCCAGGTACTGTCAATTAATCTGTTTCTATGTCTCCCTTAAATTTAGCTTGAAGACTTTTTTACAAAATTTTATAAAAGTTTGTACACAAAATGTGTATGTTATCATTCATCATTTGATTAGCTAAAACAATACTCGGTAATAATCTAAAAATTGTACGAAAAAGAACTATTTTTATAAAACATTTAAAACTCCTAATAAGGATAAATTAAAAACCCTTATTCGTTGAACGCGAATTGTCACGAATATCAAAGAAATTTCAGACAGAAGCCAAAAATTAGATAAAAGAACTTACATCCCCCTTTTTAATCTAATACAGTATTTAACTAAGCTACCCCCAAACTTTGAACTTCTCAAGTGTCAAAGAAAAAGTTTATCTTCATCAGACAGCTTCGCTTTCCCTTCTAAGAATAACTTTTACATTATTTAAGATTTCTATACTCTGTGTTCAGTATTTTCAAAAATATACTTATTTTTCGAGTTCTCTATAAGAATCTCCTGCGCTTGTTAGAATAGAAAACCCCTCTAATCTCAAAATAAACATTATTGAAATGAGAACTTTTTTAAGCGCATAGAGCGGTCTTTTTGACAGGACATAGAGTTATGATTTCGCGTCATGACATGCTAGGAAAGCGTGACCGAGCATATTGTGTTTGCGCGGCTTATGTTAGATTAGCGACGTGTAGTATAGCGGCCAATGTACATCTAACATTAAGATTGTGCAGCCCATTATATCTTTAATTAATAAGTAAACTGACACTAAAAATAAAAGAAATTAAAAAAAAAATCAACTATAGCTAATTTGAAAATTCAAAAGAGAATATTTCATTGCTTTTAATTTTCCACTTCTATAGGCTGTCCTTATGACTGCCTGGACTTTTTTTTTATCTTAGTTCTTTTGTAACAACTCGTCGTGGTCCAAAAATAAATTCCGGCTGTACACCAAACATCATCATAAAAATGAGTTTTAGTACATGACATACTAGAATAAGTATGTTAAGTTGTTTGTGCACCAATAGATGGCACTGTACAATATCTTGGTACAACTGTATCGCGGTGTCAAGATGTATGTTAAATTAAAAACCTTACTGGTGCTTGATTACTTTTACTAGGGGTTCTCAATTGACGCCCCTACAACAAATAGTAGCGATTCACAACCGCAACCGCAATCGTTGCCCCCAAGAGAGAAGAAGACACGCCTCCCGTCTTCTATAACCCAAGCAACACAAGCATCGGCTGCGAAGGTTATACACCGGCAGCAGCCAAAGCAGACGCCTACTCCGGCTATAAGAAGTATTAAGCCGCCCGCTCGAATCCCCCTCACACAAGGGAGCGCACAGGGGCTACCGGTACAGAGGAAGTAACGCGGCAGCGACGCCGCAGCAGCCAGGCAGTAGTAAAGAGCCGACAGCTAAAAACCCAAGATACCCACCCACCGCTGGTTGTGGAGAAGCTTCCCAATTGGAGAGTGCACTTCCAGCACCTAGCGGACAAGCTAGGCCACAGACCCTATGTGCGGCCGTACGGATTGGGTCTGAGGTTCACCCCCAACAGACCTGAAGAGTACCGCATTATCCAGTCGTACTTGACACAGCTTGAGCAACAGGAAGGAGTCAGCTGGTTTTCGTACTCGCTTCCTTCCAAACGAAGCCTGAAAGTGGCGATCCGAGGTCTACCGGTAGACACCGACCCGGACGACATCGCCGAAGATTTAAGAAAGAAAGGCTTAGAGCCTGAATACGTCCGGAGCATCAAAGGACGTAGCGGGAGGCCGGGAGGTATTTTCCATGCCGTCCTCAAGAGAACGCCCGGACTGATTTCTGCTATTTACGAGCAAGCAGGTGACATCTTCCCGTTTCCGGGAACCAAGATAGAGGCGTGGCGGGGCAAAAAGGGACCGGCACAGTGTCACCGATGCTAAGAGTTTCGCCACTCCTCTCTCAACTGCCACCGGGCACAAGCTTGTGTCCGTTGCGGAGGCCCCCATCTTGCCTATGACGTCCACGCGAAGAGCCGGCAACGTGTGCAAACTGTGGAGGCCAGCATCCCGCTAACAACGCGGCGCAATGCCCCGTGTATAAGCGAGAGATGCGTATTAAACGCGCAGGAACATTAGCCCGTACCGGGGTGTCAGAAAGGAAGACGGGTGACTTCACCTCCGCCCTTGTGGTAGTTGAGACGACCGCGCCCGGTAGCTTGATGACATGATGACACCGGCTAATGATGCCCTCCGAGAAGTAAGAATACTTCCAAAAACAAAAAGGAAAAAAAGAAGACGACTCCACAGACAACAGGCGCCCCCCCCCCCCCCCCATGTTATCGACATCGCAGTCTATAAAGGGCTGCTAACGCCGCCTACACAGGAGGTACTGCCAGACCTCCCCTCGGATCACAGGCCAGTCCTGCTAATAATCGCTGAAGAGATTACACGCGTTCTAGCTTCTGTAAAACAAAACAGGATCGACTGGAACGCGTTTATGAGAAAACTTAGTGAGAATACCCGGTCGATACCTACCTCGACGGCCGAGGACGTTGAACACTTGGCTAATAACCTCTGCGACTGCATAAGTAGCGCCCTGCTTGAGTCAACGACCACAACATCGTCGCACACAGGCCGCGTGAGTGGGAGGTACCGCCCCCTACCCGCGTGGATTCAGGCACTCATTGCCGAAAAGAGGACGATGCGTCGACAGTGGCAGAGAACACGCTACCCCTTGCAGAAAACTAGGCTTAATAACCTGATCAAGAACGCCTTAGACGACCACGCCACAGAGTCGTGGGAACGTCATGTTGAGTCTATAGACAGGGATATGCCCTCTATCCACCGTCTATGCAGACAATTATCCGCAGAGAAATCACCTGTTAAACCCCTTCTTGACGCCGATGGAAACCGACGTTATCGTGCAATTGACTGCGCGGAAATTTTCGCTGACTACTTAGAGCGTCAATTCACACCCAACCCGGTCAAAAACCTGGAACATGAAACCGAAGTGAACATGCATGGTCGAAACCTTCTGGAAGAGCCACAGACTGACGAATTACCGGCCTTCGTCTCTCCGGCCCGAGTAAGGAAGGTCATTAACACACTGAGCACCAAAAAAGCCCCGGGAGCAGACCGTATTTCGAATGCAGCGCTGCGCCATTTGCCAGCCAAGACCGTCGCCGCACTAGCGCGCCTATATACGGGTATATTATGCACGGGCCATTTTCCTACAACATGGAAAACCGGACGAATCGTTATGATTCCGAAGCCAGGGAAAAATGTTACAAAACCCGAAAGTTACCGTCTGATCACTCTCTTGAGCACCGTCTCCAAGGTGTTCGAGAAGCTACAACAGTGGCAACTGTCCACTCTTCTACCACCTAGAGAGGAACAGTTTGGTTTCCGCGCTCAGCATTCTACACTACAATTGTGTAGTGTGACTCATAAGATGCCGGATTGTGCCAACAGAGGGCACTACTTTGCGGCTGTTTTCCTGGATATAAAGAGGGTATTTGATAGAGTATGACATGGGGACTGCTATACAAACTGTCAATGTCCCCTATACCCAGGAAAATGGTCAAATTATTGGCTTCCTACCTGAGAGACCGCCGAGTGGTAGTGGCGGTCGAGGGGGTATCCTCAACGGAACGCCCGGTACGCGTTGGGGTACCCCAGAGCAGTTTCCTGTCGCCTGTGCTTTATGCGCGATATACCGACGACATTCTCCGGGTTGGCCGGGCAGAGCTAGCGTTGTTCGCGGATGATGCGGCGTATTTTGCGTCTTCAACAAACAAGAAATATATGGCGGCCCTGCCCGACTGGCTTGATCGGTGGAAACTGACGGTCAATGTCGCCAAAATACAGGCGTTCATCACGGATGGACACCCGTATCCACCACCACTACTCTTACAGGGGGAAAGCATGCCATGGCTGAGGCATGCCAAATACCTGGGAGTCCAAATCGATGCATAAATGAGTTTTGTCAAACACGTCGACTACATAGTAGGACGTGTAAAAGCCACGAGAGCTCTGTTCTAACCGATTCTAGCATCCAGATTACCCCTAAGATCAAAGCTAGCCATATACAAGACGTACATAAGGACCCGTTTGACATACGCGGCACCGGCATGGTACGCCTACACATCTAATTACCAACGAGAGCGCTTACGTGTCCAGGAGCAATCGAGTCTAAGAACGATCATAGGGGCGCTTAGATACGTCAGAAACGCAACCATTATGAAAGACCTCAAATGGGAGGATCTAGACGCCTTCATTAAAAGGCTCTTTATAGCCTTGTTCCGGCGGGCGGACGCAACAAGTTTCCCGCTTGTAAGAGGAATAGCCCCACTCCACGTGCGACCACCCGATCGCCGGAAAAAACCGTCGCCTCGCAACCTGGCCACTCCAGAAGAGGAAGGCCATTAACAAAGAAGCTCTAAATATAAACACAACAAAGATTACCGGCATAAATAAAGACAACCAACCGCCGAAGAGCGGATAAACCTAAGGACTGGCTCGTATTAACGACCTGCGAAGCAATCACTGCAGAAGGCATTATGCCTTGATCAGTTCCCTCACCCGCCCACAACCATACCCTGGTTGAAAAGACTGCCACGACGACTTTTACTATCGGCTAGGGAATACAATGGGGTTCCCTCATGTAAAAAATTTGTCGCGAAAATTAAGTTCGCAGTCCGAAAGATATACTATTACCAAATATTACCTCTGCGAGGTTGGTCTACTTCGCTTACTACCATACCTTAATGTCTTATGGTATTTTGTTATGGGGTACAGCAGCTGCAGGTGGACAATGGATTCCTATCAGTGTTACCAACCCTACTGTTTTAACAGTAGATTTGCTGTTTTCACATTGATGTCACTGTTTTTTGTTTTATTCCTAATATTTACTGTTTTTTCAATTAGCGTTCAGTGCCACTTATAACGCTATGCAAATATTTTTGCATAGTGATGACTATGTGATTGAGAATCATATTTTAATGCACGGGGAAACCCAAGTGTATTAATAACAGCTACAGGTTAACGCTCTATTGTATTACGTATTATTTCATCCCAAAAATTTGTCCAGATAATACGAGTATAACAGAACTAGACAGAAAATGGCGAATGTTAAGGAATGTCTATTTATTTTTTTACCAAAACAAAATTTCCGATATTATCGACTTTTGGATACATGTACACGATTTGAAAAATGGAGACGGATCTCAAACATTTCCCACATTATGTGAATTGGTATAGAAACTTTCGTGTCTACCTCGCAGTAGCACCACTGTGGAATGATCATTTTTAGCTATAATTATTATGAAAACCAAGTTACGCAACAGAATATCGACTACAACTATTAAAGGAGTATTATTATATTTCAGAAATTCGATATCTTAACTATGCCCTCCCGATATATTTTTGATAATAATATGTATGTCCGCAAAAACTTAGATATGCTGAATCAAGTAAAAGATCAACATAATTTAAATACTAGAAACTGCAACAAGTTGGTCATTCCATGCTTCAGACTCACTAAGTCCAAAAACAGTTTTTTGGGTAATAGTGTTAGGTTTTATAACAAAATCCCTAAACAGGTTACCGATTTGACGGATAGTGAGTTCTAGAACCATGTCAAGCGAGTTTTAACATCTGAAGGCTATTACACGGTGCACCAGTATGTGAACGATTCTGACGTCTGGAAACGACGCTCCTCTCTGTGTATCCATTAACCCTTAAATGCATATTGTTGCCAACGGTCTACATTCCAGTTCCACTTAATTTTATTCACCAACACAAGTGTGTGTACGTTTCCGAAAAAAATCATTCATTTAATTGGAAGTAATATGCATTTAAGGGTTAAAAACGTTGTAACTATTTATGTTTTGAAAAATATGTAACATGAACATAGTAACCAGATCGAGATTCTTTCCGGTTCTTCTCGATGACTGGGTTGTTTTCCAAACCGGTGGTAGCTTTGACTTTCATAAGAGCCTTGTCAGGGCCTTAATTAAATAAGGGATATTTTGATTTGATTTATACCTAGTTATACCTATATCACTTGATATCGTGAGACTGTCATAAGAGTCGAGTCATGAAACATCGCAATAAAGATTATATTGGCGACTTTACTAGCCCTGTCTGGCCCTAAGAAAGTATTTTAAAGTACCTAAGTGTTCATTACATACGGCTCTTATAAACGAACAACTTACTACATCGTTGACTACTCAAAAAGAAAAAAAAGAACTGAAACCGAAACGACAATAATGATATCTCATAAGTTAAAATACATCAAGCTGTTTAAGAACAGACCGTGCTAAATAATTAACATAAGCAAGGTCGAAAGACATTACTCCTCACAGCAGTCGGTGTTTAAAAGGGAATAAATGAAATATTTAAACTGCTTACAAGAATATATTAGTGTCTCTAAAGTAATATTTAAACAGTTCATATTTTGTAATGAAATCAAGTATTTATTAATATTATTCACTTAAGCGTACACGATGGCAGAATTCTGATGATTATTCTCTGTTCTTCTGTACATGTATGTAAATCTGCATGCATCCTTTCAAATGTTCTTTAAATTATATAATTTACCGTAATCTACCATATGGTAGAATTACGATTTTTTATCAAGTTCGATGAGAGCCAGTCCAGGACACGTGGAAACGACACCAAAGTCCACAGCTTTAAGTTTTGTCCTGAATTATTGTTGTAGGTGCATACTCTAGAGCTAGTTTAATCATAACTGCAGGAGGTTGAGAGACTAAAATGGTTGGCAATCACAACTATTCAAGCAGATTGATTCAGTTTGGACACACAGGCGTTTGCATTTCTCTGTATACATACTTTACCATATATGTATTATCGTTATATATATGTCAGCGATATTATTAGTTTTACCATCAAGCTAAAGAGCTTATTAGTACAAAGGTACTAAAATAAATATTAGGCACTACTCTCTAATACGAAGCAAGCCTACAATTGGCATAGCACCAACAGAGCGAATGCAACTTCGTTCCCGCACACTCATCGCGGCCTCCCTTGGCAGCATCTCAAGCGTAGGATCGATCCCTCGGACGGGAGCTCTAGAGTATGCTTCTAGCGAGATATAATGACTCATTTATTAGTTTCCTGTACACACCACACTGCACTCTACACACGTGCACACTCACTCGGCACGTACTCTAGTTCTGTAAGGGATCCTTCTTCCTGTTTGGTTAGTTATTCTTAGCCAACATTATTAGACTCTATATAAATGTACGCTTTAATGCCTCAAATATGAATGTTTGCATATTTGTCTGACTAAAGTATACATGTATGGTTAGCTTAACTCAGATGGTTAGTTTTAATTCTATTCGCATTATATCTAAGGTAACAGCCCAAGCTGAGGTTCGGCCACTCTGGCACCCTTGTGCTTGTTGCCATTCGGCTGAGCCTTAAGAGCTCTCCCTAATAGCCTAGTGACGCTGTGACTGCCCGTCAGGCAAACAACGCTTAATAAAAGACCGGGTTTAGTCTCACGCGGATCGACGCATCGTTCACATCTCTACATACATTCGTAACTAATATATATTAGAGGATTACTATATCGGCAACTAAAGATGACATCTATATAGGTAACGCTGTACTTTTATAACTGCTAACTCAACGTCGCCCCGAACTATATATTTGCTGTTGGCCACCCATTTTGTAAGCTCTAACCATAACCGAATACAAAGCAACTGTTACAATAGGAACCATTTGCGAGAGTACTATGACTGTGGCGTGGTGCAATCTTTGAACTATTTTGTATCGTATAAAAACCCTTTAACAGATTCAAATAATAAATTATTTTAAAACAATATACAACCTTTACAATATTTTAACAATATCATACGACTAAAATAATATGAGCAAAACAATATAATCGTATCCAATACGCGGGTGTAAGGATTAACCCTCGGAACGGGATTTATTTATACGTATTTGTCGATGTTTTACGATACTCCACATAGATATATCAGGCGTAATTTATACTCCATTACACTTTGCAATAAACTTCTGCGATAGACGACTAGGGGTGTAAATCTTACGTTATTGGATTAAACAGCCGTAATCGCGTGTGTTGGGGTTTTATTGTTCAGAATCAAAGCTTAGTCGGCGGGTATTTATTAATTAACTTTTGCGCAAGGTGGTATCTCCTCTTTTACGCCTAACTTTCTTCAAACAACCTTTCAACTAACATTGAGACAAATTGTCGTGTACGTTTGATGGATTTTCGATATTACTTTTTATAATATATGTGTATAAAAAATTAAAATGATTATGGATAACCTGACAAACCTGATAGACATACAGATTATGGTGGATGTTACAGTAGTCTGGTGAAGCTGTTGAGACCTTGCTGAGTCATTAGCGTAGTCCTTTCGAAAAAAGTGGACGTTACTTTGCTCTTCCGCTGTGAATTTATTGGCCGCTGCCACATCTCATGTAACAAAGAATGGTTGTCTTTTTTTGGACAAAGTTTATCTGAAAAAGTCAAATCTGAAACTAAAACGAAAGCTAGTAACAGAACGAAAAGTAATTAAAACGCGGCTTCGGTTAACGGTGGTTGACACTGTTAGTATATAACCGTCAAATATAAAAAAATATATAATTCATTCAAATATGTTGCGTATGAACGTCTAATGACAACATTCTACTGTGTTGCTATTACAGTTGGACGTGATTGCGGCCAATACATTCCAAACGGAAGTGCAAAGTAACATTCACTATAATTTTTAATGAAGAACTTCCGCAAAGTAACGTCTTCCTCAATTAAACGCCATTGAAGATTTTTGTAGGGCCTACATAATGGATTATTTGTGAACCTACTTTAACCGATATACTAGTATACCTTTATTTAATTATCTTGAGAATTTAATGTACATTAAAATTAATTTTAACAGCGTATATTTTCAATGAATACCTATGAAGATACCACCACATTTTAAAAACTAAGCATAACAAAAAGCCTGTTTTAGTAAAGGAATTTAGGAAGCTTCCTTGATTTTAATGAATTCTAAATATCAAAGCACTATAAAATTGATCGGATAGTGGGTTCTTAAATAACTTAGAAACTTAGTTGGTAATTTTGATAAATTAATTGCATTCGTACGTAGCCAGAGTGTATAGATAGTCAACAGTATAAATTAAAGTTGTTTTGCGTGTCTGTTTATGTTTCCTTATTTCTTCTAAACTATGTGACGAATTTTGTTGTGGTTTTCACTATAATTTCTTTCCGATAGTTTATATATGTAATACATATATAGGATGTTTATATGATGTACATAAAAATGGATGTAATGTAGTCGAACCGTAAAAATATTTTCAGGAACTCAAATTTCTAACGCTGGGTGAACCTTATGACATACATAAAATAATGTACTGCAAAATTGTATATCGTAAAGAGAACTGGAGGAAAGGTATGGTATATGTCTATCTCCTAAAAATAACTTACAGTAACCATGTTTCTCTTGCACTTATTATTAAAAGCAATGGTTAATGTACGAAGTCATTTTGAATAAAAAATGTTACAATCTCTCTATATAAAAAAGTATATATATTCAATGTAATCGTTATTCAATTAAATATATTAGGAATTTAATGTATGTAGATATCATTTTGAGTAATATCTGAAATTACGGCACGAATTGTAAGTTACGCGTAAGAAAAAGAGTTATGTATGTAACAAGTAATCCGGTGAAGCTGTTAAGACCTTGCTAGGTCAACAGCGTAGTCAATAAAAAAATGTAACAAGAACTACGAACCTTCCTTGAGTTAACAAACGCCGAAAATATGTATGTAATAGTACATATATCTAAGTTCTTTCAGTATTCATAAAGCCAGATTATTTATTGATACCGTACGAAGTGGATCAAATCGCTAGTATTTTAATTTTACCAGAGCTTGAATTCGGAATTAATTTTTTTCTTTCACATTTCCTATAAAATATCAGTTATGCCTGTTTCATCGCCAGCGATCCGTGTGATCAGTCTCGAAGGTTCAATTACACAGGCGTCCCCTATTTCCTGAGGGATCGAATTATATTAGCTTGCCTTTGAGATATTAATCACTTTATTTCTTACACGCAACTCGGGATAATGTACACTATACAAATGTATTAAAACTTAATTTAGAATAAACTATATTCACACTTAAATAATCAAATTTTTTTTTATTATTTTCCAGAAAAAAATTTAAAATAAATAATGTAATTGTTAACATAATGACTTAGAAAAATAATATTTTACGTCAAAGTGTGTAAAGTAAAATGACAGCATAACGTCATCAGATTCATAATATTGTCAAAAAAATTGAGAAAGTCAATAGTGTCATATTGTAGTAGCTATGATTTACTTGTGATTCTCTAAAATAGTGTAATTTATTTATTTCTTCCAAATTAATTATACCCAGGAAATTCATAATTTATTGCAAAACGTATTTCGCTGGCAAATAGAAATAATATAAAAATCTGTCAAGTTAGACAAGTGTTAAAGATTATTTAAATAATCTGTAAACAAAGGTAAGAGACACTTTTGTGTTTAAACTTTTTAAAAGCAAGAGTTCAATGCGTATTCAACTTTTTTGTAATTATACGGTATAAGTTTTTAATAAAATTTATAATATTTTTAAAAGCATATTCTTCTTTGTTAGAAATTGATTATGACTAATGACTTTTATTCGCACGAACAATTAACAATTTTCATATTTTTTTATCAGCAGAATACTAGCTCAATACAAATCTAGTATTGTATTCATGTCATGTTCTCAGAAGAAGCATTCGGTTTTAAATTAGTACTATATGTTATTGATGTTTTTTATCAGCAGAATACTAGCTCAATACAAATCTGGTATTGTATT
>JACEII010000025.1:13623989-13672378 GCA_014332785.1 Antheraea mylitta | reverse complement strand
GGTATTGTATTCATGTTATGTTCTCAGAAGAAGCATTCGGTTTTAAATTAGTATTATATGTTATTGATGTTTTAACCAATAAAATTTGTTAGAATAAACGGATTCTTACTCTTTCACGTAAAAACTACTAAACGGATTTTGATGAACTATTACAACAGTAGTTTTTTTTTAATAACATGGAGACTATATTTCATTAAGATATTGTTTAAGATGGCCTAAATATAATAGACTACAAGTTTAAAAATATCCTACCATCTAAAACAAACACAGACGAAGTCGAGAACGACTGCTAGTTTTCAATAATTTATTACTAAAAACGTTAATAAATAGATCATTTTACGATGCTAGGTTTCTGAACATAGAACAAAAATAAAACCTTACAAAAAATATTGGTGAATTAATATGAGAGAGGAATTCAGACAACCTTCGGTAAGCGAGGTCGCCTGCAAATAATATACCTCATAAATATAAAATCAATAAATACTCCTATTTTTGTTCACGCCACCGCGAATTTCTACCCGAACGTTCACTCTACGATACAATAAGCCCCTATTACCTTCTATTTCTATGTTAATATGGTCCCATCACGTCTCATATCGATGCCTCTACGATGATGGTATCATATGTTCACATATCACCGCTCCTCTATTATAAGCATTCAATGTTACGTGAGAAAATTCTTTATTATACTTTCATCTATCTATCTATTTTAATAGATACGTTGATCTGTCTGCATATCAATTTCTTTGTCCATATTTTATAATAATCGGCCATGCGTGGTTCAGTTATTACATGTTGAATAAAATTATGATAGTTTTTCGTATTATGCGGTAATGGTTCTGCTTAAATACTTGATACAGAAAAGCGAGGTTACTTAGTAAATAGTTTAACTAAACACGTGCATCGTAAAATAAACTGGAATTGAAAAATAAATGCAAAATTAAAACGTAGTACCCATCTATGAAATATCCCTAACAACCGGTCCTACAGTTTTCTGTCAGCAAACTAGTTTAAAGCGCCATCTGTTCGAGAATGATGAAACTTACAATTAATGACAATAATCATCATTAATAGTCATCTAATGTGAAAGTAAAAATATTGAGACCATTTAGCGAAATATCCTATATCTCAAGTTCGACCGAATTATATACAAATGCAAACTTTCATCAATAAAGTAATTCTTTTCTTACTTAAAAAGTTACGTAAAATTTTCGTAAGATTAGTTGACTTGTTTCAGTGTTTATCGTGGACAAACATGACATTGGATTTTTATACATTAAGATAGACATATATTATAAAGGTTATTTCAGACGTGAATTAGAAAAGAATTATAGATCCGTTCATATGTCGTTATAACTCAAAAATTGCTAAACTAATTATAAAAAACGTTTTCGTTCGGGTAGTATGTCTAATTTCAAACTACTAAACCATAAAATTATCAATAATAATTTTAGCAAACATAAAATATGAGTTAAAATAATAATTGTGTAATTAACGCGTACGGAGCTATGAGCATAGGTCCTTTTGGTAAACAATTATACAACTGTGTAAAATGTAGGACTTCTATGTTATATTAGACAATTCATTCGGAATTTATCGTAACTAATATATTTTTGGTTGCAGAATGCATCGCGGAAGCACGTGTATTGTTATCTATACATACAGATAAAATTATGTCTATTATTTGGTAGTGTATTTTGCCCAACATGGTTTCTGGCACTATTGTACCGATTATCTTGAGCAAAGAAGAGATTTTTGCAAATATTATACAAACTAAACGTTATTACACTTTTCCATAAAATATGTAGTATTGATACAATGGCTTTGGGAGTCAAGTAATAATAATTTACAATAAAAAAGACAACCCACATTTAATTCAGATAAGATACAAAAGACTCATTGTTCGAGACAAAACTAAGTTACACATTATCACAAAAGTTTTAGTTTGCCTTTCAGAGATGGCACCACAGTACAGATAGCTCGCGCTTTCATGTTATCGTTGTCTTTTAATGAAATGTAGCTGTCGCTCAGACGTACTTCAATCAGCCAGGTGTTCCTAGTAATAACTTGTGCTCTGGTCTGTTCTTTTTCTTGTTATCGTTTTGTCATCTTGATGGTTCTGATCGAAAAACAACAAAGTGTCGGTTCAACAACATTTCCGTAAACACTAATTAAACACCAAAACTACTTTTACAAGAATTCGCGTGTAGTCTAAAATAATTAATCGTTCTAATATAATACAACTAGTGAGTCGGTTAATAAAATATCACTGTAAATAAAATATATGATAAATGTCATTTAATTTCACTTAAAGAAAAACTTAAATTACACGAAATTATAATGTACTCGTAAGTACTTCTTTGAAATTTTACCTTTCTGCCAATTTTTACCGCGGTAGCGGTACACCACGTCTCGAACAATATAGAAATCATTAATTACTACACCTCTCCGGTTTCCTACACGGCTTTAATTGGTTCGAAAATAGACGTCGCAAAACAAAATGGAGATCTAAAACTGGTCGGTTTGATAATAAGAAATTAATGCTCGCTTCTATTTAAAAACTATATGCAAGTAATCGCCCACCAGATATGTTTACGAATTCAAGTCTAGTCGGCGGTTCAATAGATGCGACCAACTTATAACACCGTATACTTAAGAATTTCGTCCAGACTTCACATATATTTACTGTTAAAAATGTAAATGAGTAACTGAGCAACACTTTAGTTTTATAATAAAGTACTTTTACTGTCGGCAATCACATTTTTTCTAAATAGAGAACCTCTCTCTTTCTGCCACGATTTACCGTGAAATTCCCGCGTGTTACATCCATGCGGTAGTCATCTCACGCCACCCCTTTAAGAGGGCGGTGGAGGAAACAGGTCAAGGCGTGTGCCTTCTACAGTGACCTGTCCATCGCGACCCGTAGATACGGGCCGGTCCTTGGGTGGCACAAAAGTGCTCTTATGCTGGTGATACAGTGACGATGCCTTGCGGGGTCATCAGGAGATGTTGTTGCTAGTGGTGCGGAGATCTCTGATGTGGAAACGGGAATATAGTGTAGAAGATGAAGTGCCACCAATCTTCATTCAGGCCTCTTATTTTTCGCGTTCTTCCGAGCGCGGAGTCCTCTTGCTTCTTCTTCTTTTCGGGCATCTTTGCGTGGGAGGATTGTTTGCAGGCGCCATCAGGCTGCCTGTTGCTGACTCCTCGACATTCACTTGTGCTTGCGTGACAAGCACCTTCGCTCTTCCGGATCACCTGACCGGGCGGCGGTGCCTGCTCTGCGATTTCTAAATTCCCTCCTATATACTGGACATGCAGTCGAGTTATTGGAGGGATAGGCGCCCCCGCAGTTACTGCAGGTTGGCGGTTCTTCCATTGGACGCTTGCATTGGTGAGCGAAGTGTGGGCCTCCGCATCGCACACATGCGGCGGGTCGGTGGCAATTGTGGGAAGAGTGCCGGAACTGCTGGCACCGGTGGCATTGTGCCGGGTCCCTCTTCCCACGCCAACCTTCAGTCTTCACGCTCATGAAGGCTATTTCTGTGATCTCATAGATTCTTGAGAAAATATCAGGCGATCTTTTCAGAGAGCAGAAGGAGACGCTCCCCTGTCTTCCTCTCCTTCCTATGATTTCCCGGACGCATTCCGGCTGCAGTCCTTTATCCCGGAGCGCTTTAATTATGTCGTCAGGGTTGGATTCTTCTGGGAGGCCGCGTATTGCGACCTTTAGGTTTCATTCGGAGCGAGTATGTGAACCAACTCACTCCCTCGTCTGGCTCTAATCAGGCGAGGTATTCTGTTAGAATACGACTCTCCTCTAAATCCGTCGGGATGAACCGTATTCCTTTCTTGTACGGACGTGCGTTCGGCGCGCATCCCAGCTTCTCCGCCAGATGTCTGAAGTGTTCTGCCCATCTGGGCAGGCGCTCCATGACGGTCGGTGGATAGCGCTGCCAAGATGTCGTGTTTGCTGGTTCATCGCTTTCTTGGCGTGGCTGTGTTAGCGGGTGTTCAATTGCCGTGCTTCCTTGCTCGGCTCATAATTGAAGGCTGTCGTCGGCGGGTGACGGGTGGCAAACCATCTCGAGCCTTCTTCTTTTTCGATCTTCATGAGGTAATCACGAATGATTCGGTTCTCCGTGTCGTTTGTCGGGAAGAAGTTAATAACTCCCTTGACAACTCTTGCTGGCGGCTGGCGGACTTCTAACATTTCCGATAAACGTTGGAAATGCACTCGCCATTGAGGTAGGTGTTCAACAACGATAGTTGGGAAGCTTTGTGGGGCTGTCATCGCGGAATTGTGTGGTGTCTCCAAGGTAACGCCTGTCGATGTAGCGGGTTTCATTAATTGTGGCGCCATTGTCGCGGCGTAAGGAGGTCTCGTTACGGTAACGCCTTTCGGTGTGGCGGGTTCTGTACGTTGATCTTGTGGCTTCTGATGTGGCGCTGCAGTCGCGGCTCTCTCTACGGTAACGCCTGGGCTTGCAGCGAGTTTCGTTTCGACGCGCGGCGGTCGCGCGGAAACCGCGGGGGTGTATAGAGGATGATCCCGATCAGCTTTACGCAGCGGAGCGGACGCGGGTGCTACGGGCATCTGCGTCGCTAGATTTTCGGCAGTATCGCGTGGCGGGAACCGTTGCATCGGTTCTATCGTCCTTGGTTTCTTCTTGTCAGGTGACCGGGCGTTCTGACGAGGTAATTTGCGCATTCGCGGTTGTCGCGGCGGGCCCAGCCTCGGGATCGCTGCGCTTCCGGATCCGGATCCGGATAAGGTTATCTGGGATTGGAGGCAAGTTGATGCGGCCAACGGTGACGACGTCGATCATCGCCGATGCGTCTTCGATGGATGGATTCTTGCCGATTTTCGCGTTCTCTAAGAGGCGCAGAAACAGCGCCATTCAGCGGGTCATCCCCTCCGACAGCGCCCCATCTAAAATTAGTTGGGCGAGAATGAGTGTATCATTCTCGTACGCGTCTGCCGGGGTTGACGGCCCGCCGGACGGCCTCTGTAGCATCTCTGAGGTCCGCGATTGCAGCGTGGGTGGTTTCTGCTGCGGCGTGGGCGAAGCAGTATGTAATGCCCTCCCCTCTTACACCTCTGACATCACTCAACACCAGCGTCACCTCTCTCCTTCACATCTCCAACTCACCATCACTCTTATTATTATTACCATGATCGTTTAGTAATTAGGACCCTTTTACGTTGTGTATTGAAACAAAATTTGTAGAACCAAGTTGTTGTAATCTGGTACTCACAAAACATTACATTGTTCATAGTTAATGTAGTTAGAACTTTAGAAAACACATAACAAATATTAAATGCAATTAGTTAAAATCAAATAAAGAAAGTAATAATTAATATTAAATGCAGTTGGTTAAAATCAGTTAAATGAAGTAATAACACATATTAAATCAGTTGTACAAAATCAAGTAAACAAATAACAAGTACTAAATGTAATAATTTAAAGTCAGATTAAATCTCTAAATGAACCATTGTAGACATAATACATTAAATTAATATATACATACACCCTATAAATACCATCTATGAATGTTAAGTTATGTAATAAATGTGTTAGGTCTTGTAGAGTATTTTTATATTTTTTTTTTATTAGACCCACCTCCTCAAGCCCACCTCTGAGAGGCAACTGTAATTACAGTGAATTTACAGTTAAACCCAACAATCAACTTCTACCAGCATCGCCGGGAGTTTGTATGTATAAGAGGCGGAGATATAAGGAGTTTAGGAACTAATACTTCAAATAAATTGAAAAAATGTCGTAGATTAATCTCTAGTGAGTGATTGGAGCTGATGAATATCAAAACTACCATGGTTCTCACGAGATAGAAAAGAAGTTCCAAGGAGACAAAGTCAATCCGAGGAGGAAATGTAACTTGCATCAATCCAAACCTCCCCAACACGGGTATAGCGACACGTTAGACACTGGGATACGAGGAGAGACATAAAGGTCAGCTCCAATCCACTCGTCAGGTCACTTAACACAGTGTGAATCAAAGGACATGGATATGGAGAAGACTAGCTACGCCCTAACAAAGTAGTATGGAGTGAAAATCATAGCAGTTTGATTATTCAAAAGGCTAAATCACCCACTAGAGTAAATATATTAATGCCTTTTAAATGGTAGACATAACCATTAATTGAATTATATAATCGCACTAGTTCCAAAAGGAAAGCGGATTAGGATTGATGGCTGGACGTGCAGAACTAAGTCGGCACTAGCATTTAGACTACAAATAGTATTGTAGTGATTAATTTAAGTTGGTAGTTGAACTTCTGATTGGTTCCAGTCACCATTACTTTATAATGTGCTAACAGGATCCCACACAGAAGATTCTTTACCAAAGTTGTTAATAAATAACAACAAATAAATTAAAATAATGCTGTGCTAACTCTGCTCAGTACACATTCAAGCGATAGATTGGTAATAGTTGATTGTATAGGCATAAGGGTTCAATCCCTTTGCAAAGCAATTGTATAGTATGGTTCAGAAGACTCTACCACCGGTTCGGAACCTATCTAGTCGAGAAGAACCGGCAAGAAACTCGATCTGGCCTAAGCACCAAAATAGATATGTTATATATACCTGTATATATATATGTTATGTATATAAATATTCATTTATAATCTTACAATACTAATATTATCTTAGCCTATTGAGATCTCAACTTAATTCTATACCTTTTTGTATTATAGATTAATCCTCATTTTATCTGTAACTTCTTAAGGTTCCTATCATAATCATGTACTCATGTTATATATTCATATATTTGACTGAAGATTTAGAATTCAATTATAATTAAACTTTAGTAATATAAATGGTTTATGTAACAAGTATTGTTGATAGTTGTAAAGAGTATAGTGTGGGGTTGTGACAACCTTAAAGAAAGCCTCCCATAACTCTCAGTAGAATCCAGTTCATATTCTTTTGAATTATAAACACAAGAGGATGTTGATTTTGAGTTAAGTCGAGAGACAACACCAGGCAGAGGTTTCATGAGAGTTGATCATGTCAGACAAAAGACGGCTACCGGTTCGTACTTTGGTGGAGATGCGCAATGCATTTCAGACCAAACCAATCCCCGGGTCAGGGCTAACGTATTGCTGACAACAACCCTACTTCCCCTCAGGCATGCTGTAACCCCTTCCCTACCCAGCAAAATGGTCTACTTGGTAGAGAAAGAGAGTTAAGATCGCCGAAGCGTATATGCTTTAGGTGCAACCCAAATCAACGCCTACTGGGACTCCCTATAATAAAACACTGCTGACTAAAAGCTTATGAACTCGCATCAACATCAGTTTAGGGAATTATTTAGTAAGTAAGTTATAAAGTCACAGATTTACCAGTGCGAACCTTCTCTTCCTCAATTTACCTCATTCTGATAGAATCAGAACTACAATACCTTAGCTTATGTATAGTACTGTGTCTTTGTTTGTGTTCTTTGATAAAGACTTTTGTTTGAATCATATAAATAAAATTATTGAGTACCACATATTAAAATTATTTAGAGAACCTACCCTAGTTAACAGCTTATATTCCTCAATAATATTATGTTTATTTAACTTTAAAGTTTCTAGTTAGGTTTGCAATTTATTGAACTTACTTTATATAATAATTTACATTTTAGTGAAATAAAATTGCTGTTAAATACATGGTTGAAATATCACATCTTTACACACTTTATGACAACAAATGCATATAAACAATTATCTGACTTTTATAGAATTCAAACCTTCTCAATAAGTATTCAATAATGTATCTGATTTATGTAACAATTATTAATAATAGCTAAAAGATCTGTAACTCGCGCATTGTGAGAATAACAAAGAAGATAGTAGAATCTAGTTCACATTCTTTAGACAAATATATATATATTCAAGCCAACAACTACTAAATGCATAATACTAACCTCTACTTAGCCAAAAGCCTGTGAACTTGACTCATAACAAATTCTAATTATAGATTGACAACAATTAAATAATCCTTCTTTAGAATTACAGATCCTTTTAGCTAATGCAAAGTAATGTATGTCTTGTTGTGGTTATTTACGTAACAGGTTATGGTTTGAATTCTATAAATAGAAATTCACACACAAAGTTATATTCTAATAATTTATAAATTACTTACAGTCTCGTAGTTTTCACGAACACAAGATATTAACAAATTATGGATTAGAATACTTATAACACAACAATACCTAACTTCACCAAGACGTAAATTTACGTGATTATTTAGCCTGATTACGTAATTAATATTCGCAACTTATTCACTGTAATGACTCTAAATTGAACATTAATTCACGCACTTCTTTCACTGACGCTCTTTTAATATGCTTTCTTTACGAGATTTTCTCTAATACACTTGACGAACTCTCGCGCACCACGTGAAGAACATCGCGACCGCTACCTCGCCCCTGCCCTCAGATACTCATGGCCTAGGTAAACCATGAGGATTTCTGACTAATGCTGCACTATTCGAGACACTTTGCCGGCACTGTAGCTGAACTGCATAGGTTTTGATTTTAACTTTGTTACGAACGAACTCTCGCGCACATATTTATTGCCAAAGTAACTAATTCCTTTGTTCATTAATGAGAACTAGCGTTATGACGAACTAAAATAACTGTTACGAAGTTTCGCGGACTCACGCAGACTATTACAGACTCTTCCCTGGATACAACAAGACTAATCCCCAAACGACCGTTACCTCGGCTTATATCTCTTTCCCATTTCTTTGTTCTCCCTAGCAGGTGATCAAATCAAGTTCGTCTTGTGTAAAAGCAAGTAATTAAATATAATGAAAAATTAGAAAAAAAATGCAAATCAATCGCGAAAACATATGAAAAATATAATAATTCCAATTAAGATAGTTATCATCAAAAATATAAATGTGAAACGAGAGCCAAGTTCAATATAATGAAATTATATTCCTTGGATGTTGACTCCAACGACAAGAGAAGTGAGATCTAAATGCGTGCCAAGTTCAATGGTCAGTTTTGAAATTTATTTATAACAACATAAAGTATGTTATAGCAACTTAAAACGTCATTCCTACTTATAAATTGGGATTATATTGAAGCCCAAGGTCTGATTTAGCTAGTTTGAACTAACACCCATAGAGGGGATATGAAAAGATCTAGACGAAAAAAGGGCCTTCCAATCTGACCACCATGTCAGAGGAGAGAGTTGCGTGACCCTCCCTCCATGCAAAAAAAAAGAAGAAAACGTTACGAACTCTAATATACTTTAGCAACAATGCAGTAAGGTTAAGGTCGTCCTCTTTGAATGTGTTTATTACTTTTCTCATAATCTATACTAATATTATAAAGCTGAAGAGTTTGTTTGGTTGAACGCTCTAATCTCAAGAACTACCAGTCCAATTTGAAAGTTTCTTTCAGTGTTAGGTAGCTCATTTATCGAGGATGGCTATAGGCTACATATCATCACGTTAAAACCAGTAGGAGCGGAGCACTAATGAATAATGTCTCAAAATCGGTATATTTTCAGAGCATCCGCTGCGTGTCAGTGTCAGTATTATATGCGTTGCCATGGTAACATGATAACAATTTATCGGAAATATTATATATAGGAATAGGGTTTATTTTGTGTTCCTGTTCAAAAGTTTATTCTACGTTATTTTTAATTCCAATTTTTGATTATAAGTACTACGTTGCTATCGCAAACATTATTAAAGTTTATTTTGTGCTGCTATTCTAAAAGGTTAATAGTAATAATTTTCGTCCATCAATACAGGCGAAGGAATTAATCCATACTGCCAATTCTGAAGTTGTAAATATAGGTAGTTGTTATGTATTCTCTACCCAGTTTTCTTCTATGTCTATGTTGATGTAAAGATATAAGTGCCAAATGTTTCGTAAATTTTTATCTTCTTAATTTTCAAGACCCCAGAATACATGTGCTCCGTGGTATTATTTTTCATTCATTTCACTTATGCACACAAACCATATTACATAAAACGACGCCAATTTAACACAATATAGAGTCAAATAACACAAGATTATGAATAAAATACAAAATCCCCTACATAACAGATTGAAATACCGTCAAAAACTCCTCAAAAAGTTTATTCTACGTTAGTTTTGTTCCGAATTTTTGGTTTGTGATATATTATGTATTATAAGAATAAAGTGTGTGTATATAATATTGAAATAAAAACTTTTTGATGAATACATATATCTGCGGTGCTACAAAGATCAACATCTTTTTTTTAATTCTGTCGATATGTCTGTTTGTTTATTTGTTCCGGGTAATCTCCGAAATGGCTGGACCTATTTGAACGTTTTTTTTTTTCTTAGAAACGACTACGCTATTGACCTAGCAAGGTCTTAAGAGCTTCAAGCTGTTACTGTAGATGATGTGCGTGTCATACATACAAATATTTTTGAAAGAGTATTATTGTTATTTACACATCTAATAACAATTTTAAATTTATTTAATACATTCAAAAAACGCGTGCGGAGCCGCAGGTAACAGCTAGTATGGTAATAAAATAAAAACGTCTTCGAATAAAATGTATTAACATTAAGATTTGATGGCATTTTTACAACTGCCACTTTCTCCAAACGATATCGAGGTATACTATCTTTTTATGTATTCTTTTGTACTTGAGCGTCCTTCGTCTCGACTGTATTAGAGTGCCAGGTTTATGAAACTTTCTACACGATCTCCGAATTTAATAATATCCTAGAAGATAACAATTTACGAAAAGTATGTAAACAATATATTAAAAAACTGTTCAGTACTTCTCCTTTCAGACTAAGTTGGCTATACGGTTCTGTTAAGAATCAGAACACTATGTCCAAGAGGACCGCTGAAAGATAGAATACTAATCAATGATACTCTGGTGAACAGATATTTGTTTTAATCTGCTTATCTTATAGACGAATGATGCCATCACCTTAATTACAGTTTTTTTTATCAAATTAAAGTCTACAATCTATAAATCTACAATCCACATATTCTCAACAGTGTTATTGCTCTGTGGTAGGATTAGGCCGTCAAAACTTTGTCGAAGCCTTGACTCCTTTCACCACCATTAATGCGGGTTTATCATAAGGAGAGATATGGATTCTATTTTTTGTTGTTTGTGAAGGCAAAGGTATTAACGGATATATATTCTATAGTGAGCTTGGGAATAGTAACATACACACTTACTCGGCATATATAGTGAGTCAAATCACTGGTACCAGCGCGGCGGCGCGGCAGTGTGTTCATGGATTTCTCGGGGCATATACATTAAAACGCTATAGAACTTATAACATCATGGCTGCGCATATAACAGTTACTCCGGAGCGTGCGTTACATGGCTTAGAAGCGTGCGTTCAATAGCGGTGCGGGCGACACAAGCGCGGGGCGGATGATCCAATGCTCAGTAGCGGTATCCGCAGGATGAAACAGGCGTGGGGAGGGAGAGAAGCGCCCTCGCGTGGCGAACAACAGAACTAACTTTTTATAAAATAACTACCACTCTATTTTTTTTTGTGATAAATGTTATAAAACATCTGGCAACACTGCGTCAAGGCTCTCATTTGGTATCGCTTTGTCATAAAATAGATATTATTGTACAGAAGAACATTGTGCCTTCTTTCGCTAATGGAGAGGCTGCTTTCAAAGGGCCCGCTTATGCTTATTTCTTAAGATGTTTTGTTTTGTAAGGCTCCTTCTTATCGGACTGAAGAAAATTGAATTTTACTAGGTTCTGATAATATTTCAAAGGAACTACATTAGTGTTGTATGAAATATCTATTTAGTGAGACCCTATTAAGTATTATAGTAATTTTAGTTAATTTGTTTCAATAACATAATCTAATCAGCTAGTCACAATTGTTATACGTTATTCAAAACAATATTCTACTGCAAAGAACAGATTTCAAATTTCTTCATGGTCCGCGTTATTTTTTTTCTTCTAATAGTTACTATTAACACGTTCCGTGCCACGTGCACCGGCGATAATACAAGACTTTATCTTTAGGCCACCGAAAGAATTACTTATGTTGTGTTCATACGATATTTTTTGTTGACAAATGCTGTAATTAACCATAATTAGTGACATAAATAGTTTTTAAGTATTTGCATGTATCTATGTGTAGCTTGTTTTATATGTGACTGTTGTGATTTTTATGAGAAATAAATAACACATTTCTCAAAATATCAAATGGTCTGAAGGATATGTAGGGCAAAAATGGCTTAACAAGGAATAGGTTAATAAGGCATCTAAAGAAGGCCAATAGTAGAGAAGCTAATCTCCAGAAACCGTATCTTTAAATCGTATACGTTTATCTTTATGAAAAAAACTTGAGATCTGAATTAATTTTCCTATTAGTAAGGTACGTCAATAATATAAGCATTTCATGTGATGCTCCAAAAGTCTTGGAATAATTTGCGCGGTACATAATTGTTTCCTCCATTAAACTCGAGTCGATTCTTTTACCACAAACGGTGACACCGCAGTGAGGCGTTCGTTTATTCTTTTGTCACGAAATAGGTCATATTGTTGTAAGAACATCACTCCATTCTTCTCTAATGGAATAGCTCTCATCAAAAGCTTTGCTGATGTTTGTCTCGACATGCCTCATATTGTATTCTTCCGCGAAATTACACTAGAGATCTATGTGTTAATACTGTACACAAGTGAATTTGTTTAGGCCAGGCATACGAATAGGTCAATTGTCAAAAAACGGTAGCTTTTGACGATATATATATGGCGATGACAATAATTAGTAGCTGTATTTTCCCAGTCAGATGTAAATCAGAATTTTCATTTAACCAAACATATAAAGATGGTTGTTTGCACTATTCTAAAAATACATTCAATTTGTAGCTAATTTTATACATAACTGTGTGTATTATATATTAGAGTTACATGTACACTTCGATTTTTTCTAATATTTCGATAATAAAACTCCCACGTCCAAGGTGACTAATACATTTCATTGGATAATGATGTATTCTTTATTGGTTAAAACAGCAAAACACCAAATAATTGTTTTTTTTTTTAAGTTAAACATACAATTTCACGCTACATTACTTTATCTTGTAAAGATTAGTAGGTATTTATAAATACAAGAAAGATAGGTAATAATAGTGGATTAAAAGAAGAAAATAAATTAAAGTCCTAATTTTAAAATGTAAGAGATACAAGCCAAAAAAAATCTAACAAAGTTCAAATATTTGTTTTTTTTTTTTTTTCGAAATGACTACAGTATTTGTCTGACAGGCCTTTACAGCTTCATGAGATTACTCGCGGCATGCACTTGAAGCACTCTGTCGATTTTATTTAACAACTGGCTCAAGGATGCACAGTACACCTCGACTGTTGCTTTATTACGCAACATCGCGAATTTAACTAAGCTAATTATCGATTAGCATGATAGTATACATCATGAAGCTAAGTTTGGAGTCGCTATGCAATCTAACGCAAAATGTATCTAAAACAAGGTTGAAATGTTTAACCAGTAAATAGGTTTATGTACTCGGGGTGCGGTCAAAGAACAAACACGGGCTCGTTGAGTGTCCCTGCGGTTTGTTTATTCGGTCCAGCCGGCATGTTGCGTGGGACGAAGACGTTCAGATCAGCTGCTACGAAGTACACGGATGTTTGCGAGTTATAAAACATGCAAATTACATGTTTGGGTCCATATATAACACGTTCACTGTGGTTTCGGGTGATATCTATTAAACTCAAATTTCTGATTACGTAAATAGTTATCTACTATTAACTTGGAAAGGACATTTTTTTTAATATCTTATAGGAGGCAAACGAATAGACGGGTCACCTGTTGTTAAGCGATCACCGCCGTCCATAGACACTAGCAACCCCAGAGGAGTCGCAAGTGCGTTGCCAGCCTGTGTTTGGGGCGATGGAGAGAAGGGGAGAGGGGAAAGGAGAGGAAAGTGAGATGGGATTGATTACCACATCAAGCTGGTTATTCGAGACAAAGTTATGGGATTTTTTATTGTCGCTATAACACCGATTATTAAAAGTTCTAAAATTTCATACCAGTCGCTTTTATGATATTTTTTTTTTAAGTGACTGAACTGTTGTCCTGATGGTCTTTTAAAAATTCACCGGAGTACAAACTGTTAGAGCAGCTTTCTAAAAAATCTCTTTACAGCATTTTCGATAGGTATTACATTGTAGGAAGTAGGAAATACACTGGATTGCGACTGATAGAAGGAGATACCAGAACCACTATGATCGAAATTACTTTGAACTGTTCGATTAACGAAATAAAATAAACATAGTTATATATGCGGAAATCGTCTTAAGCTACAAATTTTCCCTTTTACCGAAATTATATGATTTAAAATCTATTGATGTCTGTGATATAGTTTAAAGCTAATACAAATCTTAAAGATTGTTATTACTGCAACTTAGTATATTCCAGTTTATTTGTTGGTAACTACTCTGTAAAAATAGCATTTTATTTCAACATAGAGCACTTGATAGAAATGCTTAGTACTTCATTTTATTTTATTGTGATTGATGTTTAGTTACTTACATCAAAATACGCCTAAACTGCGATTTAAATTTAATTTCATTCGCTCGTTAATTTTCCTTTTACTTTTGTTCGGTATTACCAAGAATTTCTTTAACATCAAAAATCTTTTTTATATTCCTTTTGTTAGAAAAATTATTGTACGCTAACATTTAACGTTCCGTTCTGTATAAATACATAATAATAACTTCCGAAAAGAGAACATAAGGAAACATCTCTCGTTATTTTTGCTCTTTACAGGAACTACGCGTGACCTTCGCGTAACCAGGCAATTTCCTCTTAATACTTCAAAATCTGTTACACAACAGGCACTTAACTAAAAAAATATGCTCCGTCGTAATTAGGATTGGCATGTAACAGTTGGTAGACAAGATATGTATTAAGACCCTGTTACGGTTATTAGATTAGACCCTTTCTAAATCATTCCTCGGTAAATGATAAAAGTTTGGTATAAAACATAGACGTAAATGTTGAAAATTTACCATTTGCGTTTATTAGTAATGCTAGCTTCTACTCCTGACTTCCTCTGCGTGGAATAGTTACTTTGGGCTAACACGCAGCAGAAGCTGTAAAAAGAAAAAAAAAAGATTATGAAACATTCTTCATTGGTGCTCCGCTTCTATTGGTCTTAGCGAGTCTTCCTCAATAAATCAGCTATCTAACCCTGAAATCATTAAAAAACAAATTAAATAATTTAAAAATCGCAACCCGACCAGTAGTCCCCGAGATTAGCGCATTCAAGCAAAAAAACTCTTCAGCTTTATAATATTAATATTGATACCGTTGCTGCAGTTTATATTACTGATTAATAAAAAAAGGCAATTGTGTTGAATTGAATCACGACCATTATACACCCAGTAGGTTATAATAGTTACGCGCCTAGGGGTGTGTGCTCTCAGGTATTAATTAGCACCTCATGTATCCAATAGCCAAGTAGATTTCTCGATATACACATAGTTTATCGGGTTTTGGGATCAACATACGTGTGGCTTTTAAAACGTCATGAAGCGACAACTACCGATGAATCATCGGTACAGAAATCATTGTCATTTGTAGATCGCACTGTAGCTACAGTCAAGAACATTGCAGTTACTATGTCCGTTTTAGTTTTGATAACGCTTCAGTTGAAGAAACATCATTGTTAGATTTGTTCTATGTAATCTAACTATAACCCGCCGCTAAGTGACGATGAACTATATTTTATTGTTACGAAATTATTTGAAGATTTGAAATTTAATGCAGATGGAGTAGCGAGCCGTTGCTAGTCTATAAAATTAGTGAGTAAACAAGTCTGGGTTTCAGAAACTGGAGTGTTTGTATATGTTTAATGGTATCATCAACGATTTTCCTAATTCATTATTATTTATTTTATTAATATATTATAACTTTTATTATCTTTGTTTCTCATATTACAAGTATGAAAAAGTGAATATTTTCGATATTTTAATTCAGAGACACGTCATTCTTGCAGGCTGATATCTATATACATAAATAAAATTGAAGAGTGTGTTTGTAATGTCAATATAATAGCTTTTTACTAAACAAAGTACAAAAAAAAAAGTATACACCGTACTAATAATAAACCTATTTAATGGATTCTGACTGACAGGTAGCCGTTGTTACAAGGATACTTAAAAAAACAAATAAGGTTTCGCGCGTATATGTATAATAGACCAAAGAAACCGTAGTAAAAGAAAGAAAAGTATTCACAGAACAAAGAAGTATTCAATGCCGCGCAACCCACGCTAGTTCGCGCACTAGTCCACCTACACTACTGTCGTCGCATCGAAAGCCTTCCCCCGCTTTTCCAACAACTTAATATCACAAGCCTTTCGCGCGTGCTCAGAACGCGCAGACGAGCTTTTATAGATAGCTGTGTTTCACACGTCCCTTAAAAAATATTTGAAAACATGTTCCTGATTACTTCAAGTATTAATCAAACCTAAAAGAAAATCAAGTTTCTCTTAATAAAAAATAATAAAAGTCAAGGATTACAACTCCAAAATGAATCTCATCAGAGTAGAGAAAATCATCTTACAAATTGTCACCTGAGGCAATCCATGTTTAGGTACTAAAGTATATATCAACGGAACGAACTACTTAATCTATACTATAATAAAACTGTAACAAGTCGAAATCTGTACATTAAATATTTTTTGAAAATGTTAATCAGGGTAGACTATGTTATCGATATAGAAGCCAAAAATAATCTTTTTACAATTTTTGTCTGTCTGTCTGTCTGTCCCTATGCACACGCATCACTCTGAAAGTACTGAACCAATCTTGACGAAAATTGACATAGTGATAACTAATATTACGAGATTACATCAAATATACTTTTTGGCCCATAAAACGCAAAGGGTTCTCCAGGATTAAGGATTAAAGCCTAGAACCTAAACCCGTATTACTCTGAAAGTACTAAACCAATTTTAACGAAACTTAACACAGTAATAACTGATATTACAAGGCTACATCCAGGATACTTTTCGTCCCATAAAGCACAAGGGGTTCTCCAGGATAACGAAAAACAAATATTTGTAGTTAAAGTAACTAGACTTTTTTGCGACACCTTAGTACAAGAGCCGGCAACGTTGGAAGAACAAGAGTTTTAGAATACCTGGTTCTTTAATATATCAATATATATTTTTTGTATCATAGGAGGCAAACGAACAGGTGGGTCACGTGATGTTAAGTGACCGCCACTCTTTATAGACACTGGCAACACCGGGGTGTCGTAAATGCGTTGCCAACCTGTATATTCGAGGAGGGTAAGGGAAGGCTAAGGAGAAAAGGAGAAGAGAGGTGAGCTTCCGGTGCTCTTATTGACCAAACGAAACACTACGATGCAAGCACTGTTATTTCACGTCGGTTTTCTGTGAGAGGTTGGTATTAGCCCGAAAGGACACTTGGTAGCCGGTTAACGTTGTATTTTTAATGCGCGTTTTGATTTAATTAATTTTGATTTATAAATAGGTTTAGGAACATTTTTTTTTCAGTAACTTTTAAACGCAATTAAAAGCATGAATTTATCACAGTCAGAAACATTTCTTTATAAACAATCGTATATGTATACCCGCTTATATATTTTATAAATAAAAATAATTAATTTTAAACCAATTATTTTTTTCCATAGCAAACAACAAATTTCATTTTATTAAACATTATTGATATTAAGATTTCACCATATACAATGAAACAACGATAAACGTAAAGGTATGTACGTGTGACTTGAGATTGACGCCATTTTAAATATATGCGTCGTCGACCATCAGACTATACGAAACCGAAATAACTTGGGACGGTGAGGTGAAATATCTCGGTGTCACTTTAGATAAACACTTCAATTTCGATTCACACACAGATAGAGTGTAAAACAAAGCCGTTATGGTCTTGGGTCGTCTCTATCATTTGCTTTGTTATAATAGTAAAATGTCCCCCAGACATAAACTCACTTTATATAAAACTTGCATCCGTCCGATTATGACGTACAGTTGTTCGGTCTTTGCACATGTGCAAAATCGTATTCAAAAGTTGCAGGTTCTCCAGAACCGAGCCCTACGTAAAATAACCGGTGCCCCATGGTACGTCCGGAATAAGGATCTCCACAGGGACCCGGAGATGCCTTCTGTCTGGGCGTATATAAAATCACTCACACGTAGTTATTTCGAAAAAGCCGCGAATCATACCAGCCCTTTAGTGGTATCCGCCACGAACTATGAACCCGTACCCAACGCTGCGCAGTATAGAAAACGACCGCGACACATTCTTACCGACCCTCCTGATGCAATCACGTCAGCCAAAGATCAGAAGCAGCCTGTCTCTTCAAACAAAGCGTGTTCACGTCCACCCTCCATAATCACTATCACATTACCATGGTCTAAGGGTAAATTTCGCTCCCGCACACCAGATTAGGCCCAGCTCGGCAACGGCTCAAGCCTAGGTCCGTTCCCTCTGCGAGGAGCCCTTGAGTACGCTGCTCACGTGATACAGTGATACAAAACTTTACATCACTGCTACAACATCACACACATCACCTATACACACGTGAACGCCTACACGCTTACATGCTGTTTTTCTTTTTCAGAGAAATAAACACACAACAAAGAGTTCTACTCTTATTTTTCCCTATCCTATACTATATAGTTAAGAGAAATTTTTACGACACAAAATACATGTAGGAGTTGTTGAGGCACGCATGCTTGGTAAACATGCATGTTTCAATAACTTATATACGTATATCTATATAGATTAGCTTAGGTTAGCTCAGATAGGTCGTGATTTTTGCACAAAACAGGTGACAGCCCAAGCCGAGGTGTGCCGTGCACCCTTGAGTTGGTCGCCCAAACATCCCAAGTCGGTTGAATGCCTTCAGCACTCGCCTTAATAGTTCGGTGAAGCTGTAAAGACCTTTCCAGGTCAACAGTGTATACATTTCGAAAAAAAAAATGCGTCGATAACATACGTTGCTACAATTATCACATCTTTATCGTGCAGCCAGTACTGCACTAAACTATACCTATAGCTATATTCTATTCACATATTATTTTTATAGCAATAGATCGGTCTAAATATTCAGTTAATACAGGTATTAAACATCTAAACAACAAAATTAAATCTTTCACACTAATTCAGTAATTAGTGTGAAAGATGAAATTTGTACTTATTAATATCGAAGTATAATATTAATAAAATTACTGCTATTCTAACATGGGTTAAGATTACTTTTATTTTTATTTCCAAAAAAAAAGCATCAAGCACAGTATTGTCAATACCAAAAACATCTTTCAATAATAATTCCATTTTAATAACGTTTCAAAGTTAGTAAAAAAAACACGATATAAATTTAATGCCAAATATTTAGTGTAACAACTTAGAATAATCTACAATAGAAACATATCAACATGGATAAATTACCAAAGGTGATAGGTACTATGTTGTGAGTGGTACATAGATTATTTATAAAAATATATTGGAAATATATTTAAAATACGTTTTCGAAACAGTTTATAACTCTTAGACAATAGTTTCAAGCAAGTGACAGTTGACGACGCTTCGCCGCGATGTTTGACGCTTCGATACGGTGTTCATATATTTTTCTTTAATACAGTGGGGTATAAAAAGGTTTTAATACAAGTTGAAGATAGTTATAACGAAGTCAGTGGTAGAGATGTGTATTTAGTTTTATGTAGGTTAATTTTTTTCTTAATTGATCCTGGTAGATGATTTTTTTTTTCTCGAAATGACTACCCTATTGACCGAGCAAGGTCTTAACAGCTTCACCGGAATATAAACAACGGAGTGGTAGATGATGCTACGAACGGGTACTAGGCTTATTAAAAAAAATCACATTTAATCTGGGTGTATGTTTCAGGGAATCCGTGGATAGTTTGGATTCACAATTGGAAACGGTAGTTGTGGCTGCAATCGGGTATCAGTTTTATTCAATTTTTTGCGTTTAAAAATACTATTGAAACCAGTGATAACCAATTTGGTGCAGACGAAGTTGCACGGGTCAGCTAGTATTAAATAAAATTATGTAAGCCGCTGTGTTCAAGTCTTTTGTTTTGACGGTTAATATATTAAATCAACATCTGAGGTTTAAACCACGACATGTACCAAATACTAGCTTCTGCCCGCGACTTCGTTCGCAAAATATTTTGGGCTAAACGCCATCACGCAGCGGAAGCTCTCAACAGGAAAAAAATCCCGATTTTTAAACATTCTTCATTGTTGCTCCGTTCCTTTTAGTCTTAGCGTAATGATATATAACCTATAACCATGCTCGATAAATGAGCTATATGACATTAAAATAATTATTCAAATCGGACCAGTAGTTCCTGAGATTACCCCCTACAACGTCACAAACTCACAAACTTTACCTCTTTATTATAGTATAGATGCTCAGATTCAATTAAATTCAGTCATTTAAATTAGGAACAATATCGGCTGACGGTGAAGGAAAATATCGTGAGGAAATCTGAACCTATGAAATATTCTAATAATATCACAATATGGTCGTAAAATATAGTTCTATATATTTCTGTGTTTCAAATTGCAAATACGTTGTGAGCTGACGTAGGCCTTATGCCCATACTTTTTTCCAATGGAAAAAGCCCTTAGGCACAACTCCAATTTTTTCATTCAAGTAGGAGCTTCAGGTATTTTGTATAATTGCATTATATATTAGTAGTATATTTAGTAGGTAGTAAAGCTACGCTGAAGCTATTATTGGTTTCAGCATGAATGGGTCGGCTCGCCCGGGGTATGACCCGACCCACAGAAAACCGACGTGGAGTAACAGTGCTTGCATTGATGGGTTTCGTTCGGTCAGGAGGATCACCACTTCATCCCTCGCACTCTTCCCTTCCCTCTCCCCCTATAAACAGGCTGGCAACGCACTTGCGACTCCCTTGGTGTTGCTAGTGTCTATGGAAGGCGGTGATCATTAACATCAGGTGACTCACCCGTCCATTTGCCTCCTATGATATAAAAAAAAAGTTACATACCTACCAATAGTGTCAACCGATGTCAGATTCAATCAAGGACACGGTTTTTATTTGTTTTTGTTATTTTAGTTACTAACATGTCGGTCTTTCTAATACTAGTTTTTTTTTCGAAATGAACACTCTGTTGACCTGGAAAGGTCTTTACAGCTTCACTGAACTCAGCCGATTCGGGATGTTTAGGCGACTAACTCAAGGGTGCACGACACACCTTGGCTTGGGCTGTCGTCTGTTTTCTGCAAAAATCACGACCTATCTGAGCTAACCTAAACTATCTAGATATACGTACGTATTAGTTTCAACTTTAACCTTTTTAGGTGCAACTCGCACACATAAAATCAAATTAGTTTTGTTGTATTGAGACGTAGTAGCAGCAAAGCAAATCTAGGCGACAGTGCGTAGGATAACGTCCAGTATAATATAAAAATTAAAAATGTTTTCGTAAGGCTCGTAGCGCAAGATTAAAACACTGTATTTCAGTTTACTCCCCACGCAATTATAACGACTTAGCAATTAATTATTCTCCACCTCTTTATTACATTTTAGTATAAAATAGGCGAAAAGTAACTTACTCATATTGAATAATATATATAACAGTGCAACAGTCGATATTAAATGAAAATGTAATCAGAAAAAACAAAGGGCGCTAGTTGTTGTTATATAAAAATAATGGAATCCATCAAAGACAATTCACCTACAGAATAACACGTCAACGAGGGAAAAATAACTTGTTTTCGAACAAAAACCATTTACCGAAAACGCGGTGAATTCGTCAACAAAAAATACCCATCGCGCTCTCAGACAAAAGGAGCGTAACCGAATTTTTTATATTATTTGAGTCTCTAATAAATCAACGTGTATTGTCCGTAAGTGTAATATATTGTGAAATATCATAAGGGCCGCCTTTCGGACGTAATTCAATATGATTTTTCTCGCTAACATATATTATTAGATTTTGTTAATACAATAGTTCATATAAAATAATTAGAGGATATTATTTTAAGAAAAGAATTTTGAGATGTGTTATAATCATCAAAGCTCTGTTGAGAAATTTTATGTCTGAAGGTAATAAACAAATAGGAACATTTAATTTGAATGATGTTGCTTATGAGCTTCATACCTTCAATTCGATTACCTACGATCATGTTGTGCTTCTATTACGATATTTTCTTTCGCCAAAAACGACCTACGATGACGCAGTAATGATTTTTTTATTAAAAATAGAAAATAAAACACAGTCCTAAGAGAAATTTCGCTATATAAACCTTTATACCTGCGGAGCGGTAGTAAAATTTCATTTGGACCCGCCACTCATCATTTATCGCAAAAAAATGCAGAACACTTTTACATTTCAATTTCACGAATTTGAATAATGTCTTGTCTGATACGCGAATTCATGATTTAGTTATACTGGAAACGACATCGTTCCTTGAATATTTTTTTTTTTTATGTTATGAAGTGGCATGCAGTGCTCTGATGCAAGTTATTACAACAGCCTATACTTTTGTATCCAATTACACTGGTCTACAATGAAATCCTCGTTTAAAAAAATTTGTCATAAATATTACGATTCAAATGTTCTGAATCTATGCCCGTTGGTTCATTTTTTCCATCACATCTAGATTTTTTTATATGATTTTTTTTTATTTCAAAAATTTGTTTTTTCAATTTTTTGCGTATCAATGTTACAAACAGTGTATGTACAAAATAAGTTTTAGCGAGTTGTAAGAAAAAGAAAGAAAGTGCTGAAGGTGATTTTTATGTTAGTACATAGGCGCATGCGTAGTATTCGCTGTGACTTTACAACAATTGAGTGAAAACTTGTCTCTTAATTGTTTACATTTTGTATCAAATATTTTGGTAAGTTTTGCATAAAGTTCATATTCTCTATATTGGTTTTGAGTATTTTATGTGTAGTTAATATATTTTTAAATATTATAATTTTATAAACCTTCAGGATGCAACATATCACTCAAGATTCATTTTTTGGACTCTCATTTAGATTTATTTCCTGAAAATCTTGGAGGCGTATCAGATAACAATGGTGAAAGGTTTCATCAGGATATAATGCAGATTGAAAAACGCTACAATGGAAAATGGTCAGCAGCAATGCTTGCTGATTTCTGTTGGTCGATTCGCCGAGAAACTCCAATAAAAACGATGAAAAGGAAAAAAACCACAAAATAACAAATTTTCTCACCATATAATGAGATATAGCTGACCGATATTTATTCATTTTGTGACTATAATTTAGGATTTTTTACTGTAAAACTTAGACCGCAATATTTTTTCATTTCGTTATGATAATTGATATTTTAATAATATTGTTTGTTAATTAATAAATATTATATTAGAAATCTACGTGTGATACTTAATTGTATATCAGATTCCGTGTTTAGAGCCCAAAATATGATGAATTCATGCATGAAAACAAGGAGATTTTTTTTTGCAGACCAGTGTTATGAAACCAATCTCAATAGGACTGGATTATAGGTTGTCACTCTTGTGGACTCAGTTTTTTTTTTTTTGACTGAGAGGTGATCCTCCCAGTCGACAGGGTACCTCTACCATGGGTGGGCAGTGGTCACGTACTAGTTGCCTTTTGACAAACTCGGGAAAACTGTCGCTTGGTTATAGCTTTCTTGTCATAACTGCCTGGTGTCAGACGCTGAAGCTTTCACAGTCCAACCTTGCACAGACTGTTTACAAATATGTAACACACACTACAAACGTAAATTTAGCAAAATAAACCTCACATGTGTAAACTAAAACGCTTGGAGACAATATTTATTTGAGTGTAATTGATAATAAACATATAATTTATTCAAAAGCGTTTAAACAAATTTTATTATAAAGAACGAATATAACACACCTTGCCAGCGCCGCCATATGAGTATATCTCGTTATTAAAACAATAACTTTTAACATAATATCGATAACGGCGTCGAAACATTTAATATATTAATTAATCTTTACACATTTTAGATCTATTAAATACATAAACAAATAATATTACAAATATCTAGTAACAATTTCAGTGTTCTAACAAGATGGTAGTTCCCTTGTTAAATTTTTTCAGAGTTTTTATACTGTCTTCTAACTCGAGTAACCATAAAATGTGGCGGAATGAGCAAAATGCTTGCGAGGGCGATACACAGGGTTGAGCTAATGTTCGGCTCAAGCGGTATGTTGCAAAAGGATGCTTACTAGGTGTGGGAAGAATAGTAGTTGCCCTCGCGGATTCTAATAATACTACTACTAATTAATATTTTATATATCATTATTGTTGTATGCTATAAGCTATGATTATTCCTAAAAATAGAGAAAGGAGAAATAGAAATTCTTACTGGTTAAGGTAAAAATAAATATTATACAGGGGTTTATCTCTTGAACATGCGATTAGATAGAGAAATTATTTGTAATAATGCAGTAATAACATATTACAATTTTATAATTACAAAATAAAATCTTGTAGAAGATACGTTTGTGATATAATCTAGACCAAATAGTTAGCACCCGATTAGGCCTCCCATGGCAGCGGCTGAAGCCTAGGTTCGATCCCTCGGTAGGGAGCCCTTGCGTGCGTTGCTTGCGCGATACGGTGACACACAAATATAAATCACTGCTATAACACTACACGATCGGGGTGATCGTGCACGCCTATACGCTTACACATGAAAGTGGAAGGGTTTACTTTTTTTCCCTTATCTAACTGAAAAACTCTCAATTTTCCGATAGTAAATAGATGGAGGAGTTGTTGAGGCGTGTATGCTTGGTACACATATACGTTTCAACAACTCATATATATATGAATAGTTAGCTAGGTTAGTTAAGATAGGTCGCGATTTTGCATGCAACAGGCAACAGCCAAGCCGAGGTATGCCGTGCACCCTTGAGCTGGTTGCCAAAATAAAATCGGCTGAGTGCCTTAAGCGCTCGCCTTAGTAGTCCGGTGAAGCTGTTAAGACCTGCTGGGTCAATAGCGTAGTCATTCCGAAAAAAAAAAAAAAAAAAAACAAATAGTACGGGTACTACAATAAAGAATCTTATAGATACAGTTTCAACCGCTTATAATATACATTGTGATAATAATAATAATATGTAAGTCCAGATATAGTAAATGTTAGCATGTTTTTGCCACTTTATTTGAAACTAGCCTCTGCCCGCGACTTCGTTCGCGTGGAATAGATACACTAACACGTTCTCAAAAGGAAAAAACATCCCGATTTTGAAACATTTTTCATCTGTGCTCCGCTCCTATTGGTCTTAGCGTGATATAACCATTCTCGATGAATGAGCTATATAACACTGAAAAAATTATTCAAATCGGACTAGTAGTTCCTGAGATTACCCCCTACAATGTCACATCACAACGTCACAAACTCACAAACTTTACCTCTTTATAATATTAGTATAGATTAGCTTTTGCCAGCGATCTCGTTCAATTTACTGTCGATTTGATCCATCGGATAAACTACTTTTTTGTAGATAACGCTGTCTTTTTTGTGTCCCTGAGAGCGTATCCATATTCCGAAAATGATCGGTTGAGTGGTCAAGCCATAAAAGAGAAAAAAAAATCATGCTCATGTTTATTAGTTAGCATAGCTTTTCTAGTAATAGAATGAAGTATATATCAATGGTAGTTACAGAGTTGTACGTGGATATCTATAGAGGAAGCCAATCGGACCCGTATCGATACGAGAATGATATAAAGTGATGGAATTTGAATGAAATTTACGACTTTGCGGTTACGTAGTTTTGTATTTCTGTGTAAGTATAAAAATTGACTTAACATTCGTCGACACATTACCATGTTACCGCAAATAGAAACGATTGTTATATTCTCAACAAATTAAACGAGTTAAGCCGTCGAATTTTTATATTATATCAATATTTTTTTAAGTTTGCATTGTTTAATAATAATACTCATTATAATTTAATGTATTTATTATCTGTGTGTTTCTAAGAAGATAATTGTCGAACCACCATTTTGCTTCGTATATTGCACGAAATTTTAGCTTTAAAATAAATAATTAGAAAAATAACAAGCGAAAATTATATTTTATGACAAACTAGCCTCTGCCCGCTCTTCGTTCGCGTGGAATAGATAGATACTTTTGGGCTAACACTAACACGCAGCAGAAATTGTCAAAAGGGAAAAAAAAATCCCGATTTTAAAATATTTTTCATCTATGCTCCGCTCATATTGGTCTTAGCGTGATGATATATAGCGTATAACCATTCTCGATGAATGTGCTATATAACACTGAAAGAATTATTGAAATCGGACCAGTAGTTACTGAGATTACCCCCTACAACGTCACAACGTCATAAACTTTACCTCTTTATAATATTAGTATAGATAACATACAAATACAATTAACCGTAAGTGGACGTATGCTCCATGATATTATGTCCCATCCATTTCACTTTGTACAATAATCAAACTATATTACGTAAAAGAAAACCAAAATTGCAAAATATAGAGCCAAATTACAAGATTATGAATAAAATATGAAAATCACTACATGATATTCCAAGATCCCGCCAAAAATGTATTGGATCCATTTCCTTATTTACTGTTCTCTCGTACTTAAGTTACGTCCTCATTAAATTAGTGGTTTTAATAAAATTAAGACTAAATGTTACTCGAAAATATGCTTTATGATTTTCTTAGTGAGATTTAATCGTAAAAACTTATCGTAGTTCTTTAGCAGTAATGCGTGTTCAAATTCAAATTCTTTTTAGTAGTCCGGTGAAGCTGTTAAGACCTTGTTAGATAAATAGCGTAGTTAGTTCGAGAAAAAAAAAACGTGTTCAAACATACATTTCTAAAAAAGACCGAAATGTATTTATACCAGATTAGGCCCCCCTCGGCAGCAGCTCAAGCCTAGGTCCGTTCCCTCGGCGTGGAGCCCTTGAGTACGCTGCTCGCGCGATACACTCACACAAAATCTTACATCCATCCATCCATATATCCATTACACATATCACCCCCACACACGTGCACGCATACACGCTTACACATGAAAGTGGAAGGGTTTTGTTTCTTTCCCTTTTCGAACTGAAATAGTTTGGAAAATTACCCGATACGAAATATATATAAAAGTTGTTGAGGTATGTATGCTTGGTACACATATATGCTCCAACAACTCATATATGTATGAATAGTTAGCTTAGGTCAGCTCAGATAGATCGTGAATATAACGTATCAGGCAACAGCCCACGTCGAGTTGTGCCGTGCACCCTTGAGCTAGTTACCCAAGTAGAATCGGCTGAGTACCGTAAACACTCGCCTTAGTAGTCCGGTGAAGCTGTTAAGACCTTGCTGGGTCAATAGCGTAGTCAGTTCGAAAAAAAAATCAAAATGTATTTTGTTACTTGTTCCTACACACGACATTTTATTTTCGAATCAAATCTATATTGTACAGACCCGTTAAATTTACATTCTTGTTATGTGTAGAATAAGTTGTTACTTAGAAATAACATTTTTCTGCAATTTAAAATAAATTCACAGAATACATACCCTATATTTAGAAAGTAATTAATTGGACATGATAAAATAAATGGATTTGGGGTGTAAGGGGTAAAGTAACATCTTAAGACTTGAGACACCCAAGCCAACCTCACCTGCACGTAGTGCACCCTGCTGATCAACGAACGAGGCAATGGCGATAGCAGCGTGGTAGGGTTTTACAGCCCGACTGGGTCGCAACCACCATGTACATGGCGAAAAAGCCCATCATAGTGACTCGCTTTTACGCGTCGTGTTTCGGGATCAGCCTGTGCATATCCAGTACTGGGTGACTTTCGTCATTATGGCCGGCATGACAGCGGCGACCGACGATGGATGATCTGTCTCTCGTGGTCGCCACTGTTTTTGGATTGGACTATGCTTACCATCAGGCATAGCGCAGTCACTTTATCGTGCTTCAATAAAAAAAAAAAAAACCCGTGGAATAATAACATTTTAAATATTTTACCGCTCACCGAAATTCGTTTAAGGAATAATTTTATAACGACAACGAAGGTAGACGTGTTACAATCGCCCGCTAATAAATTTAGACCGTATCGTAGATGGAGAGGGTTGATTATGGCATGTTTTATTTAAATAGCAACCCGTATTCATACATCCTTTATGCAAACAACGTCCTAATTAGACACTCATGAACGTGGAGTTCTACCACGAGTTTGGAATGAATAACTTGAACAAGCTGTAGGATTGTTTTTCATTTCTCAAGTGGCATCGTAAGGAAAAAAATTCGGATTCCAAACTAGTACATTTTATATTTGACTCAAAGAGTTAGTAATCACTGCGTTAACGTTGTCTAGGAAGTCAAATTCCTAAATTTGGTGGTATAGGAAATGACTATTATATTGTAAAGTTGGCCTATCTGACACAAATGGAAAGGAAAGCCATAAGTGCGGTAAAAATATGTATCACAGCCTATCGCTGATAGGAGGTGGGTACATGTTACCAAAAATCGTGACGCTTGGCGTGACGATTCTGTGCAAGTGGTCTATACTAGAAAAAGCCTTTTAGGGAGATAGGAAAAAAATTCGTTAAACGGTGTGTATGCTTGGTACACATATACGTTTCAACAACTCATACATATATGAATAGTTAGCTAGGTTAGCTAAGATAGGTCGCGATTTTGCATACAACAGGCAACACCAAGCCGAGGTGTGCCGTGCACCCTTGAGCTGGTTGCCATAATAAAATCGGCTGAGTGCCTTAAGCGCTCGCCTTAGTAGTCCGGTGAAGCTGTTAAGACCTTGCTGGGTCAATAGCGTAGTCATATCGAAAAAAAAAAGTCTCGATCGGTGCGAGCTTTGTACAATCGTACCATATATACCTTAAGCGAACGCTCGGCCGAGCTACATGGTAGGCAGGGTGGAGGGTGTTAGGTTTTTTCGTTACGGAATTTTTGGATTCGGTCTCCATGCTCAAGGCCCGCGATAGAAGCTATGCAATAGCTTAAAAATCTTTGAACCATTTATAAAAAGAAATTTAATTAATTTATAAACAATACAAATTCTGAACGCGATAGTCGGTCTAGTGTAAGAGAGACAGATATATTTTACTGCACAGTATTCACTAGTTTCAAAGCTACAAATGTTCATAATATAAAGGTAAGTTACGTTATTTTTTTACGTGTTAGGAACCCGATCGTAGCTATTTAATTTATATCATGATTCTCACTATTTCGCCTTAGTTTAGTGTTGATATTTATAAAAACTTTGTTACAAACAATTGTTTTCCAGGCTGTTATTTATGCTACGCTTTGCATCTGCTTTTCCACAACAATCAGTAATATTACCATCGATTAAAAGATTTACTTGTGCAAATGTAACTAACATACGGGACTTACTGTCGATGTGAGTTTGTTGATTTTTTATTACAGTTTTACGCCCTAACTATTAAACTGATCGTCGTGAAATTTTGCATAAACTTTGTTAGGTATAAGAAAAAGACATAAGGTATTCATCCAGAAGGAGTACTATTTCCATGGTGCCCGTCTAATCTAATAGTATGAGCGAACGTAATATCAACGAAGCCACAGCCTTTCTTAGCTGTTGTTAGTTACTACATAATATTATAAAACGAAGTGATCTGCCATGTATGCCTGTTTGCCAGTCTGTTCGCGATAAACTCGATAACTACGGAAAGGTTTTTCATGCAGATTTGACGAGTAGATATAGTGATTCATCAGGAAGGTTTAGGTATATAATTTGTCAATCAGGGCGGGACAACGTCCGCCAAGCCTACTAATAAAATAATGTACGTTTATGTCACATATATATTATAGTATCCTGTAATACGAAATATTTTCGTGCTTACATTTTTACATTTATAATAAACAAGCTTTTACTCGCTTTGCACGCTTTAATGTGAATTTATCATAGTCTTCGTGAATAGCACTTTTTTTGGAAGAAAACAACAATGATCATTATCCATGAAGATCATACGATGATAGAAGTTAAGACGAGAAAACGCAATAAACTCGCGAATGCATTAATAATATTAGTAAGAATAGTGAGATTTGAGTAACAAAAAACAACAGAATAATACTTTTTAAAGCCCCCATTCCGTTGAACAATAGATATGAATCCACGTTACCTAGGCTATTATTTAAACCGACGTCATGCTAACGCAACTGTTCACCTTTGAAGAGGGTCCATAATAAGAAAATATTATAGCTCAGATAATACAAAAATCTGTATACACTCCGAGATCATATCTTAGAGTAATATCCTTTATGATTCACAATATTATTTTCTTTTTCCGTGCTTACGTAAAATTTATGCACTTTTCCTGTTGGCAATATAATGAAGATTTGTCGGCAGTTACATCAGCATTGCAAAAAGACAAAGCAAAAACTCGACAGCCTGATATATATCGGGAAAATGGAACGAGCAAGATTGCTTCTCATCGGGACAATCAAAACGACATCGCAATTTGTTGACGACGGCTTAGATTTACTCGTCCTGTTAGTTTTTTCTTCTTTGCCAGTGTGCGTTTGAACGTAAACATATAAGAGGAAAATAGAAAAAGTAAATGCCATTCACAGCCTATGCACATAATTTACAATTATCGTGAGCTGATTTGAAAATTATGTACTTAGGATTTTAGATTTTTCACTTTTGCCTGAAACCGTAATGTAGTTGGTAATATATGTACAGTCTTAAATAAAAAATCCATGTACAAAACACTATCGTTCTGTTACGACCAGGTCAAACAGGGACCCCGAGGAGGAAGTCCGGCTGTATGGCGACTACAGAACCTGCAGGAAAACACTGCAGGTCGCCATCAGCCGGGCGAAAGAGCAGACATGGGAAGAGATGCTCCGTGGGCTGGAGAGGGATCCGTGGAGGCGCCCGTACAAGATGACGCGGAAGAAGTCCCGCGGCCAGGCGCCCCCGGCAACAGAGACTCTTCAGCCGGAGGTGGTTGAGAGGGTCGTGGGAGCATTGTTTCACGATCCTCCGGAGCTCCTCCCTCCTCCCATGCCTCCTCTTCAGGAGGTAGAGGAGTCGCCGATCGACCCACCCCCTGTTACGGAGGGGGAGCTGGGAAGGATGATTGAGCGCCTCCGCACTACAGGATGCAAGGCACCTGGCCCTGACGAGGTCCCGGGCCTGGTGCTGGCCATTGCGCTGGACCATCTTGCGGGGTGGCTTCGAGAGCTGTTTAGCTGCTGTCTGGCGATTGGGCGGTTCCCGAGACCCTGGAAGACGGGGCGGCTGTGCCTGATGGCCAAGGAGGGCCGCCCTCCGGACTGCGCGTCCGCGTATCGGCCCCTTGTGCTGTTGGACGACACCGGGAAGGCGCTCGAGAGGATCTTTGCCTCCCGGGTCGTTCGGCATCTTCAGGAAGTGGGGCCGAATCTGTCGGAAGCGCAGTTCGGCTTCCGTTCGGAGCGTTTCACGCTGGACGCCCTGACCCTCCTGAAAAAGGTCTCCATTGATTCGACCGCTGAAGGTGAGAGAATTGGACCTCGCCAACGCCTTCAACAGTCTGCCGCACAGTGTCATATTGGAGGCGCTCCGATACTTCGGAGTGCCCCTGTATCTACGGCGGCTGTTAGAGGCGTATCTCGAAGGTAGGGAGGTCGTCTTCGTGGACGCTAGAGGCAGGATGGTCCGGCGCAACACGGCGCGAGGAGCTCCACAGGGGTCGGCGCTGGGGCCACTCCTGTGGAACATGGGCTACGACTGGGTGCTCCGCGGCGCGCTCCCTTCTGGAGCGCGCCTCATTTCCTACGCGGACGACACCTTAGTCATAGCCCGAGGGGGGGAAACTCAAAATCTATTGCATCTGACCACGGAAGCTGTCACTCTCGTGGTCGGGCGTATCAGAAGACTGGGCCTCGAGGTGACCCTCGAGAAGACTGAGGCCCTCATGTTCCATGGGCCTCAAAGAGGGCTGCCTCCGGGGGCCCACATTTATGTGGAGGGAGTCCGTGTCAGGGTGGGGACCCGTATGAAATATCTGGGCCTCACCCTGGACGGACACTGGCGGTTCGAGCACCATTTCAAGGTGCTCGGACCGCGCATAGTCGGGGCGGCAGCGGCGCTCAGACAACTCCTTCCCAATACGGGGGGGGGGGGGGGGCCCCCTGCCGTCGTCTTTACATGGGAGTAGTGCGGTCTGTTATACCCTAACCATGTACCCTTATATGCTGACCTTTCTCCGACACCACAGATCTTACCCCTTCCTATCCAGTACCTTTCCCAGTACCTAGCGTCAGCACTTTCCGAGTGCTAACACGCGCCACGTTACCACTCAGTCGTAGTTCATTCCTAGTCTCGGTCCATAACACTCAAAATCCTAATAATTCAGTGTTAAATAATGTGAACAATTCTTCTTTAAATAATAAATATATAATTAATCAAATAAATCTTTTTTTAAAAAGAGATTTTTTAAGATCCCTATAACAGATCCATGGCCGCCTACAGGGCACCGTTGTGGGTGGACGCCCTCGATGCCACCAATATCCGTGCGTTGCGAATCGCGCAGCGTACTGTGGCGTTGAGGGTGATACGGGGTTACCGGACGGTGTCCGCGGCGGGGGTCATGGCGCTAGCCGGCTTCCTTCCCTGGGAGCTGGAGACGGAGGTGCTTGCCGCCGTATATAATTATACGGTTGCCGCCGTATAAATATACGGCGGTTAAGAAACGGATGGGGGAGCCTCTAGCTCCCAGGGAACTGGAGGAGAGAAAAGAGATTGAGAGAGGGGTGAGAATTGAGAGGTGGGGGCGGGACCTGGTGGATGCGCAGTACGGTAGATATACAATCGACGCCGTCCGCCCGGTCCTGCCCGAATGGTGCAACAAAAGATGGGGCTCCCTGACGTTCCGTCTAGTGCAGGTGCTGACCGGGCACGGGTGCTTCGGTTGGTACCTGTACCGGATAGCACGTAGGGAGCCGACCGCCGTATGCCATGAGTGCGGTACTGAACCAGACACAGCGCAGCATACACTTTCCAAATGTGCTGCTTGGGAGAAGCGGCGCCGCATTCTGGCTGCGGCGGTAGGTGAGGATCTCTCACTGCCGTGCGTCGTCAAAGCCATGCTAGGCAGCGAGAATGTGTGGAATATTGTTGCCTCCTTCTGTGAGGAGGTCGTCTCGCAGAAGGAGGCGGCGGAGAGGGTTCGCGAAGAAGACCCTCTAAGCGGCCCTCTCCGCCAAAGAAGAACTGGTAGGAGGAGGCGCCAGGTAACGCGCCTTCTTCCGCCACCATAGCAGGACCTAGGGGAGGTGGGTCGGGGGCCCCATCTTCTCATTGCACAGGTCCGGCAGACAAGAAGGAGACGGCCGGTGTGTACCCGGCGGCACTTTTGCTGCTGGGCCACACCGCTGGGGCGGCACGATAAAGTCTATAGAGATCTCGTGCCGCCTCAACTATAGCGGAAGACGTACACCGTGGGGTTTTAGTCCGTGGGAGTCGGACATAACCCACCCTTTCCCCCCGGAGGGTGATTATCCATAAGGGATTTCCCCACGTTAAAAAAAAAGGTCTTGAAATCTAATTTGTATTCTATTTGTAGCGTATTTTTATTACAAAGTTTTTTTTTAAAACATAAACTGAGATTATATTACCTACTTGATTCTAACAATTACTTTGTTGATTCTAGCAATCACTTTGTTCAATTTTCTTGCTGTGAATTTTGTAGGCAACTAAAAACGTTCGATACTCACCACTCTTAGACTATAGCATATACACTATTAGATACTTTACTATTTTATCTTCATTGTAGTTATATAATTGGTAAAAAACGGTTATGTTTAAATGACATAATCTGAAATATAAAAGATGCTAAAGTTTTCAAGAAGTTCGTTATCAAAATTAGCTGAACTTTTGGAAGCTTTCGCAAATTAAACAAAGTTTTATGTACAATTGTGCGTGGAAATGACGTGGGATAGTACCAACAATGCGAATTAAGAGTTGTTTACTTTTCGAAGGAGTTAATTTATTTTAAACAACCTTTATTTTCATATGAAGTAATACTACAGTTTTAATGAAACTGTTCTATTTAAAACGTCAAATACGAATCCTACGTAGAGATTTAGGTACCTCAAAAAAGTACTGTACACCTAACTCTAAGAAGTTGTAAAAATTCTGTTGCTTCGTATAAAATAATTAATATACAAGTCTGCTTAATGTTAAAAGTATCAAAGGTGATTATCTCATTATATATATGATTTATGTGTTTGAATTTTGTGCAAATTACATAAGAAATAAATAAGGCAAAGTACCTTCTCTTCGACTTATATATATTACTTAAGGAGTAACTGAATCCTGTAGTTATCATTTTGCTTCATCTCCAATATTTTAGACGTGAGTCGTGTTACGAATAAATAATAGAACCACATTCCTACTCAAATTGCGAATAAATGAATCTCTCAACAAAAATGTAAAAACATGTTACTTTATACTAGGATTTTTTTTTATCAACACTACTAAAGAACTGTGAGACTGGCTCAGCTACTATATCCAACAAAGCGCGTAAGTACGTGAGAACTGGACAAAACGCGGGTAGATTTAAGTACATCGTTTGAGAAATATAGTAAGAAGAAAATATCGCACAGGACTTTCGTAGCGAACGGATTATTTCAGGACGAATTGTAACGAACGAAAAATAACTACAGTGGGCCAAATATTGAAGATACATGTACGAGAATACAACATTATATTATGCAAGTATCTTTTTCTTACAATGTATGTTGCACTATACTAAGATCTGGCCGGCACTAGCATATTTGGACGATGTTACCTGAAAACAGACATACTCAGTAGAACTGGTCTAACTATTATAAAGACAATATAATGAAATAATACGGTAATAAAGTGAAAACTGTGTTAGTTTTTACAGTTTTATAAACGGAATTTATGTCAAAACTGTTGCTATTTATAAATAAGCATAGAATTAAGACATGCAACTTTTTGTTCCTGGATTAGTAATTGCAGATTCAAATCTAGGCGGCAAAAAAATCCTCCGACTTTCTGATTATCGTCTATGGAACAGTAGTAAATCGCAGTTTATTTTAAAAACGATTTTGTCTGTTCGCATAATCGCATTGGTGAAAGAATTGTTCGACTTGCAGGTAACTGTAAGCTTGCATGCGTTGCTAAACGTTTGAGGTTCCTCCCAAGCCCATCGCATGGCCCCTTTTCATGAGATGTTGTGTGGAAATGTATCTCTGCATCTGTTTTCAAATCATATTTGTGATAAAACAAATTCACAAAAAATCTATTTTTAAAATGTTGCAACACTACATCGGTTATATATATTTTTAGAATGAGATATTGTTTTTTCTGAAAGATGGTTGTGGATTATTTTTTATGTGAAACATCTATAGGAGCACCCTAAACCGGATTTTGGCTTGGCAACGTATGGCGATACAAAACACAAACATTGTACTATTAACGAAATATTCAAAAACATTTGCAACCCTGTCTGTATACTGTATAATCATGAAATTCAAATTGTTTTTATTTAACATTCTGTGACGTCACACACACGCAAGAGAGATGCGTAGATAGAAATGTTTTGTCGTCAACGTCCATAGCATGTTGAAAATACCGGTTCTCGTTCGATCACTGAGTTTAAGCAAGGTCGGCCGCGGTCGACACTTGGATGGGTGACCGCCTGGGAACACCGCGTGACGTCGGCTATAATAACAATGGCGACATAAAATAATGGCTATTTATTTTATTACGTAAATGTTCATTTTAATTAAATACAAAATTCAAAAATTGAACTATGCGCGGTGTGTTTGTCGGCATTTCTCAAAGGGCGCTAGGTCGTCCGTACGTGCCGCGTAACACTAGTAGAACGAATGGCAGACAAAACAGTTTGAATCTTATGACTGTTCAGATAGGGTTGTAAATGTTTTTTAGTATTTCGTTAATTGTGCAAAGTTCATGCTTTAACATGTAGATTTCCAAATGTGACGTAACGTAATTTAGGACCCCTCCGACTCCCCTAACGTGTAAAGTTATTTATCGCTAGTCTATAGTGGAGTTGATTGTATATGTCAAAAATGAAATCTTAACGTCAGTAAAATAATTTAGATATAGTGAATGTTCCGATGCTTAGTGGCAGCATATTCGTACATAACATTGATGTTTAACATCTGCCAGGCATCCTATGACGTCTCAATTTTTTTTGCTAAGTGGCTGTATCATGTTTCAAATCATCTGAAATCACAACAAAGCCGCCATGTTTTATTTCACTTCCATCTTTGTGATAAAAAACCGATGTTCGAAGTGTTGCTTGTTCCCTATTCCAGTAATAAGATTGAGTAGTATCTTGAACAACAAAGTTATAATTTTCAGCAAAATCGCATTGTACGATAATTTCAGCTTCATTGTTAGTATCTTTAAGAGTTTTAAAGTATTTTTCCTATTCCTCACCAATAAACGCATGCGGTTTTAAAGTGTCTACAGCGTCACACAAGCTGTCTACAAAATCATCGGAAGACAGTACTTGAGTAGATATTGTGAAGCGATCTGTATCAAGCCAATTTTCAAAACGTACTTCTGTCACATGGTTTTTATCAAATATGATCACGAATTGCACTTAATCCAGGATAAAACTTACAACACTTATTTGGCGGAGTTTTTGTGGTAATTAAATGAAACCTAGATGTTGGCTTAAAACACATCATTTAAAACGATCCTTATGAGAGTTCATATGTAAGATTGGCAATGTTTCCATCCTCTAACATCAGCTTTAATATACGAACACATACCACACGTATCCCAGAGTCACCAGCAAGGATACATTTTATCAGTCTTAGCGTAAAAAACTTCGTTAATCCTAGTCAAATGTTCGAATATTCCTCTTTGAACTTGTGATAAAGTTCGTCAATGTTGCACATTGTAAGTTGCTTTTGGATGTGTATTATTTTCCCGTTATCTAATCTAACAGATATAAAATCTTTTTTGCCAGGCATTATACGACTAATATTTTCTCGAATGTAAAAACATTTCAACAAGTTTTCAATTTCAACTGGTATTTTACTGCCACCATGAGGATTTGGAGATGACAAGATACCGAAGTGATCCACAAGTTCTTTTGCTTTTCTTGCTTGTCGCTTGGACGTTCCAAATAGTTGTGCAAGTTTATTTTCACTTCAACACTTCGGTGCTATAGTCAGTATCATAGTTTTCACAGAAGAAAAAGTACACGGATCATTAAATTTCTCCTTCAGCTTCAAAATGTCTTTGTTATACAATATCATATTAGTTTGAGTTGATTTCATTTTATGTTTATCGTCCGAAATTAATGTTTCATCTGTACTATTTTGCAAAAGTTCACTTGATGTTTGACTAAATGGTTTAATATTTTTATCAACCAATAAAGGTTGTTTCATTTGAAAGTCGTTTCCTACAGTATGTACATAAGTAAACGTTTGTTAAATATTGCCGCCTTCGAGTTAAATGTGGAAATTTTCTGTACTTTTTTAAACTTTGTATGACTTACCGAGCCAAAAGGATTATAACATCACTTGCCGTATCGACAATGCCTTGTAAATAAATAACTGTCGTAGAATATGCACAATTCGATAAGAAATTAGACTAATAACTGAAACAGTAACGAAAAATACAAGATGGCGGGCTTTATATTTCCATCTTTTTCTAGTATATGGCTTTCTTTACATATTTTTTAAAGATAATAAATAACTATTTTTTCGGCTAAGAGATGGCGTCACTAGTTGCATTTCATTAACACAATATTCTTATCTATTGCTTCTTTGATTATATATTCTTGTAATCGGACATAGATTATTGAATATGTGTAATTACATATGAGAAATAACTACCCCAAATCATTTTTAGAGCTTAAATGAGCAGATATTAGATGGTATATATTAATATCACATGGTTTCAGCACGTTATTCTAAAAAAATCTACCTAACAAAGCGCCGACCTCGTACTCTGTGTGACATGCATGAACATTAATCGATCTCTCTCCTTAACGAATTCTGCGCCTACTTGAAAAGATATAGTATATTCTATTTATATTTTAAGCTACGTTTTGATTTAAAAAAAAAAAGAAAAAAAATGACCAAGTTACTAAAATTTTGTTTTAAACATAAAAAATCAGGTTTCTTTCAAGTTTTTTTTTTTCATAAAGAACAATTATCTTCGATATAAATCGCTGCGTTTAATATTTTATTGTAAATTTGTACAATTCGAAAAGCTACTTCCAAGGAATCTGAATTTCAGATGTGACTGTTCTTTAGAAGCCCATAACTTGAGAAATAAACATGATAGAAAAAAAAAAATATGAATTCACATTCATACCTACTAGAAGTCCAATTAGGCTGAATATGAACGAGTTTGAAAACCTTACCTATTTTCGTTGTCCGCTTGACGTGAAATGCCCCACTAAGCAGTCCACACTGCTATGTTCCAGTTTAAAGTTCATGGTTAACAACACTCCAGATATTAGGACTAGTATTAAGCTATTATAACTGGTTCCAGAATGATGGTCCTTTTGATATTGATTATAATGCCGTAATCAAACGGTAGCCGATAAATCTATGAAAAATATGTAAATGAATTTAGTAGACTTTCCCGCCCACGCCGATCCTATTTAATGGAATTGTAAAGATGTTATTATAATTTGTAAACCTACTGCTATATATTGAATCATACTCATACCATAACTACACGTTACCTAGATGAATATATTTCATTTGAAGTTTATACAAGAACATAGATTCTTAGTGATTGAACTTATATTGATCACACATTTTCAAAGAGAACTTAATTTTGTCTATGATGGATTATTTTATTATAAAGTAACTCCGCTCAACTACTTAAAGGCCTTCGCTGGATTAGATGCAGACTGTTAATAGTGGTCTGGTGAATAACTTCCTCTCAAAATTGTATTGACTAATAAACTATTCTGCTTGGTTTGTAACCAAATTAACATACATTAAACATACATTGTAGTGATAGAGCCACGTTGAAGCTATAACTGGTTTCAACATGGAATGGAATGGGTAGGCTCGTCCGGGGTTGGTGCCGGCGACTGTATATGGGAGTCGTGCGGGCGATGGCCGCTTACGGGACACCGGTCTGGGCGGACACCCTCGGGGCCACCAACGTGCGCGCGCTTCGTAATGCGCAGCGCACGGTGGCGCTGAGGGCGATCCGGGCGTACCGGACGGTGTCCTCGGCGGCGGCCTTCACGCTCGCCGGCTCCCTTCCTTGGGAGCTGGAGGCAGGAGTTCTCGCTGCCGTATACGAATTTACGGTGGCGAGGAAACGTAGTGGGGAGCCTCCGGCTCCCAGAGAGATAGACAGTAGGAGGAAAGTGTTGCGGGAGGAGGCGATAGAGAGGTGGATACGGAACCTGGCGGACGCGCGCTTCGGAACGCACACCGTTAGCGCCGTCCGCCCGGTCCTGCGTGAGTGGATTGGGAGGAGATGGGGCTCCCTGTCGTTCAGACTGGTGCTGACCGGACACGGTTGTTTCGGGTGGTACCTGCACCGGATCGCTCGCAGGGAGCCAACCACCGCCTGCCATGAGTGCGGCGCTGAGGAAGATACCGCGCAACACACTCTCTCTGAGTGTGCTGCATGGGAGGTGGAGCGCCGCACTCGGTCGGTGGTGGTAGGAGAGGATCTGTCGCTGCCGAGCGTGGTCTCTTCCATGGTCGGCAGCGAGCAGGCGTGGCGAGCAGTGGCCTCCTTTTGCGAGGAAGTTATCTCGCAAAAGGAGGCGGCGGAGAGGGCCCGCGAGGCGGATCCCCTCAGTGACCGTCTTCGCCGACGGAGGACCAGCAGGAGGAGGCGGCGCTTTGCCCAACTCCTCCTGCCACCGTAGCCGGACCTGAGGGGATGTAGTCGGGGGGCTCATCCCCTCATTGCACAGGTCCGGCGGACGAGGGGAGGCAGTTGGTGTGTACCCAGCTGCCTAGATAGGTAGGAGCCCGGCGGCCACCTTCCGCCGGGCGGACCGTTGGGGTGGCTATCTAAGGGGAATAGCTTAGCACGATCCCTTGCCGCCCCAACACTGCGGTCTGTCGGTACACCGTGGGATTTTAGTCCGTGCAAACCGGACATAACCCATCCTTTCCCCCGGGAGGGTGGGTATCCATAAGGGATTTCCCCACGTAAAAAAAAAAAAGGCTCGTCCGGGGTAGTACCAACCTCTCACAGAAAACTGACGTAAAGTAACAGTGCTTGCATTATTGAGTTTCATTCGGTCAGTGAGAGTGCTGGAGACCCACTTCTCTCTTCCCCTCACTTGTCCTCTCTCTTCCATTTCCCTTTTTCTCTCTATTCCCCCATTCGCTCAAACATAGACTGGCACGCACTTGCAACTCCTCTGGTGTGGCTGGTGTCTATGGACGGCGGTGATCACTTAACATCAGGTGAGCCGCCTGTCGATTTGCCTCCTACGTAATATAAAAAAAAAACATTTAACATCATTGCAACTATATCTATTACACCAAAATCTATTTAATTATAAAACAGAAATTGTCAAATTGTATGTGACTTTTACAGTCATTATGTTTGAGTAATCGTGTTCACTACTAATGGTGATACGTAACTTTTCGCTTTAGAGCCATTCAGTTAACGAGGCTAGTAACAAATTAACGCAAGCACATATAGGTAATTACAGAATAAGCTAATAATACATCAGCAGCAATACATAATACAATTAATACATAGTTATATCCCGAAGATATGTAGCGTTGCGCCAGATGGATTTCAATGTTTATTCCAGTCAGAACAGTTATGAACACTATCGTCGAAATAAACTCAAGTAGCTATTGCAGATAATTAATCTAAAGGCAAGCATCACAATCCAGCTTTTTTTGTAATATATGTAGCCGTAGGCGTGCAGCATTTCATGACCAGCCGTTGTATACCCTATTATCAAACGGGCTGTTAGAGTATTTGCGCCCAGTTATATCACTACGCCAACGCATGTAGTGAGAATGTTTAATGGCTCTCATTTACTTTGTAATATTTCAAAATAAGCTGCCGGAAAGCTTGTAGATGGGCATGATAGGCATGTCGGCATGGCATAGCGAATGTCTCCAAATTTCTCAGTCATTGTCATTGTTTCTATCATTAAGTACAATAAAGTCATTACAAAAATATGACTCACGTGTTAAAGTGGGACAAATAGCGTTGTATATAGCAGAAAATGTTAATTTGAACAGTCACAAAACATTGCAACTTAATACGCATTTTGACAGTTATTGCTCGAGTTTAGTTCATACCCACACCCAAAATTAATAGAATTATTGGTTCAAACGCTTGCTCAAATACCTGCGAAATTAGTATCGCTGCATATTAAGTTTTCAAAGTCATTGAAAATAGCTGATCAGATATATAGCGATTCTCTCGATGTCAAGTGATGTAAGATGTAAGTTGATATTTACAGTATTTTTATCACCGGATTGTTTTCGAAAGTAGCTGAAAAGTATATTTTAACAGAACCGATTAAAAATATACACAATCACAATTTTCTAGTTTGTTGCATGGCATATATGCTCATTGAGTCGGATGTCATCTGAATAAACGACACAGATATATTCATAAATATTTCGTTTTGACATTTTCGTAAATGAGAAAGGTTAATTTAACATTCGTCTGGCGCTCGCTAAACTGAGCAATTCCAAAGTAATATTCAAGTTTGAATGGTATTTTAATCATTTTCAGAATTTGCTAATGAATTTACGAGTGAAAAGTTTTGTGTGATAATCGAATGTTCGAGAGTTTGAGCGTCTTGCAGCGCCTCGGTAATAAGGTAAATTTTAAGGCCAAACTGGTTTTAAACCCTTTGAAATGAAAATTCTTCGAAAATCTTTTTAAAACTTCCTAATACAGATTACCGCGTATGCGGTAAGACTTGAAAATCTAGTAAATTTACTTAACAAATGTTTAATGATATCTTTGTAACTTTATTATGTTGCCTTTTTTTCTATTTCTTCAAAGAGTGAAACAATATAAAACCCGCAACATTTGATATGATTTTTATTAAAAATAAGGATGATAATACTCATAATCGGCCTTTGCTTCTATGACAGACAGTCCAAAATCTTTGAGGACATCTCTATTCGTAAATGCAAAGGCTAATTTTAAAGCGAAATTGTCGACTGTATTTAACGCGGTATCATATGCAATGTAACTAACATCTCATACAGCCCTTCTGTGTTCCAAACTGCAAATACAGGTCTCGTCATGCGCTTTTCAACCATCATGCTCACATTTTCGTCATTCGTCCCTAATTTCAGGGAGCTTCTCTTATCTTGCATAATTGTTATTGAACACAACAACCATATCACCCTTAATACTTGTTTTCGAATTGTAAAAGTGTCTGTCAGACCAAGGCTTTTTTGCATAAGCTACGCATTATCTAAGCGTAACTTTATTGTTATTAAATTGTTATTATTTAATGTTAATGTTGCTTGTTTCGGTGTAGACTGTACATATATTAGTACCTAAAATATTTTGTATACTATTACTAACATAGGCTAAGTTTTCTTACAAAAATTAATGTGATCTCTAAATGAAATAAATTATTATATTACTTGAGTAATAAATATTTACAAAAAGGCTTAGCAATAAATATTTTTATGTTTTTTTTTATATATCAAAGGAGGCAAACGAACTGGTGGGTCACGTGATGTTAAGTGATCACCACCGTCCATAAACACTAGCGACGTCAGGGACGTCGCAAGTGCGTTGCCAGCCTGTATATGGGAGAAGGGGGAGGGGAAGGAAAGGGAAAGAAGGAAAGAGGAAGGGACGTGGGCCTCCGGCTCTCTCATTGACTGAACGAAACACAACAATGCAAGCACTGTCATTTCACGTCGGTTATCTGTGAGAGGGGTGGTACTACCCCGGAGGAGTCGACCCATTCATGCTGAAACCAAAAATAGCTTCAGCGGGGCTCTCTTAAATAAACCATGCAATTATTAAAAAAATATTAACATCTTTGACATATTGCTCATTTTCTGCATAAATTAAAAAAAATATTATACTAACACACTTAATAACGATCTTTCTGTGTATGATTGATAAATAAATTACGGTCATAAAAATATATATACAAAAATATTTAACAACATATATTTAGATCGTTGTAAAGTTTTACTAGACTACTTTACGTATGGTATTAGAGATATCATAATAATTACATTCCAACCTACGCAATTTACCGAACATCATATTCCCCTCAAAATTAACTAACACGAGCGATCCATCATCATTGGAGGGTTTCATTAGCGAGCGAGTTTTACGCGTAGAAATCGTGTGATGTAATTGGAATTACGTAATGAAAAGGTAATAAAACTAACAACTATTTTGTCGTTTCTAATGTAAAATAAATTGAGTGAGGCGTGGTTTTGCAGAGTGATTAGTTCGAAGTAACTCCGGAGGAAAATAAATATTTGTCAGACAAATTGACGTCTCTCCGAGTTTTCATTCAGGCAACTGTTTAAACATTTGAATAAGTACATTTTATTTCCTTTTTATCAGGTTCTCTAATTCTGATAGAAAATTAATCAGTTTGAGATATTTCGAATAGTGTCAAGACCACAATCAATGAGACATAGTTTATACATTAATGTCTTTAATTGTGATATACTATATTTTATTGCATAGGAATACCGAGCGGAGTATAAAGACATATTAATTATAATTCAGTGCAATTATCAATTCTTCAAGGGCTTTATAGTACACTAAACTCAAATAATTAGGGATTTTCAATCCGAGAAATGATTGGTTATGTAACTACAAAATTAACTGTTTTGGTAACTCCGTCAAAAGAATATCGCTAATTGGTCAGATTAATTAAAATAAAAAAGAATATAAAAAATTTACGCCTAACCTTGAGTAAACGTAAAGAGACAATATAAGAAATATAAAACTAGTCTAGGCTAGTTTGTAATTTCAATGAATAATCCGCATGATATAACATGTCATTGGCTTTTTATTACATTGTCGTATATACCAAATACCAAGTAATTGTATTTTTTTAAGTCATTTAATTAGAGAAATGTATATAACTCTGCCACAAAACGAATCGAAGTATAAAAAAGCTAAAAATTCAATTTTTAAAATTTATCTAATATGCTTGAGTATCTCAAACCGAAAAAAAAAAACAAATTAAAAAAAATTCAACATCTGCATCTATAACAGTCAACTTCTATACCCCTTATTAAACCTTAATTTAATACCTTGTTTATCTTGGTGTCAAGAAACTTGTAATGAACAGAAATGCTTATATTATTGGATGGCTATAAATCGATTATTCTTGGGTTTAAAGTAATTTGGCTAAATTGAGTTAGTGGTATCTGTGGTTGCTAATGGGCACTAAGCTACCTCGCCTTTATATCAACAAAAAAAAATGATGAAATTTTGCGTTAAATAATGAACTCCTAGAATTTTGTCTCCATTCGGAAAATCCGCTTATCGCAGCTTATAAGACATTAAGGCTTATTTTTGTACAACTGTTATTATACAACTTCTAGACGTAATCCCTTCACAAACACAGAGTTTGGAAATTAAATCTTAACACTGAATTTTTTCGTATCTAAAAACTTAAACTTATTTAAAATGTCATAAGGAATAGTTTCTTTAGAATATAAATTAACAAATAGGCTTAGAGTTCTTATGATGTCAGCTATTTATGGCAGATTGTAGCTATTTATCTCATTCTCTTTATCTCTCAGTCGGTAATATCAACGTTGACGATCGTAATATCCGTGCATCATTTTAGTGACTTATCTCCAATAATTTCAGCCTTTTGGCTAGGTTTCTGTAATGTATAAGACTTGTATAATTTGTAGCCGCTGGTTGCTTCTCTTCTGTGAACTACTTAATCATTGTCAGGGTGTTTGTTGTTAATTTCTTTCTTTAATTATTAGTTGGATTATTTTATATGTAAATGTTTTTGCCAGTCATTTTTACTTATTTAAACATTGGAAACAAATTGATGACTGTATAGAACTAACATATTTTCTCGTAATTTGGTTACAGTTGATATGTTGTATGTCCAGTTTAATTTTTTAAATGTCGTTTGTCACGTAAAAGTGTTGATTGCTATTTAAATATTAAAGTTAGATTTGCGATACTCCTGTATTTTGGTAGTCATGATTTTTTGAAAAAAAAAAATTGATTGTTTAATATGAAATGCTTTAGGTATAATATTGTAACATGTCCATATCATCATTTATTTCAATTATCAATCACTCTCACATCATTGTTCTATGTTTTAATATCTGACCAAAGGATACTTTAAGTTTTAAGAATCATGTACCTTTTTTTTACATGGGCAAATCTCTACAGATATCCATCCACCCTAGCCAGGCAGCTGAGGGTGGGGTATGTCCGAGTTGCACGAACTAAAACCCTATGGTGCCTACTTACACCTATTTGGCCGGGGAGCAGGAGCTGCCTGCGGCACTGCGTTTGCTCACCCGGCAGGTGTCGGCCCCTGGCCAGAGGCCCCTTCTGCGGCCTGAGTGGGTCAATAACTCCCCTCAGGTAGGGACGGGTGTTAAACCGCTCCCGACGAAATGTGGGAGTCGCATGGCACAATGCGCCTCCACCACCACGTGGGTCTGCTATAGCGCAGGGCGACGGACATGTCCGCGTCACATCGCGGAATCATGTACCTACGTTAAGTAGTTTTCGAATTATGAGCAAACTCGTATATATAGAGATGTTGCATTTTATAATATGTAAGTAATTATATTAATACATGAATAATTAAAACGAATATTAAAAATATCACAGACGTAACTGATGTCAATCAGTATAAGGTTGCTAATCATGAACGATTACTGTGCCAATACATGTAGTTTTAATATGAGATAAAGCAATGTGAATATTGGTGTTTTGCAGAAGGAAATTTGTAACATTATTTTCCTTTACACAACAAAAAACGTATAATATTAATGTGAAATAATAACAAAAAGCTATAATAAAATAATAACAGAGATAATAGAACAGTAACAACAAAATAAATAACTAAAAAAAAAAATGCGCACCGAGAGTTTGCAGAAAAAAAAAAGAAAAATATAGATAATAGAAAACTAACAGAACCTTCAGACGGTTTTTTTATCTAATTAATACACTGTCAAAGTTAGTTCCGAAGTTTTTAGACTTAAACAAATATTCTGGAATAGATTTGAACATAATTTAGATCGGCAGGTCTTACTAGAGTAAACTTACTTGTGCTAATATTGTTTTTCTTTCAATCTCAATTTGCTTATATTCCTTAGTTTTTTCAGGTTTTTGTCTCTAAAAAAATATTATCACTAAATAAAATAATTCGAACATCTTACCATTCGTATCAATGGAATCGAATCATTTCGTGAAATACTCGAAAGTAGTTCACTAGATATAAAATTGAGGACGAAGGTACGACAATAAATCTGCAATATTGCCCCCATCGACAAAATTCGATTACCTCGTCAAAAGAAGCTAAAGACGACCCGGACAAATTGGCTCAAATAAGTACAGACCTACGGACAAACCATTGGACACTTTCAGCGGCACAGTTCAAATTGTTAAAGTAGAACAAGTTTGTTTTAATCACTTCTAAGATATATATATTTTTTTTATATCCTATAGAAGGCAAACGGACATGCGGGTCACCTGTTGTTAAGCGATCACCGCCGTCCATAAACACTAGCAATCCCAGAGGAGTCGCAAGTGCGTTGCCAACCTGTGTTTGGGGGAATGGAGGGGAAGGATGAGGAGAGGGGAGGGCAGGTAGCAGAGGCAGATAGGTCTCCAGCGCTCTCGCTGACCGAACGCAACGCAAAAATGCAAGCACTGTTACTTCACGTCGGTGTTTCTGTGGTGTGTGTAGTACCCCGGAGGAGCCGACCCATTCATGCTGAAACCGATAATAGCTTCAGCGTGGCTCTACCACCTACAAAATATTTAAAAGAGTTAACATTTTAATGATATTCGAAACTAAATCATTTCGACACAAATATGTTAGTCAAAGTATCTTTACGCATGTGTCACTATTTTGACATTTCAGTTGATAACTAAATGCTTTTTCATTGTTTATTCCAAAGTTTATGAATTAGCAAATGGACATTGATTGCGATATTTTTTACACCTAATTTTGGAACGTATAGCAATTCTGTATATTTCTTTATTTGTAAGGAAATAAATAGATCAGAAGGAGATCAGAAGGATGTAAATATTCACTTAAATTTATATTTACACATAATTATTTACACAATCGAACCTGTAATTTATTTTCAACCTCAACAATATAACTCTATTTTTATACTTTATCTCAATTAATATTACTGAGTGGAGATATGACGTAGATGACAAGATGCATAAGCTTAGATCGAACTAGATCTCGGGTGTAACTTGTAGGTACTTCACGACGAGAATTTAACACGTTCACGCCGGCGCGTACCACCGCCGCATACCACCCGTGGTCCGCACTAGACTGTCTTTTCTGGCGGCGTGTACCACCGGTGTTATGTATTCGATTGTGCTATTAGGAATAATGAGAATTTAACGTTTATTTATTAAAAATAGCACAATCCAATACGTGCCACCGGTGGTACGCGCCGCCAGAAAAGACATTCTAGTGCGAATCACCGGTGGTACACGGCGGCGTGAACGTGTTAAGTTATTGGTAGTAGGTAATAAACCTTCGCCGTAATGACAGCGTCAGGCTAGAAGACGTGTCGGTATACCTTACCTAACTAATATTATCATTAACCTGTAAGAGACCCACTGCAGGGCCATAGGTCGCTTCCTGAAAGAAGGTATGCGCATAATCACTACGCCAGTCCACGACGTACAAGCTATTTCAAACTCCGAGAAATCCACAGTTCTATATTTTCCCACATGCAATAGTACCACAAGAACATTTTTCAAGCTAAAGTTTCGGACATCGGATTAACATTCCATCGGTCAAACCATTAGACCACCATGACATCAAGCTATTATCGCTTATAATTACCTACCTATATAATTTTTAATTCTAGATAATCTAATAGAAAGCTATAAAAGTGTTGTAATACTGACTCACAGTAGCACTGATCCGCAAGTAATGTCTTCGCATCGCGTCCTGGTCTCGGCGCGGCGTGCTCTATCACTATACTAAGTTACATGCATTAAGCCGTTCCTGAAGCGACGACTGTTTCATATAAATACAAGCCACACATTTTGTAGTATACAGAGTGGAAGGTAATTAACAATATTTGAAAACTCAAAGAAATTATTGCATTTTATTATATTCAATACTAGCTTCTGGTCGCGGCTTCGTCCGCGTGGAATAATGACTTTGGACCCACTAAAACGCTGTGGAAGCTCTCA